>QNUK01000285.1:50000-370000 GCA_013621035.1 Clarias magur | reverse complement strand
CACTCTCTTGGACTACCTGTGGCTTCTGTCCGTCACTCAGACCTCTTTCTTGCTTACACTGTGTATCTATAGAGCTACATCAGGAACAACATTAAACCCAACACAGCATGGGTTTCCCTTTTGTGCTCGGTTCCCTCGGGGCATGCCTCCACAAGACCTCTGAAGGTCTTCTGTGGTTTCTGGCACCAGGAGGTTAGTACAGTAGTAGATCCTTTAAGTGCTATAAGCTGCAAGGTGGGGCCTCTACGGATCAGACTTGTTTGTCCGGTGTTCTGCCAAATTGTACTTCCTTGTCAAAAACTGATACCACGGTGTGAACTGATTCAGTAGCAGAATCTGACAGTGATTTGCGCTAATATAATACTATATATAATACAATGAGCTATAATGCTAACCCCTAAATACATTGAAATGTACTACTGTACATCACTAAGAGCATTTCGTTTTACTTTATTATAAACTAGATGAGACTTAATTCACGTGAAATTTAATCGCGTTTTGAAAAATGTTTGGAATGAACTAAAATTTGCACATGTTACCGCGAACTGCGTGGAATGAAGGTGTGAGGTCATGTTCATTAAGTAGATTTCAATTGCACACTCATAAGTGCACAATGTCCAGTGCCATCTGTTGAACTTTGAGTTTTTCCAAGGTTGATTTTTTATGATATGAGGTTGTTTTTCATTTAAATTTCACAACAGCGCATCTTCTCTTCCTGTGGGCAGATTTCGTCGATATGTTACCTCAAGCTTGGCCAAATACACCTGTGAAAACTCGATTGAAATGAATCTAGTAGCTTTTACGTGATGCGTGCACAAACAAACGGAGACAAAAATCTTGATGTGCTCTGTTACTCATCCTACATCTCCACAAATTATTTATTTTTTTGCAAATATCTCCAATGTACAGACACGCCCACTTCACAGTTTTATTATATGTACAGATATTTACTGCATACTTCAGGGATATTAACATGTCAACTAGTTATGACATGTTTTCTTAAGGTTTTGTTTTACAATTTTTTTTTTTAAACTACAAACAAGCAACACAAACAAACGTGACTTGGCTTGAATCTGAAACGATTCCCAGGTGTGCTTGTGTGCTCAGAGCAGTTAAGTAATGAAGAATGCGGCGTAGCTCGGATTGGCAGAACACCGGCGCATTCCATGAATGCTTGATCGGATTGAGATCTGGGGAATTTGAAGGCCGGATCAACAACTTTGAACTTTTTTGCCAGCATGAACTTTTTCAGAATTTCTTTCGCCATTGATGAGCCTTGTGTGCCCAGGATCCTGACGCCAGCTTACTGCTGTGTACTGGTGTTAGTGTGTATATGTACAGTATAAGTATAAACTGGTTTTTATCCACTCCCAGTACAGTACAGACTACATGTGAATTATTATTACAGCACTGTCAAGGCAGCCTGGGAACATCATGACATCAAAAAACGCTCTGTAGCTTCAACATCGCTAGTCGACCTTGAAAAAGTAAATGAACCTTTAACAGTGAAAGCAGCAATAGCTTTATAAGATAAGAGGTTTTTAATCGTTTTTGATTTCTTTTAATTAATGACATGCTAGGTTTTTTAAAAATGGTCCCATGAAAAACACTTTAAGTAAGCAAAACAATGCATATTCAATAAAAATAAAAAAAATTAAAAACCCTGGTGTACATTTGCATGTAATAAGACCTTATTTCTGACTGATAACACAAGCCTGAATCCCAAATCCCTCTTTAACCCCGGATCAAGGGCACTACTTGGTGTGTGGAACGAGGGATTGTGCACCCTACATAGCTTTCCATTTTACACTATTTGAGATTCGACTGAATCTAGAAGTTAACGGAGCTGATATTCTAAAGTGTAATAAATCTCAATCTAAATTAAATCTGGTGAGTTTCTCAGGACCGTCCAACACCTCCATGGTTTATTCTCCTCACTTTTAAACTACGAAGAATAAAAACCACCTCAATGTACAACATCACTCTCTTTCGTACCTAATTATTGTGCAGTTACATCTAATCAGCTGTCATTTATTATTATGATTATTATTATTATTATTATTATAATAATTGCTGCGGTTCAGTAATACTGCGAATCATCTGATTCAGGATCTGAAGCAAAACAAACAAACTAACACACCCTGACTCGGCAGCGGTGGTGATGATCGCTCGTCGTACGCCCTACACGGGGTGTATGCTCGAGCCACTGGGGTGGATGCTCGCAGGCGTGACCTTTCTGCCACGGCGTCCGTCACTGTCAGCGCTGTTTAGCGCTAGCGCGCTGCGCCTGGCGGTGTTCCGCCAGCCGCTGGTCAGAGAACCATGACCTTTACTGCTACGCCAGATCACAGGAATCTGCTTCATCTTTCTACATTTCTACATTCAGACGGAGGATATAATACACCGTCTTGTGATTCGGCGGAGCTCCACCACCAGCTCTTTATGAAAAGGTGGAGCTTTCCGACGTGAAGGATCTTTTACTTTCTAAATACCAGCTTGTGCCACGGAAAACAATAAGCGCATTGTCCCGGCCCTAAAGCTTTCCCTGGCATTAGGCGCTTGCCTTCGTAACCACAAGGCGCGGCTCGCGACTGTCACCGCGAAAACTTGTATTTACTGAAGATAATTCATGTGCTGTTTAAGCTGCTACACGTGAGGTCGCCTATTATACAAGGGCTATAAGTCAGCCGCCGCAGCTTTAACTCTTTATGCTAGATTTTGCTAAATTGTTTAATTGTTTTATTACTTTAAAAGTCTGTACTCTCTGCTCTAACTAACTAACTAACTAACTAACTAACTAACTAGCGGACATGCTGCATTCCTCTTGACCTGCAGCAGATTCATTCCTAGCAGAAACGTCACTCAACTTCCACACAAACGCCGGAAACCGAGGGAGGGAAGAACAGCCTTCCTTGGTAATCTGTAACATGATGCAACACGTCTCTCTCTCTCTCTCTCTCTCTCTCTCTCTCTCTCTGTGGGTGACGCAACACTAGGGCTGGGTCCTACATTGCAGCCCGTCTACTATAGAACCAGCATGTTGCTAAAATCATATTCAACTCTTTAAACTTGAAATCTCTCAGGAATCTCATTAACGCCGTGCTAGATTACACCGGATCTTAACGTGAACACGGAGAGTGTCTCCGAAATAAGTTTTAAGTTGAATTAAGAGAAGAAGAGCACTTTGAAAGCGAACCAGTCATTAACATGTCGGTCACGGAGAGACCCGGAGACGGACAGGTGATAGGAAACGCTTTTTTTTCCTCGTTCTCCTGGTTCTAGTGCACGAGAGCCGTTTGGTTTGGATACTGGATATGGAAGGTGTTACCACGTGCAGTGAGGGAACCGTTCCCCGGGAACAGGAACTCTCATCATACTCTAACATGATACGCCGACGGTATTATAATACCTTCAGCACCTTGAGTTTTACGGACTCGACGTTTGACAAAGGGAAAGCGGCGTTAAAGTTATCAACGACCTCCTGTGTACCGTAAAACAGTCCTCGATTGACAATTCTGGCTTTTCCAGTGTAACGGCTTCACGTTCTTCACTTCGCTCAGATCCTCAGATTTCCTCATGCGGTGCGTCGCGCTGGTTGCATACAAGACAGTGTCTTGTGTACATGTACATACACATGCCCTTTGTTTTTCTTTTTTTGCACCGCTATCAACAGATGCAGATGAGCGAAGAGGGAGAAGGAAAAGCAGAGCCGAGACGAGACGAGATGAGAAGAGAAGCGGAGGAGAGATCGGAAAAAGCTGCAAGCCCGTTCCTATAATTACGTGTGATAATGACAGCTTTGAAGGTCGGCCCCCCCCCTAACCCCCCCCCCCCCCCTTCCTCAACTCTCTGTTCGAAAAATAAATGTCAGATAGGCGCGCTAAATGGCTTTCGGGTGCAGCGCCAGGGTTCAGCGAGCGCCGCGGCCCGGGCAAACCAGGGGCCATGGGAGCGCGCTGCGGATGCCACAATGGCATTTAAAAAAACAAACAAACAACAACAACAACAAAAAAACCAAATAAATAAATAAATAGATTTTTTTTTTTTTTTTTTTTTTTTAATGTTCAGCTCGAGTCTAAATCTGATGCACGTGTACGAAACAGGGGATCCGTCCAAGCAGTAAGAACGGCGCGCCCAAATCCATCACTGAAGCCTGACCTTTCGCAACGAACACCCCGCCTGCGCTGGTGTGACCGCGACTTGTGCTCGAACCTAATTAATGTAAGCTTGCCACTCAGAAGCTGTGCACCAAGTAATTACGACTAAATAAAGCGCACAGGCCCGATGATCCCTGGATGACCTTAAAGGGGAGGAAAAAAAAACTAAACAGAAAACCCCCCCCCCCCGACAAGGTTTCTTTCTTTCTTTCTTTCCTTCTTTCGCATGCGAGGAGCAGCTGCGAGAGTTTACAAGTCTTGTGGTCAACAAAGACACGGCTACCTTCTGCGTCGGGCTTCCACTGAGTGTACCGTTCGTCAAACCTCATCCGAACTACTTCAAACGCGCTGCCACCCACGTTCACGGCAGGTGCTTCGGGGTGGAGGCTGACGGGACCCGAAACTGCAGCTGGGGGGCAAAATAATAATAATAATAATAATAATAAAAAAAAAAAACAACAACAACAACAAAAAGCGGGCAGGCCTTTATTTGCTGATGCAGCCCTTTGTAGAGATAATACTCTGTTTACACGCCATGGTCTAAATGCATGCTGTACACGATGTCTACGCCGCCCTGAGGGCGAGAGTGTAAACACGTGCGCGCGTGTGTGTGTGTGTACATGAGCTTGCTGAAACACACAGAATTAAACAGGCAGGTTGCTTTTTGATGTAACGCAGGGCGGTCGTGTCCGTGCGCCGCGTCTCCATCCAGATGTTCAGATAGTGCTTTCCATACGACGGCGTCGACGCAGAGATCCATCTAATGAGAGTCACATGGACGTGTACTGTATAATCATCCGCCTCTAAGTGATTAACGAGCTGTACGAGGTACAAGGTGTGGAAGTCGATCTGCAGCTTTTAATTAGAAAACTATTCACTTGGGTGATAATACTTTTTTTTTTTTGGGAAGGGGAAAGTACATGGACCATAAATCTACACAAGCGTAATCAATCTTTAAAACATAACATAACATGAAAAAAAAAGTAAAATATTTGAAGTAATCTGTAACCGGGAGTGTGATGGGTGTGGACTGGAGGCTTTGTAAGCAGAACATTCCCTTCTTTGACACTTGATTACTGGAACCGCGGTTGCACGAGGTTACACGACGCAGGAGCTAATAATGCTTGGCAGGAATCCATCCGTGGAATAAGTACTCATAAAAGTCCAAACGCGGTGGGAAACCATAACAAATTTCTGGGAGCTACGGCTCGCGAACGAGCTTGTATAATATTCCAGATGTGTACCAGCCGTTTGGACGTGCAGGAAAATGGATCTTTAGAATCATCGAAATCCCCTCCGAAAAAAATACTCTCACACAGTTTAAAGTTAGCAGAATAGTTATTTGCAGTTATTCCCAATTTCCAATGTCACCTGCCGATTCCAATCGATCCCTTATATATTATATAATATTACAGGTACAAATGGTCGATGGCATGATGGGAACACGTGATTTGTCACAGACACATAATTCCAGCAAACTGCACTTTTTTTTGAACTGCCGCTCACTCGGGGTCGCGTAACACACTTGTAGGAAATCTCCATCCGCCCACTTCTGCTTAAACGGGCGTACAGTCAGCGCACATGATTACCGAGTGTCTCTGACTTGAGGGAATGAGGGAGTGCGGCGTCCCTCTACGTTAGAGCCGTGGATCGTACTGTAGGTAGACCGTCCATTCAGTTCAAGACGTTTTCCTTTTCAGGTTTTGAACCATCTTGCACGCGTTAAAACACTGTGATTGTTTAAACGTGTTTCATGTTTCATTACAATCTGGAGCTGTATAACAGAATACTCGCAAAATCAAAAGCACTTAAAGAAGAAGCATGAGGAGGAGGAGGAGGAGGAGGAGGAGTCAGGAATGATCGTGCAAAACGCGAGTATTTGCCAGAGATGGAAGCAAGATTTAATGTTCTATAAAAGCTGCATTTACAGTATTACAGGGTGTACCAAAACATTTGACATAATTTTCGTAGTCTAACAGCATAGACAATTCTTGCTGAAATGATCTCAAAATGTTTAAAAATTAACTACATCTAATATTTTCCCAGTGATGATGATGCTGAAATTTGCCACCATGTTCACCTGACTTGACACCCCTTTAATTTCGGGGTTATGTGAACGGACCGGGGTTTATCCCGCCTATTCCTTCATTAAGGCGCTGGACAATGTTAGGCTACGGCGTGTTTGGGAGAAGCCGGACTACAGACGTGTGTCGTGTCGCAGTCGTTGTGGAATCGGTTATAAAATTTATATGTGTTTGAACATGATGTTGGGATTTTGATGAGCTGATCTTCTATTATTCAACATGAAGCCTATTTCATTTCGTTTGCAGAGGACACGTACAGCCGTTACTCAGATATTCATATTTCGAGTGATGTCAAATGTTTTCTGTATATCAGTTTTTTCCCACTGATTTTCTCCCCAACTGAATAATTTCAGATTCCTTCTTAGGGCAGTTCACCATCAACGACGTCTACCGTCTGTGGAGGGAGCAGGCTAATGTGTCCTTCACGAGAAAACCACCGGCCGCATAATTCTGGACGTGCTGCTTGGGGGGACACATTGGGGGGAACTGATGATGACGCCGCTGTGTGTGGTGTCCGCCGTTGTACTCTGTATTTTTTATGAATCGCTGTGTTGTGTCTTACAATTGCTATTTTTTTATCATTAATTTTAGTAAGGTGCTATATAAATAAATGTATAAATAACTAAATAAATATTGATTGATTGATTGATTGATTGAACGAACACCGTAACACTTGGAGGAAAGCGCTATCTGACGCTATCTTCCCAGACGGACGGATGTAACACCACCTGGGAATCTAATATTGTTAAAATTAATATAGTATATTTAAAAAAAAATAAACTTTAGACCGTTTATCTAAATAAAACTCACAGAATCGGAATCGTTTCAATCAGTTAAACTGTATGACTGATCAAATAGCACCGCTTTTTTTTTTTTCCCTCCCGGACTCCCTAATGACTCTGACACCATCGGGTTTTAAACTCTCGTCCCCTAATGACCAAACAAATGCTTTAAAATAAATAAATAAATAAATAAATAAATAAAAGTTTTTTAAAGCAATTTCATGAAAATCATATCCTGTTCTAGTGTGTGCCAATATTTTTTTTTTTAACTAAATAAAATGTAATAATATAATGACCAAATTATTCCACTAATCAGTGTTATATTATCTCCAGAGATGCTGTGTGAATGTACAACATTATTGTATTTCCGTGATGTGCGATCAGAAGCGACTTCATGACTTCTTGTTCGAATTTGCCTCCTCCTCCTTCTTCTATTAGGACGCTGTCGTAATATTAGTGGTTTTGCGGGTACACCCACCAGCTTGCACGGTTTTGCAACAACTGACGCCGTCTTGCGACACACACCGGATGCGTTGGGGCAGATTCAGCAGATTTCTCTCTACACACTTCTCTGTACTGTGTGTACGCTCGTGTACCGTATTAAACTAACCGCTTCGTTTAGGAGAGACTGGGTCATTCAGAGACAACAGTTGTTCATTCAGCATAATACAGTCCGTACAACACTAACACAAAGAACTGCTGAATTTGGCTTAGGGGGGTGCTTGTCTCACGCTGTGTTTTATTCTTTTTACTCCGCAGCAATTGCAATGTAAAGAATTTATGTTATGTTCCCAAGAAACCAGAAAGAGCCAGAAAAGAGACTTTTTGAAATAAATGTTAAATAATAATCTGTTTTTCAGAATGCTTTACTATAGACATGATTAGAACTGGGCAACTGAATCGATTTCATTATTATTATTATTATTATTATTATTATTATTATTATTTATCATTTGTCAGTCAATTAACTGAATCATCAGAACAGTGTTCGATTCAGAATCGATTCACACTTTTTAAAAATTATTTCAGTAAACTTAAAAACTTTTTTTAAATGGACCAAAATTGACAAATTTCTCAAAAATAAAGTATACCTGAGCTTTTAAAATATAATAATAATAATAATAATAATAATAATAATAACATTTTATTTATAAGCACCTTTCATAACACTCAAGGACACTGGACAAAAAACAAATCAACAATACAAATATGAAATGCAAATATAAACTGATTCCACCTTCAGCAAATCCTCGCGTTTTGTAAGAGTATCGCTTCTTCTTCTTCTGATTTTACAAGCATTCTGTGAAATACTGCCACCTACTGGGCACCGTACAATCGCTTTGTACGGGCCAGGACGTTTAAACAATCAACACCACGAGTTACGCGGCGTTTAACTTCAAGTCAGTGTTTAATCCGCCTAAAAATCAAATCAGACCAGTCTGACTAGCACTCGTATCGTATGATGATTGATCGATGATTCATGATTTATTAAAACACTGGATAAACTACGAAGCTTGACTTATGGCTCTACCTTAACCGCTACTGTTAGACCTTTCACTTCAAGGCGTGTTGATTACATCGGGCATAATTATCTGTACAAATGAGCCATCATGTGGTACATTTCACTTTCCATTCCAGATTATAATCTAATGCGTGTTTTAGTAATAATTTACCGCTCTGATTATCGCTCAACAGATCCTACGATGAAATGTACCAGTATTTTCTCCACTGAATAACTTCTGCACCAGCAGTCTTATCCACTAGAGAAAGCCACACGCTGCCTTTTGACGCCTTTTTCGTGGAATTATTTGTGAATATGACATTTTATTTTGACCCTAAGGGGCAGGTTGTATAATCTGGCAGACTAAACAGCTGCATAATTGCTCATCAGAGCGACAGTCTTAGCCGGTCTATTTAGCGCCTCATCGCTGCAGTACAAATCCCCTAAACCATCAATTATCTTCAGAGTTTTCCTTTTTTCTTTTTTTCAAGCAGCATTTTAAAACGTTCTCGTGTACAAAATGTATACCGACGACTTCTTTAATCCTGTTATAATTCGAACGACAACTTTCTCTTTCTTTAAATGCACATTGTTTTAAATAAAGAGAGAGAGAGAGAGAGAGAGAGAGAGAGAGAGAGAGGAGAGTTGGGGCTTGAGAGAGTGCAGGGAGGTGAAAGACACAGATCTCTGCCGAGGGAACCTGCAATTACTTTATACCTCTTAAGATTCCTGAGCCTTTAGTAAGTGTTTACTGTTGCAGGGCACAATCAGGCTGCAAATTACAACTACTGGCACGAGCATCAAATGCTACGCAGTCACGCACAGGGCAGGGAAGAGTCGGTCGGTGAACCCGGCCGAGAGCGATACGCCGGTCCGGTGTGTGTGTGTGTGTGTGTGTGTGTGTGTGTGTGTGTGTATAGAGGGTTGGAGCCCGAAACAACCTGCAGAGCACACAAGCGAGTTTACACCAACACGAACCTTCCTGTTCCTGATAAGGACACGGAGAACGGCCGCGTATGCATCCGGAGACTGTAATTATCCGTCAGCTCTGTTATAGTACGGCCAGCATGGCTTGCATCATTATTATAATTTTTTTCGAATGCTTCAGAATGATTCATGAGATTATTTACAGCGAGGCACAGTTTATCAAAGTGTTAATTCTGCATAAATGCCAGTGAGTCATTCACAGCCTTGGAAAAGCAATTAGTTATATACTCCCGATAATCTCTTGACCCAACAAAGAACTTCTATAGCACTTTTTTAATAATACTAATAATATATAATATATATATATATATATATATATATATATATATATATATATATATAATGATATCTAAAATGAGAGAAAGTAATTAGCCTTTACGTCATATGTAGTGACACGGTATTGTTAATGTGATTGTATTTTCGATACTGAGAATAAAAAACAATCACATTAGATTTATTACTGATGCAATTACCACGCTTTGTTCGAGTCAAAGCGGGACTTTTGATTGTAAAGTAAAAACCCCCTTTATTCCTCTATATAATCCCCTGATACACTAAAGCACTTATCACAGTGTTTCACTAGAGCTTGGACACCATCAAGGTAGAAAGTTTTACTCTGTCTGAAACGCCGGCCTCCCAGGGACTCGGGCTCAGGACTGTACGGGCGATAACTCCCAGCCGAGTTCCTGCTTGTGTGTACGGTTCCCACAGTATTCCAAGTCGCTTTTGAAGGACCGGGTGTTCCACTCGCTGAATGTTGACGACGTTGACGTCTGCAGTGAGCTCTGACTGCATCTGGATCAGTACCATGACATGTCGTGTAAACCCAACTAGTCTAGTGTAATAAAACCATCCGGCCATGGAGACGTGTACTGACCCGACACTAACGCTGCCTTTTAGCTTCAAATAACCGTGAGCGAAGTCACTGACTACACCTTCAACTTGAATGTATTGGGAGCAGTGCTGATGGGTGTGAGTGACGAGGTATTAAATAAGCACTGACTTACAGCAAGCACACCACTTGTACAACTATTGTTACATACTGGAGCTGAGTTGTTAATAATAATAATAATAATAATAATAATAATAATAATAATAATAATAAAATAGTTTCATACATATACCTCCTTTCAGAAAGCCATAGTTGATTTGCAATTTTGTCTCCAACACCAGGTCTAATCCTTCTTGCTACTAATTTGTATGCAGGAAACACCCTGCTAACAGTCAACCTGCTAACAGTTAACCTAGTTCAGCCGTTCAGACTAACCTAGTTATCTTTGGCTCTTTAGAAGGGTTTTAGTGGTTTGCAGCTAACTTCTAACGGATAACCTAGCTTTGTTCAGCATCTATTTGTGCTTTATCGCTTTTAGCTTTAGCGCTAAATATTGAGGATGTTGAGAAGCATCACTCTTAAGTATTTTTTTTTCATCAGAAAAGCAGGTGAGAAAAGCTTGATAAGGTCCTGAACATCTATGTTTCCGGTCCCTTGGTAGGAAAATGCACATCCTCAAAAGGACGTTCAGAGGCAGATCGCTTGGACCCCCAGAAACAAACGGCACATTTGGATAAACGAGCGAAACGGAAGGAAAGAGAATCGAGCATGGCCGAATGCATGATGCGAGTTGTATTGTATAAGATCAACAGGCTCATTTTGGAGACCCGCAAGTTTAATGTTAACTTTTTTTAAAAGAGGTTTATAATACATGACCTTTAAGACAGTATCTCTAGTGTGATTTCTCTCTCTCTCCAACATCAGATTCATGATTCATATTTATATCATCATGTAAACGCAGGTGAGTCATCTAAAGCTTTGCAAAACCAATGAATATCTGAGGAGTAAGAAACAGTGAGAAGTGAGAACACACTGGCGCACTGCAATAAAAAAGTGACACCTTAGCAAGTCGAAATACTTTGTCTTATTTATCTACAGTTTCTTAAAATAGGATCACAACAAACCAAAAGTCAGATTATATGATTCATTTCTAGACACATTTTGGCAAGTGACTTATATTGGCAAATGCGTTTGCTAGATTTAAACATCTATTTCTAGAAAGTACAAAATTATCTATAATAAAATTTTGTCTAAAATTGTAGTATAATTTGTCTAGAAATAACCTTAATAATCTTATATGAAACAATTTTTTACTAGATTCGAGATTTTTCACTTGCTAAGATGCCGCATCGATGGTCATGTTTTGCAAGACATTCTTGGATCGAACCGAACTTGTCTATAATTTCTTAAAAAATATTTACAACAAGCCAAATATAAGATTATTAAGCTATTTTTCTAGTCTTCTAAGCTGTTATAAATCATATCTCTCGACAAATTTTTACTAAAAAATGATAAATGTCTTGTTCACTCGGCTATAAGTTATTTCTTGAACGAGGCACAATTATCTGCTAATACTGTAAGACAAGACATGTTTCACTTACGATTTCAGTACTATTTGTCTAGAAACAGCTTATATTAGCTAGGAAGTCAAGAAAAATAGCCTAATAATCTTATATTTGGTTTGTTGTATTCTTATTTTAAGAAATTACAGATTGGTTTGGCTCGATTCGAAAATAATTCCTTTTGCTAAGATGTGATTTTTTTATCGCAGTGCTTACTTTGTTTTAGCCAACTTTTCAGCCAGATCCAGAGTGCGTGCGTGCGTGCGTGGTCATGTGTGCAAAGAGGGTGTGTTCTACAGATTCTACAGTACATACAAGTGCACATTCTCGGATGAAATGAAGGACTAATAAATCAACAGGCTCCCTTGTGTCCCGGATAGGGGGGGGGGGAAAAAAACATAAAAAAAATTTTAAGAACATTCCAAAGTCACACTTGCATGGACGGTGAAAGAAAGTGAATTTGGGAAACTGCTGGGGACACGCACGGCTCAGGACTGTGGTGGTTGTTGTTTTTTTTTCTTCCCGCTACACCACGTCATTCAAATCCATCAACGCTCCTTTTAAGACATTAGCTTTTCACTTTTATCACGCTGTCATGTAGCAGAGCCAAGCCTTTATCTTCATCTATAACACGTGATGTCACTCGACAGGTTCTTTAAAGTGTAAAAAACATCCAAAAAAAAAAATAAAAAAAGGTGGAGCGAACCTCTTTCAAAAGATTTGCTGAGCAAACAGTCTAAGACGTCCAGTAGAGTCAGAATGCCCTGAGAAGACGGAGCGACTCGATCGGGTTTTAATGGAGAATTGCAGGCTGCTTCAGGATACACAGTAATGAGACAGGAAGTGGAAACTGGTTTGTTGAAACGGTGATGAGAGCAGGAAAACAAACAAACAAACAAACAAACAAACAAACAAACTGCACCGCAGGTGTTTACGCGTCACTCTGCTTTCTCTAATTTGAGCTTTGCTGGATTGTACCAATTGTGCAGTTTTTTTGTTCTATTTTATTTATTTATTCTTTAAAAAAAAAATTTTTATAGATGAGATGTCAAGCGCTGAACCTGAGACCTCCGCAGCAACAAAGAATCTTTTCTTACTTCGTCACTCTTAAACCCGATCTCCAGGGAGAAAGAGCGAACCTGACACAAAGAACTTGAAGTGTGTAATCCCAGGCTTGTTTAAAACCTTGTCACTCGCAACCATCAGCATCGCCCCCGATGCATTGTTCGCGCCGAAGGTGCAGTCGGTGATTTTTGCGCTTGAGGTTTTACTCGAACTATCTATCTGTTTTGAAATGAAAACTTTAAACAAACACAACCTCTGCTTTCAGCGTTCCGTGCAAAAACCACACCTTCAAACACTCGGATGGGAACGCACGCCTTCGCAGCATGACCGCCGGCTCGGTAAACAAACACCTCACCGTTCTGACGGGTCGTGATGTTGGTGGTCCTCGGCGTTTGCGTTTTACGGATGCCGTGTGCGACCGCGCCGCACCACACGGGGTTCTGGACGTTTTATAGCGCGTGTGGAGAACTACTGTACAAACGAACAAACAACAAAAAATTATAATCACTGACCACACCTTTAATTGTTTAACTGTCAGAAATGCTTAATGTCACTCATCAGGCTTCGGCCCTAAATACAGATAGAGTAAAGGGGGGGAAAAAAACTAAACTAAACTAAACAAAACAGCGTCTAGTACAGACATGTGCCTGAGGCGAAGTTTTAATTTTACGCACAGCACCGGGTGAACAGATGTAGTGTTTACCCACTCGGTGTGCTCGTTCTGTTGAGTAGAAGCACTACTGTATATAAGCAAAACAAACAAACAAACAAACAAACAAACAAACAAAAACTCTTACAGTGATGAGCTCTGTGTGCATGACTGGTGACCCCGCCCTTTTCTCGATACACAGCAGGATGTGGACTTGTAGTTTACTTCCTGTGTTAAACGCATTACATAAAAATTACGAGTCAGGATGCGAAAAATAAGACTCGCAATCCACCATCGTTACCTTTACTGCCGTTAGTAATTTAGTTATATATTAATTATTTTATTAAATAGTCGGTTGGATTATAGCACAAAGCCCACCATTCGCTTCACGCACAAGTCAGAAAAACGAATTAAATCAATTATGTAGAACTAATTTGCAATCCATATATATATATATATATATATATATATATACATTTAAATATAGAGAACATTAATAAACAGATCAAAGCATGCTTATTAATATGATCCAAGCACCAGATTGAAGAAGAAACAAAACAAAACAAAAAAAAGGATTAATTTAATCCTTAATCCCGTCGCCGCTCCATCAGACATGCCGATACTTATTCGGGTTTTAAACACTCCCTCTCGCTGCCTGGACGCTCTCCAGTGACACCGATTCTGAACTCCGTCCTTACGGCTTTAAAGACATTTTATCTTCTGTTAGTAATTTTGCGATGCTTTGTTGTGAAAACACTTCCCCCTGCCCTTATGTGGCATCTTTATCCAGTCATTATCCGGATTTTACTTTTCGATGCCCTAAAAAGGCTTGAAGGACGAGTTGTCTTAGATATTTATTTATTATATTCCTGCATCCTTTTGGTTGTTGCTCTAGTGCTTGTAGGCCTTAAGTGTCTGAGTGTCCAGCGCCTTCGACGGACCAGAAACGAGGAGAAAAAAAAAAACGAGCAGGAATAAATGAGAGGACATAAATAGCTGGGGGGAGGCTCGGGGACAAATCAGTGTAAAAGTTGAGAGGTTAAGGCAGAGCCCTGAAGGAGCGTTTCGTCTGACTTCACATATGCAGGGAGATGAAATGATTTAAGAATTAAAAAAAAAAAAAAGGGGGGGGAAAATAACTGGAAAGAAATAATGAGATTAATCCTAATTAGACGTCAGTGCCTTAGTCTCTTATTTGTGTTAAAGGAGAAGAAAAAAGGGGGGGGTGAGAGCAATGTGGCTTCCCTGAGGATGGAAACACACACACACACACACACACACACACACACACACACACCTTTATTCATTTAAGACTGTTTAGGAAAGAGTCCAACGATGAGAAGAATAATGAATAAACAAAGACAAAATTAGAGACTTTTCATTTAAAACTTGTGTAATGAACAGACTAGAGGGGGGACGTAACATTTTTGAGGTAAGTTAACAGAACTTGCTGAATAATTTTCATGACTCTGACAGAATCATGATCGACATTATAAAAAACAATGTCAAATTGTTTTTTTATAACTTCCACACATCCATACTACCACCGTGGCACTTTAAAAACTGGGACTCTGCTCGCACTGGCTCAGACTGGTTCACCGAAGCGGCTAGTCTTAGTCTGATCACGGCCAGTCTTAGTCTGATCATGGCCAGTCTTAGTCTGATCACGGCCAGTCTTAGTCTGATCACGGCCAGTCTTAGTCTGATCACGGCATGTCTTAATCCGTTGGATGCATCTCGGCCCGCATCATGGCTAGTCTTAGTCTGAACACGGCTAGTCTTAGTCTCACCACGGCCAGTCTTAGTCTCACCACGGCCAGTCTTAGTCTGATCACGGCCAGTCTTAGTCTCACCACGGCCAGTCTTAGTCTGATCACGGCCAGTCTTAGTCTGATCACGGCTAGTCTTAGTCCGTTGGATGCGTCTCGGCCCGCATCACGGCTAGTCTTAGTCTGATCACGGCCAGTCTTAGTCTGATCACGGCCAGTCTTAGTCTGATCACGGCCAGTCTTAGTCTGATCACGGCCAGTCTTAGTCTGATCACGGCCAGTCTTAGTCTGATCACGGCCAGTCTTAGTCCGTTGGATGCGTCTCGGCCCGCATCACGGCTAGTCTTAGTCTGAACACGGCTAGTCTTAGACTGAACATGGCTAGTCTTAGTCTGATCACGGCCAGTCTTAGTCTGATCACGGCCAGTCTTAGTCTGATCACGGCCAGTCTTAGTCCGTTGGATGCATCTCGGCCCGCATCATGGCTAGTCTTAGTCTGAACACGGCTAGTCTTAGACTGAACACGGCTAGTCTTAGTCTGAACACGGATATCTTAGTCTCACCACAGCTAGTCTTAGTCTCACCACGGCTAGTCTTAGTCTCACCACGGCTAGTCTTAGTCTCACCACGGCTAGTCTTAGTCTCACCACGGCTAGTCTTAGTCTCACCACGGCTAGTCTTAGTCTCACCACGGGTAGTCTTAGTCTGATCACAAGGCAAACCGCAGAGTTATAATATCAATCTTGTTCTTATCCATGACCGATTGTATTGTACGACTTATAGCAGGACGAATGGCTGATGCTCAACATTAACTTTTTATTTTGGTAATAACTTTTTTATTGAATATTCAATACTACAAACAATACGCAAACCAAAACAAACGATTATACACAGTTGTTGTTCACGTTTATTTAAAATTGTTGGAAGGAGTCTCCAGTGTGAGCGCTCTGTAAAAGTCGAAGGTAAAGGTGCTAAAACGTCAAGACCGCAGTGCTTTGCAGTTTAGTGCTGGTTTAGATGGATAAACATGTAGTTCTGTGCAAAGGTCTATTTTACCCTCCGATACCAATTATTTCATATTTTACTTCCAAAGACTGTCTTGTAGACTGTCCTGGAACAGTTCTCCAGGCTTCCTTGAAGGACTTTTCATCTCTTCTCATGTCCACTCCAGTCCCTGTACCTGATCAGTTTCTGAGGAATGTTTTTGCTTGTTAAGCCACATAGTGATATATAAATCACTATATCAAGGTCACAAGTGTTCGAGTCCCACAAAAAAACAATCACCCTTCAGGTCTGCATGGGTACTGCAACGCTCCTCGTGTACTTGAAGTGTGTTCCACCTGTCTGAAGTCATAACAAACAGGATGCAGACACACTGAGAGATGTGCAGACCTGCTGTAACGACCCGAGAGTCTCCACCGGAGCGAGAGCGATTAAACTGGGTCACGGGCGCCGTGACTTCTGCGGCACAGCCCGCGAGATGACATTTAGATTCCAAGTGGGAGATCTGAATTAGACTGACGCGCCGGAGCGTGGAAGAGATTTCAAAAGCATGGAACACCTGATGGGTACGTCTGTCTGTGATCGCGCTGGGTAAAGTAGGCCTCTTCCGATCCAAATGATTTGATTCAGCAGGTAGACGATGAAGTCTGTGATTAAATAGATGTCAGTGGTAATGCATTCACTTACTGTAGGTGCGAATGTACAGACAGGATCTAGAGACGGGTTTATGTCTTCAGATGTCGAATCAGCCTCTTCATTCCCTGAGAAAACAGATGTTTGGAAGTTGCGTGGTCTAAAAGGCATGTTAGGAGCTGTACTGTAGGAGTGACTCTCTCTCTCTGTTTAAAAGTTTCTTCATTCCCACAGAACAAATAAAAAAAAAAAGCCTGATATCATAAACTCACTACACAGCAGCATTGTCCTTTTCGCTCTCTATAGATCTCGACTAGCTGTAGCCGTAGCTCTTGTGACAGGCCGCTTTCTCCCCTGGAGGTCAGTAGCCGATTGGAGAAGGTAAACATGTCCGGGCCAGTGAGCTAAAACCAGCGAGACGGCGGACTGCGGGCAGCGATCGCGATGCATGACACCATTTCTCCAAGCCTGGTCATGACCTTGCCTGGCTGCTGCGTTGGGGTCGAAATTCAAACACAAACACGCAAGAAACAACACATGGCTGAACTGACCAAACACGGAATTATTTTAAAATTAGTCAGTAATTAATAAGATTTAACAAGTTTCTGGCCTCTTGAAATTTGAAAGGACTTTTATAGTTATTTATTCGAGACCCACCCCCTTTATTTTCACCAGCAGTTTCAGGGTAGCGGTTAATAATAGCCTACAAATAAGACTTATAAGCCTATTAACTAGTGACTAACCATATAATAGGATAGCTGAGCGGCACCGAGAATACCGTGATCTATAACAAACCTTCAGTTCTGTTCAAGCTAATATTGTTAACCAGGTTTGACGGGTTTACAAAGTTTATAGCCAAGCTACGTCTCGAAATCACACAAAATCCCGAAAACTAGCTTGCAAGCAACGTGTACTTCTGATCAGACAGGAGGCGCTCCAGAACTCCCTTCACAGCGCATTTTACAAGGAGAATTCTCACTAGAAGCATGCCGAACTTACTTTGCCATTTTATCTGGACGTTAGACACGTTTACCTACTCATCACTGAATAAGCTAGAAACAAGGAAGAAGTCCAGTTGACTTGACTCAACTTTCAGATAACCTCATCTGGATGACTGAGGAATCTTCACATGTTACATGTTGCAGTTTTATGGCACTTCATTCAGATTATTTGATGTGAATCTTGTTATCTATAATGTATATCTGGCAACCTGGACATGAACTGTTCCCTATATCCTCTGAAAACATTCACAGAAGTAGCGAGGATCTCTAATCTGTGTTTGCTGCAGTTCCTATTTTTGTCCACAAGGGGCAATAATAGCTTTTTACACAATCTACGGTATGTGCGGTCTTGCACAACTTTTAGTAAGGTGAGCAAATTAACTATAGATTAGTTATCATATATTTGTTTTTACTGGTTGGAGGTAAACACATTTTTTATTGATGTAAAAAAAATGCATGGAGCCATAAATAAAGTGTTTATAAAGAGTTTATAAATTTGTTGATCTGATAAAAACGTATAAGCCGCAAAAGGTCCGGATAAAACAAGTCTTACGCGAGACTTAAGAGATAAGATTGTAGAAATTCTGTTAAATTGATATTCCAGTCTAATTCCACCTTATGTTTACTGAAGGTTATGTTTCCAGTTTGTCCCTGTTTGCCCTCAGCTTCCCTTATATGGTCACGGCTTCCTGTTGATGTTTACTCGTGCTGCCCGTTGATTAGTTTCCTCCTTGCTGTCTACTTTTGCCTTTTTATGAAACAGTGCTGTTTCTTTTTTGGTTGCGTTCTTGCTTATCTCCAAGCCGCGATTTTAAAGTCTTGTCTTTGTTCCAGGTCCGTAACACACACCTCTGTCTTGTGTAGTGAAAACAATAATACAGCCTTATTAAACATGCTACGTGTTGGCACTTGCACCATGCATCCTGCTACAAAAAAAATGACATGAACCGGCAGGCAAAACTTCCATTCAAGAGAACTTCACAAATTTACCCGGTTTTAGGAAATAAAGAACTTGGTGTAATTGTAATTATGAACAGATATCAAACGAGACGAAGACCAACAGCAGGTCTCAATAATACGATGCCTCTGTCTCTTAAAGCTGCATCCTCTGACATGGAGGTGGGAGAACCGGTAAAACGCGCATATCCTAATCTGCGGTGTGGTTTCTGCATCCGCGTGTCACATTCACGTCTGCGCGGCTCATCGCGCTAATTAAGCCGCGCAGACGCAAATGTGTCACGCGGATGACGGAAGGTCTCGTATGAGTGAGTCAACAAAAAAACAAGACGAGTACTAAGCTGCATGAGAACGCTAGCGCTGTGAAGAAAACATCTGGCATGCAGCTTCTCTGAAAAATGCCTCCTAGAGAGAAGACTTTTTTTTTTGTCCTCTTCCAATAACGATGATGAAACCTTGAGTATCGGCTGAAACTGATCGATTCGTAAACTTATAACTTTTTAACTGAAATGTTCTATGCAAGATGGTCGAAAGTGAGCGTACAGGAAGGCCGCACATCTTTTTTTCATTTGAAAAATTATAAACAAATGAATCAGTGTTATATGAATAATGATCGGTATTGCATACATATGTCAAATATAACTATTATAAATAATAACATACAGTACAGTGCAAATGTTTTAAACCAGCCCTCATTTCTTTATATTAAAGTAAATTAAATCATGTCGATTCAATTAAAGAAATTGGAACACGTTTTAATACGACAGGCTGCGAAGTGCGCAAAGATAAAAATTTACAAACTGGTTGTTTCTATAACAGCCTCAGCAGCGACCTCATTTCCCGTCTCGTCTGTTCCGACCCCTCAGCATTCAGCATCAGCAGTGAACTAATCATCTCCTGATCATCTCTCATCATCTGCATCTGATTCTCACTGGATCAGGACTGAAGTTGGATGTTTATTTTAAGCTTTAATGATTCATATGCCACTGTGCGGCTTAACAAACAAACAAACAAATATTCCTCTGAAACGGTTCAGGTACAGGAACTGGAGTGGACATGACGAGAGACACTCAGTTTACTAGTGTTACGCAAGACGAGCAAAGATTTGTAATAAATTTTGACTTGAAAAACGAGCATGTCTTGGTTTACGAGTGCCAAGTTTTTTGACACAGACACACACGCACTCTCTCGCCATTACACCCCCCCTCCCCGGCTTCAGACAGACACACACACTCTGCTCTACACAGAACCTCTGTTCTGTCACGATTCTTTTCAAAGGTAAGGTGCTGGTTCATTTGTTTTTTTTTTGTTTTTTTACTTTACAGCAGTGATTTCATTAGTCTGCGCTCACGCGAGTATCATTAGAGAGATTTATTTTTTTTTCCGTTAAAACAGTGTTTCCGTTGTGTGTGCGAGGTGGGGGGAGGGAGGAGTTTTACTGTCTACACTTTTTTTTAAGGTAAAGTGCAAGTTAATTTGTTTTATTTTTACTTTATATATTGTATTAATTATTTTTCTGTATTTATTTTTTTGGGCTGTGGAACGAATTATTTGAGTTTTCATTATTTCTTATGGGAAGAATTTGATTTGTTTTACAAGTGTTTTGGAATACGAGTCCGCTTCCGGAACGAATTATGCTCGTAATCCAAGGTTCCACTGTATTTAAATATGAACTATAACTGACACTATACGCAAACATTTGTATTTAGAATGGAAAAAGTCTATTTTTTGTATAGTATGTAATAAAAAACGGTCTATTATTATATAACTAGCATTTTCTGCTAAACTGTACAATGTTATTTGACTTTCTCCAGGTTACACTTCAGAACTTAGTGTACAAAAATCACCAAAAAAAAAAAAAAAAAAAGATTTAAAATCCAGATTGAAGGCCTCCAAGACACAGTTGCATCCTTTTCAACTGCTGCACACACACACACGTTTACACTGGATACACCTGGATTCGACCTCGCAATCTCCGGATGAGCACAGAATCAATCGGTTATATCTGGTTATATCTGTGGCCGATTCTGGTCATTAATCTGTGCACCTTTAATAAATAATAAAGTAAAGAAATAAACTTCTGCTGACACTTAAAATGCTAAAAACGAGCAACTAATGTTAAAAAATTAAAACAAAGCTCTGTACTAATTGAGACAATAAAAAACAAATTGGATTTTGCAGAAAGACGTCTCTGTAGGCGGTCTTGGCGCTATCTTGTTTCACGTTTCTAAAGCTTAAAGTTTTATGTGTTTGTGTCAGAGGGAAATCTGGACAGTTCTGGGGACAGTCACACAGCTGGAGTGTGCTCGATTTAATAAGCGTCTGTGCTGAGAGATGCAACATGGACACGGTGACAGTAATGACGGATGCTGCTTTCCGTATGTTTATCATCATTTCAGCTCTCCTGGGGAAGGACACAAAGCCAAGGCCACAGAGCAAAGGCCTCCTGAGGGCATATCAGCTCTCGCTCTCTCTCTCTCACACACACACACACACACACACACACACACACACACACACACACACACACACACACACACACACACACTGAAGGAGAGAGAGCAAAGGCAAGGGAAGAGAAATAACCACAGGGTGCGTACAAAGGAGAGAGAGAGAGAGAGAGAGAGAGAGAGAGAGAGAGAGTCATGCCTGTAGTTACACAGTGGCTCAGAGCTGATAGGGACTGACATGCTGATGATTAGTCAACTCACAGCCACAGCAACCACTACACACACACACACACACACACACACACACACACACACACACACACACACACACACAGAGTTCTTCCTTCATCATTATCTTTATTATACTCTTCATATCAGGATTGTGTTCATCTGAAGACAAAATAATCCAGGATCCAAATTCACATAAAACATCTGACAGTAATTTTGGAGCGGTTTTAGGCGTCATATCTGTTCCTGTGCAGACCGAAGGCGCCAAGGTCACATCAAACTCATTCAACATGTCAAAGAGGCCACACCCCCGTTACTGGGTGTCATGGTGTGAAATAAACACGGCTCTTTTGAGAGGCCGCAGAAGCCACAACTCCTTCTCTTACACTGATAGGAACAGAAGCCACGCCCGTTCTAGAACATTGTTAGGAACAGAAGCCACGACCCTTTCTATAACAAATGTTACACACTGAAGCCACTTGCCCATCTCGAACCCTGATAGGCCCCCAAAGCCACACCCCTTTTCTCTAACATGGATAGACACCGAGATAATACATCATTCTTGAACACTGATGGGCAGAAAACCCATACCCCCTTTCTCTAACAACGGTAGGCACAGAAGCCACACGCATTTCTGTAAAATTGTTAGGCCCAGAAGCCACACCCCTTTGCTCTAATAATGGTACATCCATAAGCCACACACATTTTCTCTAACATTGTTAGGCACAGAATCCACACCCCTTTCACTAACAATCATAGGCAAAGAAGCCACACCCATTTCTCTAACAATCATAGGCAAAGAAGCCACACCCATTTCTCTAAAGAAAGAAGCCACGTGCCCTTTCTCTAACTCCGACAGGCCCCGATGCCACACCTTCTTCACTAACACTGATAGCTCCAAGGCCACACCCCAATCTCTATCTAGGTACAACACCAACGCCCTGTTCTATAACCCTGATAGGCACAGAGACCACATGTCCTTCACTAACAATGCCGGGCACAGAGGCAACACCTCTCTCTCTCTGCTACTGAAAGGCACACACGCCTTCATCGAGACTGAGACTGAAACCACACCCCTTCTGATAGGCCCAACAGACCACAACTGAATCACAGCACACTCATAATACAAAGACAGCTAGCTGAGCTACTTACAGTTCGACAGAATGAAAATGGAAATGTTGAAAGTGTAAAACTTTGCACCTCTGCATGTGCGTTTCACATCTTTGTGTGTGTGTGTGTGTGTTTGCATGCCTTTATTCCTACCTTGAGGAGATAGATGGGTATGTTGTTGAAGTCCACCGGGAGTTTGAGCAGAAACCGAGCAGAGAACTCGCCTGTCTGGAAAATATAAAGGCATAAAGTCCATCAATACACACACACACACACACACATACACACACACACACACACACACACACACACACTGAAACATACACAGTGCTTATCGACACAGGCAAGAAAAATAAAAATAACAATGTGCTGAAGGTCATAGAGGTGAAACGGAGACATTAATCGGTTCTGAAGTGGATATTTAGTCTGACTTTAGCAACGTATCAGCGCTATGATGAAGTCGATGTCGAATAACAGAACTGATCACGGGACGGGACCGGACGAGATGAGGATATAATATCGACACGGCAAGTCGATGATGGCATTTTCTGACAGAACTGCGAGTCGTCCCCGAGCGTGCTCTCTGACTCTTATTACTCACAGAAACGAATGGATTTGCATCACGACTACCGAGTGCGAATCCTTCACTTGTCATTTCTTACTACGCGAATGATCATTTGATGCTGACCATCATGTTGCACGTCTTCTGAGTTGCGTCATCAAAACAGGCTCTTCTGCAATGTTTTGTAAGAGCTGTCAGTTATCCCACAAACCACAGCTTCATCTGCCACATCCCTTTAAAGAGGCAATGAAGCAATGCACACAAATAAATACACACCCACGCAGACCTGTTCCCACATCTCGGTGCTCCAGGTGCTCTGGACATAATGATCTCGTATCTGCAACTCTGCTGCATCACGAACCTACAAATCTGAACCGGTCATGTAATATAAAATTTCTGTACAAATATACTTAAAAAAATTTTTTTTTTTTTAAAGAAATTGTGTGAACACATGATGTTGGAACAACCGTATAATATGATAAGATAAGGAATTAGAAATAACTATAATAAATTAAAACTTTACTAGTGTCTATAGGACCAGTCAAAAGTTTGGGTTTATTTCACATTCTAGAACAAATACTGAAGATTTCAAAACTATAGAATTACGTAATTAAGGAACAACAACAGCAGTAACAGGCAGTCGTTATGGTAAGACATGAAGGTCGGCTGTTCTGGAACGGTTCCTACAAGAACAGTATTGTGTGTCGAGTGTGTTTGTAAACCCCATCGAGCTCCATGATGAAACTGTCTCTCATGAAGACCTTCCCAGGAAAGCGAGACCCAGGAAAGCGTCTGCTGCAGAGGAGACGTTCGTTTAGAGTCACCAGCCTCAGAAATCACCAATTAACCTCAAGCAGCACCTCAGATTAGAGCCGTTATGAAGCTTCACAGAGCAGAAGGAGCAGATAAACATCTCAATATCAACTGTTCAGAGGAGATGATTGTGTGTTTTATATAAACGCCTTCAGTGTTGTTTTACAGTGTAGAGAGAAATAAACATCAGGATCATGGAGTTAGAATGGGTGTACAAACTTTTGACTGGTAGTGTAGAACTGTTTCAGTGTACTGAGCAAACTGTGATTTAAAAGTTTTTGTACAGAATTAAATGACACTTTCTCATAAGCATACAGTCTTTACTGTTTTTGTATTTGAGTCAAAGTGTGATTTTTGATCTCTCTCTCACACACACACACACACACACACACACACACACACACACACACACACACACACACAAAATGACTGAGAATGGTGAAATAATTCAACCAAAATTTAACTAATGTTCATTATATACCTTTTTTCTAAACATTACTGTATATATACATTATAAAAAAAATTTTTTTTCACTGTTTACATTAAATGCATTTTCAAGCAGGAAACTCAAAATAACACGAGATCACTGTGAGATACCGTAAAAGAGGGCGGGGCTTCCAGGGTGTTAGTTATACGTATGACTAAAGGTCAATGACATCGTTTATGACCTCCGACTGAGAAAAAAAAAAAAACCCAAAGAAAACGCCCTCTCGACTCGTGACCACGATGATCTCTTGAACTCGGGAACCAGGAAGTTGATGTCAAATCGACACGGCATAAACAAACATGTTTATCTCGATCAACGTACGGACGTATCGGTTTGGTAAACATATTACACTGAGCCGTCAGGATGATGTTTTCATGTATAGGTTTTTTTTTTATTTTATTAATTTTTTTTCAAACTTAAATAGGAAATTAGAAAAATAAGAGATCTAATCCCAAGTTCCTTTGAACGACAGAAGATTTTTAAAACAATTTTGTTCACAGTATTCTGTTTACTCAGGTATAAAACAGTCCCAAGAAACTACTACCCCATGACGACCCTTGATTGACTGATTGATTTTCTTGTAGCGTTTAATCCGTTACCCAGCTGTTCTTGCGTCCGGCGTAGATCTCCATGCTTCGGCCGTAGTTGGGGTCCTCGAGCAGGCTGTCGTACTCGAAGAGCAGTCGTGAGCTGTCTCTCAGTCTCTGGCACTGGTACTGGTGGTACTGCTGCAGGAGCTCCTTCACCAACTGCAGCAGGCACTCGGGGTCGCCGGCGTCCCAGGCCACCAGGTGCTACATGACGACACACCGAGGACAGATTTTGTCACGTACTACACAACCGTACACAATGCTGAATACGATGAAATTAAAGGAGATTAATCTCTAATGAAATAAATTGCACTAAATTAAATAAAAAAACAGAAATGTCCAATAGAAGTAATAAATAATAATAACAAAAAAAATAAAAGACTTTTTGATGTAGTCTCAGTTTTATGCAAGTTTAAATATTTATAAAACACTGCAGTAAGAAATGGAAACTCACTATATTACAAAAGAAAACAAGGCTCCGAGTTTGAACAAATATTTTTTAGAAATGGGATTTCTTGTCTGTATACTGTACGTCTATGAATATGTACACCAGAGATCACAGAGATGGGAGACCACAAGACATTCCAGACCATGGAAAAATACTTAAATATAATGGGTTACAAAATCAATCAATCAAATGACGGATCAATCAAATGATCAATTGATCAATCAATCATCTAAAGGTTTGTCCGTCCTGGAAAAACAGTTCACACCCAAGTCTGAATAACCTCACTTGCGTCCTGTGGGTTTATACACAGAACTGCTGCTGTAATCATAATGACTGTACTGCACTCATTCCGTGACTCTTATTTACAATAATGCGATTACTGAACGTTCTCTCACGCTTACTACCTGTGTAACTCTACACTATACACTGCTGTTATTTTGCTGAGTAAATCGCTCTATAATAAAAATAACTGGCATAAGCCGAAACTTGTTCCCTTTCCAATCTGCTTTCTTCCTCATGACTTCTCGGGGGGTTTTCAGTTGCGACTCTTAGCTCTGGTTCGCTCATCAGTCTTCTAATATTAAATGAATGGGAAACGGGCTGGAGTGATATCACACCACACACAACTTGCTAATACAATACAACTTTAAAATGACAACAAATTGCTTACAAGTTTGAGACTGATGCTCATCTAATGTTCAGCTTTTCCGCACAATTCCTGCCACAAATGTTTAGGACCAGAACCTAACTGGGGAAATGATCCTATTGTACATGAGGAAGAAAGGTCATGGGTGTTGTTCCTTGATTTAGTTTTTTATTTTTATTTTTATATAAATTACAGTTAATTACAGTATAACATAGAAGCAGTAAGTCAGTAAGTCCGTGTGATGGGATGTGAAAACTGTTGTTGTGATTTGACGCACTCGTTTTCCAGAAAAGACTTTTAGCTCCGAAAAAATGTGTCTCGGATAACGGACTTCATCTGGAGTATTAAAACTAGACACGTCACCCATCATTACATTCTCTAATTTAACTCGGGTCTCCAGTGTGTGCACGTGTTTGTGTCCATACGGAAAATGCATGAAAACACATTCCCGGATTCACGTTTTTGCATTGACTAATTATACTTTTCCTTTTCTTTTACTTTGTTCTCGGTTACCGGTGGTTGGAATCCAGTAAGTCACATGATTACCACCAGCTGCGAGTTTAACTCTCCCGGCTTCTTAAAAGCTGATTTATTTTCTTTTGCACGTCTAATGCAATCATCCCTGGTCTTGTCTTGTCTTGTTCTGTGTCTTGAACTCTTTGTCCGCTTTACCCGGGACTTCCACATCCTCTTTTTATTCTCGGCCAATTATAATTCCCTCGTCGTGACCTCATATAAGAACAGTCCCTCCCTCAACTTGTTGCTCAGCTGTGCTGTTCTTTGGTGGGGTGTGGCTTAATAGTAGCTAATTTACATAAGACACTGAAACGGCGTGTTTGGAAGAGGAGTGAAATAAATTTGAACGTTTGAAGAGTTTAAGGAACAAAAAGAAAAAAGAAAAGCATTATCAAAGGGGTGTTTCAGCTGGAGCATTAACACACACAGACACACACACAGACACACACACAGACACACACACAGACACACACACAGACAGACTTTGGAAAACCTCCGAGATCCTCCTGTGTTTGAAATAATAAAATACGAGACCTTTAAGGGAACATGGCTGTCCTGCAGGATATCCTAAAAAAATTCTTTCATCTTCTGACCCTTCATGTCTCGCTCTATTCACAACTAAACGTCTAATCCAGCCTTGTTTCTGCTGAAACCCTTTAACAATGGATAAGAAAAAGAGGTTGTTGAGATTACTGGAAGAGAGAGGAAGGGAGCTATTCAGTCATGCGGGAGATAAACACAATCTTGTTCCGATGCCAATTTCTCCACAATGGTTTGGAATGCAACAGTGCACCATCAATTAAGAACAAGACTTAAAAAACAATAAACCCAGGATTGTTATTCCACGTCCAGGCATGAAGTGTGGAAGTGAGAACTGAGTGGGTGTCTGCCAGAAAGAGGAGAACGTGTGTGTGCGGAGACGTGGTTCTTGCTAACACGGTCTGCTTTCTCTCTCGTTTCGCAGACCCTCTCCTCCTACGGGCTGACCTCATTTGCATAAGTGATCCCTGATTTGCATGAGCTTTCCTGACGAGGAAACAGGTATGTAAATTCCCGTCGCGAGGGGCAAAACCGATGCACCTCGTTTCACCCGGCGGGTCCGCCGTCCTCTCTCCACTGGCCTGATTCTGCAAACGCCGTGCTCCGGATTTCCGAGGGGCGATCGCTCGCTGATGCGTGAAGACGAGCTCTTCAAATAAATTACACGGAACAACAAACCTAACTTAGAAAGAGAAGGTAAGACGGTAATACAGTAAAGGAGGATAAATGTCACTATGCAGTTTGACTCTGATCGCTTTAAACCTGGTAGCGGCTCATATCAGCTCATAATGCTTAATCAAGCAGAATTCTTCTTCAGATACAAGTGAAGCCAGAGTCAGAGAGAGGGAGAAAAGGTGGTTCAGTTCACGAGGTTCTTATCAGGCTGGAAAGACCTCTCAGATGATGTTGAGGGCATGCTACACACTCTGGTGATGGGAGTCATTTTCGTGACTCGGTTCTTTGGATCTCGTTCATCAAAATGAACGAATCTTTTCTGAGTCATTTAGTTCATGACCAGAAATAAAACAAAATGTTACATTTTCAATAAACACGTCTACATACACAAATTTTGTCTATAGTTCGAGTAATGAAAATATTACGACGCACCTACGGACATATTATAAACAGAATGAGCAGCTCACCGTCATATCTTCTAGTCCGAGTCGTTCGTTCTTTTGAATCTATTGCACTTCACAGCGTCTCTGGGAGTCATGTGACAAAAGAACGAACGACTCAGACTTCGTACAAAGACTTGAAGGTAGCGACTCACTTTTATTTCCTGTACATAACCTACGGAGGTTTCTGCGATGATTTGCGCATGCGTTCGCCAAGTAGAAAATGAACGAATCACTCTCCGAGACGACTCGTTCTTCTGAGTCACATTAAAGATTCGTTCAAAAAGAACGAATCGTTCATGAACGACTCTCACTTCCACAAACAGCTATTTCAGTATTTCTGAGTGCGATTTAGTCCACAGATTTATTAATATTCAGTTTTGTTCAGTACTGTGTAAAGTTCAAAATCAAACACAAACACCTTTTTAACTCCTGACACCGGATTAAATGGTGAAACTTCGCAGGTTGCATGCCTCAGTCGATTATCCAAACTTTAATAAGCTTGATTCGAGCAGACTGGACATCCGTTCAGACGGACATTGTGTAACTTATTAAGCGAACGATTCCGAGTACGCAGCTGAAATTGATAGACGTAATTGAAATGCCTGCTAAAGAATGTTAAGAGAGATGACGGAGGCTCAGCTGCGTACAGAGAATAATGGCCAGGAAATGGTGAGAGTCTGCCAAGAAGAGAGAGAGAGAGAGAGAGAGAGAGAGAGAGAGAGAGAGAGGGAGGAAAAAATAACATAAAACACTTATTAGGATGCTACACGCAATGAATGAATGCACACCTGAATCTTTGCCTCTATGACATTGTGTTTAGAAGCTTTTTGTAGATTAAAGGTCCTGTATCTTTTCACTTAACAGCTAATCTGGTGGTAGAGCGCTCGCCTCAGGGCTCGGAGCCTCCATCATTACAGATGTGATAATTCCAGGGCATGATGGTGCCCTGATGATAACGGAGAGGAACGCGTGAAGGCCGACTCTCTGAACAGATTCCAGTCATCTTTACAACCAGACTTTGGGAAATCCCCCCGTATACAGGTGTGTTAGAAGCGTTTTTGCCCCGTCTTACTGACCTGTGCTTATTCCTTATGCATTGCCTTTTTAAGCAATAACTTTATGATTCATGATTCTCATACCTAACTCCAGTGTGACCCACGAGCTGCTATGTTATCATCCCTTCTAATGAAATCAGCAAGATTCCACGTGGGAGGATCGGTCATGAGAAAGTTCATGTCTCCGTATAAGAGGAGTTCGCTTCTGGACAGCGTCTTATGAAAAAAAATAAATAAAAAATTAACCCCCCCCCCCCTGATATGATTGCATCGATAAGGCCCGTTATTATGAGATTTTGAAAGATGAACACTGAATATGGAGGAGTTCGGCTTACTTAAACACCCTAATGCTCTTCTAAACACTCAAGATGAAATACAGATTCCAAAGACGAATTGCACGATGAGGTTACACTCCTGTGCAACAACAAAAAAAAAAGGAAGAAAAGCTAATCGTGGGCGTCTATGAGATCATGTATGGGGAAGAGGGCAGACGGGCTTAGTTTTCCTTTTTTTGTAATCTCTGGGTGTGTTACTCAAAACCAAAATTGGGGAGAGATTACTGGGAAATTAAAAGATGTTTTAAGAATAAAAAAAAAAAAAAAAAAAAGAAGGTCAAATACACATAATAACTTCACTTAGCAAAAAAATCACTACCACATTCCTGTACAATAAATTAGAATACATTTAATCTAGTTTGTGTACACTTGAACCTTATTTCATTTATAAATGTATGGATCCATCTTTTTCGGAATCCAGATGTTAATGATTTTCCTAAACCAGCACATCGTAAAGTGGTTTATTTCTCTCATAACGCGGGAATTTGACACGCCTGACATTTTTATGATTTCTTTGTTTACACTTTTTGGAGTCAAAAATTACATTATGCTTTGTCTCGCACATGAAACAGTAACCTAGCAATCGATCTCTTCTTTTCCGCTGATTTGTTTCGTATGCGGTAGACAGCAAGTCGGGGTGAACGTCGTAACTTATTCAAAAGAGAAACAAGAGTGTAAAAATGGATGAAAAAAGGTAATAAGGATTTAAATTTGCAGAAGTTTTTTGCAGATTTCTCCTGGATCTGTTTGCATTTGCTAGCGTTAGCATTAACGTTAGCTCATTCGGTGCTTCTGTTCTAAATGGGACCAAGCTGTGGAATACGCGGTTCTTTACGCTTAATTAAAAATGACGTGCAGGTAACATTAGCTACTTCTGAAACTACAAGCTTTCTAACTGAGAAATAACTGTTTTAAAGTTAAAGTATAGCGTTAAATGGAAAGCTACCGTGCTACGTAGGGTGTACGGTCTCTTGTTCTACTTGTTCCAAGTATGCCCTTGATCAGGGGTCAGAGGGCGATTTGGGATTCAGCTTTGTGTTAGAAGCTAGCTAGCGCACGGTTCAGAGTCGATCCGGAACGACTTACAAGTGATTAATTAAGTGTTGTTTAAGATGATCTAACATTCTCAGATGTGCTTTTATGCCAAAAGTGCCAGTACCAGGTTTTGAATGTGGGTTTCCGCGCTGGCTCTGATTATTTTCTCCGCCCAGAAGTGGGCGGGACTTACGTTGTGACGTCTGGTGGAAAAGTTATGTGAACTCTCTTTACCTCTCTTGCAGTTACTAAATATTATAGTCACTCCCAAAACCGTGGTCACGAATACACTCCTGCGTTTGACGGGTTCATATGGGTGTTTGTGATCGCTGCTTAACACGATTAAATAAATTTTTCATTTGCAACTCCTTATTAAAGAAAAATAAATGATCAGAACAGGAACGCTACCAAAACCCTGGAGTTTGGATCACAGCTGGACTACTGACAGAGCCGCCTGTTACAGAACTTCATAAAATCAGGATTACATGGCTTTTATGAAAAAATAAAGAAATGTAAAGTCGTTTTTACAGACCCAAACACACAGCGCACACACACACACACACACACAGTAGTGCTGAGAGGAATCAGTCACTGGTCTATGAATATGTCTGCTCTGTGCGTCTACGTCAGAGGTCAAACCCATTACAGTGCTTCTTTATTGAGAGGCTGTAGAAACACGAAGACTCAGCATTAGAGCCGAAAATAACTCGCTGACCTCCGGGTGTCTGGACGTCTGGACGCGCTTCTCTCTGCGGATCGATGGACAGCGGGGCGAGACGGTTTCATCGCCTCCGAGAGGGCTCGGCCCTTTCGCTCCGCTCGTACAGGAAGCCAAGGTGAGGGCGGGGCGCGCGCGTGCCGCTGTGAAATCATCACCCCGGCCTGCTAGCGGTTACCAGGAAAAGAGCGGGATTCCCGCAACAGCGTGGGCAGGGAATACAAAGATGGCTATTGAAAGAGCCGAGACAGAGAGAGAGAGAGAGAGAGAGAGGGAGAGAGGGAGAGAGGGGAGGTAAGAGAAAAACACTCTGTGTCAGCAGGGATATTCTGCAGACCGTCATCGAAGATCTCAACCTCCCACAGCTGTCCGAATGTGACCGTTAACCCACAATGGTGGCGACAGTGTGATAGCTGTGCTAAATCTCCAGCTGAGAACAATAAAACAAAGACCTACACAGGTAGAGTGATGCAATATTTACAGTGTGACTCACTCAGAAAGTCCTGTCTGCCTGGAAACATGCTCGTATCTGGAGGAGGACAAAGCAATCTTTCACCACGGCAATAGGTTTATGTACACACACACACACACACCCCTTTCTCACATTTACTCTCCCAGTAAGAGACTATGCTTGTTCATGCATGATTAAAGAGGGGAAAAAAAAAAAAAAAGTTAAAAAGCTATATTTGATCAAAAGCAGCTTCTGATGTCTAAACTGTAAACCAGTGAGACATTTTAACTCGTCTCACTGCTAACGTTTAAACACAGCTAATAGTTCGGTAGTAGTAGATTTGTACTTCTAAGACGTTCAGTTTAAATACAAAGCTTGAGATATCGTTACAAGCAGCTGTATCTGGATTTAAAACTGAAGTGTGTGTGTGTAGTCTGAACAATAAGGGGCTTTTTCGGTGCTTTTGGTTTTGAAGTTTTCATTTTAGAATCGTACCACTATGCCATAAAGAAAAAAAAAAAAAGAAAGAAAAAAGGAAAATCCAGAGTTTGGTATTCCGAGAGTGTTAGAATGAGTGTGTGAATACTTGCTCTGACGAAATCTCAACTTCAGTCACATACAGTCAGGTCCATAAGTATTTGGACTAATCTAGCTCTTTTTGTTGTTGTTGCCTCTGTACACCATCACAATGGATTTGAGATGAAGTAATGGAGATGTGACTGAAGTGCAGACTTTCAGGTTTAATTTTAAGAGCTTTAACAAAAACACACTGTATTACCTGTTTGAAATTACCAATTTTTTGCAGTATGTTTTCTGAGATTATGCATCTATATTCTTTTGTTTGCAGGATTTGATTAACCTCAATACACTTCAGGATTCACCCGTTTACATTGAGCAGCAGTGACCTCACCAGTAAACCCCGCTGACCCAGTTCAGGTCACGAGACGTCATATGTTTTGAAAGACGAGCCTTTCCCTTGCATATTCTTCTCTTCTCATCGTTCGGGTAGAAATTGATCATGGATCAGGATTGAGCTTCCTCCTCCGGAGTGTTTCTTGTCTTAGCTTGATGTGGTAAAGGGAATTTTCTTCACCAAGGATAGCAGTCTATTTTTTTAAACAATGTACCATATTGTTAATCTGCCAACATCAACGTTTCTGTAGATCTGGCTTTTTTATTATTATTATTTTAAAATATTTCTTCTCTTGCATTAGCACCCTTTTGAACTGTCGGTAAAATGTTCCCATGAACGAGCATACGGGACACTTGGAATCACCGCCAGGTTTTGTCTAACACCTTCAGTTAAAGCGGAAATTCTGCAATTTCATCACACACTGATTGCTTCATTTCCATTTTTGGGGGAGGTTACTTTTTAAAGTAACTAATTACATTACAAAATTACTGTCTTCTAAAAGTAATCCATTACATTACTGCGTTACTTTCTGATAAAGTAACTAGTTCGAGTACTTTTCCGTTGCAGAAAATGAAAACTCCTTTGTGCTTCCTCATGCATGTTGTTTCAGTTGAGACCTTTATAATTATTCTACCATCATCACTCAGTGAAGTTTGGCCCGTAATCTGTTAACTACTAATACCCCTATCTCACCTACGCGGGGTTTCACACTGTGGCCGTCAGTACGGTTCATCATGATTCATCGCCGATAACCCGGGGGCGGGGCTTGTAGGACGACTTTCTTACACACAACCACACACACTAATGGATTGGGAATGACTGCTGTCTGGCTCACAGATTACATAAAGTGTCTGAATAACAGATTACATTTTTGAAAAAGTAAATAAGTAACTGAGTACAGTGGAACCTTGGATTACGAGCATAAATTTACACTCGTAAACCAAATCATCGTTTCCCATAAGAAATAATGAAAACTCAACTTATTCGTTCCACAGCCCCAAAAAATAAATACATAAAAAGAGAGAGTGACGCTCGATGTCAAAATAAGAGTTGCATGAGTGATATTAGTTTACTCGGTGCTCGTAAACTAATACTTGCTCGGTTTCCGATTAAAAATTTATTAATGATCTTTGCTCGGTTTCCGGAACACTCGTAAATCACGTTACTCGCAATCCGAGGTTCCATTGTACTTGAATGGCGGACCGAACGCGTTAGATTACTCGCTACATCAAAAAAGTAATCCGAGTACTCTAACACGTTACACCCAACACTGGTCATTTCATTGTGGTGATGTGCAGAGACAAAAAAAACCCAGTACAAACCCTGCCCAAGTACGTGTGAACTCTACTTTATCTCCAGTTAAATCTAGTTAGAGATATACGGTCTATGTATATCTGTTTGTTAGACCACTATTGCAATTCTGTTTCCACAATACAGTGGCCTGATTCCACCACCACAACCCTGACCAGGCACTTACTGAGGATGAATGAATATGAGAAAATGAGAACTTTTTAAATGCATCACAGTTTCCTATGTTCATATCCGGTATGTGGCGCAGCTTGCATTTGCATTCGTCTTCATATCTGTTTAGAAAATATCACCTACTTAATTATTCTGAATAATTAATTCATATTTTATTTCATCCTATCATAACTGGACATGCCTGCAAAAACACACACACACACACACACAAAAAAAAATCTATTAAACTGGAAACTAGAAATATACTCCTTCCCTAGCAACATGTCTGCGGTTATATCTGTTTTATGTAAGATTGCAGAAGTAAAAGCCTTTCACTTGCAGTCCTCCATTGCTGACGAAAGCCGATTGTACCACAATGGAACCTGCATCATCTTTCCCTTCCTGTCTGATCCTCAGACCTTTTGCAATCCCATCCCTGTCATGTACTTGCAGGCTGCATGTTGAATCGCAGAAGTCAACATCTTCAGAAGCAGACCGGGAGAGCTCGGCGCGCGCGGCTGAATGCTGATCTGCCAGAGCTGTGCCAGGGACAGATGTGCCGTGGGCATGACGCCTCCAGATTCTGCACTACTTGCTACACCCAGTTTTTTGAACCCTGGAACTTCACAGTAATAAAGCACAGAGATCTAAGTGATGACTGACGCGCTATTATACATGTCTGGGAAATTGGTGGCATTAGTGAGAAATCAACAAGAAAGTAGATTATTATTCTAATTACGTAAGATATTTATCATGAGAAGGCGTGCTGTTATTTAGGAAACGTTGCACAAGCTAATGCGCGGTTTTACCGAACTCTGGCACGGCTGTGATTTCCGCCCGGTCAAGTGCTGTAGGTAATCGCGGCCATGCTGTTATTCCGTATAATCAATCGGTTGTGAGTGCAAAAGAGCTTTTATACAGTTCCATAAACAAGGAATTAATCTCGAATGATATGTCTAACACAAATACAACAACAACATTTTTGTTTATTTTGGTTCCTCTGGCGGGAAACAGATCCTAAGGAAGCCACACTTTACAGTCTTTCAGCTCACATTGATCTGAATAGTTCTGTTGAAATTTAATCCAGTCCTAGTTGTCCTATGTACTCTACAGAAAAGTGTACATCACAGTTAGGAAGCCTCATAGTGTTCAAGTCAATCCGGGACTTCTGAGATTTCTCCCATTATTTCTCTATATAATCCCCTGATACACTAATGCACTTAACCCAGTGTCTCACTAGTGCTGGACACCATCAAGGTAGAACGTTCTCTCATGATCGGACTGCCTGGTTCATGTTTGAAACCCCGGCCTCCCAGGCACTCCTTTAATCTTTGTGGAAATGTCTTGGAGCGAGGTCAGGACTGTACAAACTCAAATTTTATTCGCTGTTGACTTCCAAAAAAAAAAAAAAAAAAAAACACTTCAATTTACATAATGAACATAACAATGAAAATTAAATAGTAGAACAAGATGAATATAAAGACGTTAAAGAACATATAATAAAAATAGAAAAAAATATATATAGTAAAATGAACTATAATAGAAATATAATGTAGTGCAGTCCAGTAATGTAATGTAGTGTGCAGTTATTGGCAGGATAATGTGCAAGGCTGCAGTTCAAGTTCAGTGTGCAAAATGTGCAAATGGTCCATGTGTAAACGTATTTGTGTGTCCTAGTAAGATGTTAAAGTAAAACATTCGCAGTCCTGAGGTGTGCAATGTATGTGACGATCGTTATCCGGTGATTTTCAAGGATCAGGCGTTCTGCTCGCTGAATATTCACGGGAACGCCTGCGGTGGATTCGGGGATCATCACAACATATAGCGAATCTAATCAAACACATCTAATACGGTTTTTCTTAATACGATATAAACTATAAATCATATTTACTTCCAGAATTCTAGAATCTACATTTCTAATATAGTACTAATTTTACTAATTTTTGTAAGCGATAATTTTTCGGCTTTTTTCTAGAAATAAGCTAAATGATCTGCCAACAGGACAAGAAATTTGGGTTTAAACATTAGCAGATGTTCAAAAATCAGATTAACAGATTTTCTGTTTGGTTTACTGTAATCTTATAGTAATAAATATTAAATCAATTTGCTTACATTCAAGATCTTTTTATTTGCCAAGACGTAATTTTCTGCAGTGTATCATGTAACTTATTAAAGCGTTATGATTCACCAATAGTTATAGATTATTAATGAAAACCATGTAGTCCCTATGAACCCTTTATTCTGTACTTCTTGTTATAACTTTAACCTGGACGGTGCTAGGCCTTCTGTCTCACCTGCTACGTGAATGTTACACAACCACTAAAAGAAAACCTTGACCATATTAAAACCCTTTTTTCTCCTCATTTCCTAGTTGTGTCATTTAGCCGTCTCTCCCTTATCATATGCCAGGCTGCGACTCAGACGTGCTTCCTCTGAGACTCACCGTGCACTGTCCGCCTTCACCAGGATATCCTACCATGGTAATGTTGCTATCCGTAGTCATGGATTAAGCAACACTGACTAAGTGTGAGATGCTTTAAACTTTAAAAGGCTTTCACGAAAAACCAGTGATTTTTTTTATTATTATTATTTTTTTTGAGGTTTTTACTACAAATTTGAACCCAAATGTGGATATTATGTAAATGTGTAGTGGAAACTGAAAGGACGCAGATTACATAACCAGCAGCAGCTTGATAAGTCTCCAGTTCACACTGCATCCTATGTGCCTTCTGCCTCGATGAAGCTTTCTGCACAGATGCTGCTGGAATTATGTAAAGCAACATACATTTGTTTTAGTACTCGGTATTTCACGTTCCTCTTTGATCTCAAAATCAGAGCAAACTTAAGAAGCAATTAAATTAGACGGATCCAAGTTGGGGAAATTCCAAGAGTATCCTGCTCTTTCTGTTTAAGCGCCAAATTTAACATTAAAGCAAATTTTGTTAAAAAAAAAGAAAAAAAAAAAGACTTCTACCACAACTGCTTTCGAATTCCTAAACCTGAACAATGAGAAGCAGCTCGAATAACTACTTACACATGGACGCGTTTACTGGTTAAGCGCGAGGAAGCGTTTATTTAACATTGTCGAAAGGAAGTCAGTGAGGTTACAATCAAAAGTACAGCTGTTCCTTTATATTTATGTCTATATTTATATGTTTTCAGGACGGTTGGCTGTGCTTCCACGGCGCACCACCCGGTCGTAGCTTATTCCGCTATGACATCACATCCTGCCGCTTTAATTAGCTTACTTAACAGTAATGTGCAAGATCTATGCCTGAAACGGACACATAATAATATGGGGAATAATCTCCCAAGCATAACCTTTCGTAATTTGTTAATCACATATATTATGCTCTACCAGTCAAAAGTTTGGACACCCCGTCTAACTCCATGATGTTTATTTCTCTCTACACTGTAAAACAACACTGAAGGCGTTCATATAAAACACACAATCATCTCCTCTGAACAGTTGATATTGAGACGTTTATCTGCTCCTTCTGCTCTGTAAAGCTTCATAACGGCTCTGATCTGAGGTGCTGCTTGAGATTAATTGGTGATTTCTGAGGCTGGTGACTCTAAATGAACTTGAGCTAAGGTTTTGGTCTCGATTTCCTGGGAAGGTCTTCATGAGAGACGGTTTCATCATGGAGCTCGATGGGGTTTACAAACGCACTCGACACACAATACCGTTCTTGTAGGAACCGTTCCAGAAAGGCTGAGCTTCATGTTTTAAAATAACACCTGACTGTTACTGCTGTTGTTACTTAATTACCGAATTCATTCCAGAAGGAGAAAAATTCTAACTAAAGGTTTAAGAAAACTGAGGTACAGTAAGTACAAAAGAGCTGTTGTTCTACCCAAGCTGACCTCAGGAGTTCACAGCTATCCTCTGCAGCACAGTTTACACTCCCTCTTCCCAAAGCGTCCGTCATCAGTTACAGCACGTCGTGTGATAAACCGTAAGCCAGAAAACATTCCCATGTCTGTTATTGAGCTGTGCAGATAAAAGCTACAATAATCGCACAGACTTATAAACTCGGGAGAACAGGAAGGAAGAGGAAGCAGGGTTTTATGCATGCGAGACCAGGTTGGAATGAATCTCTTTATGGGCACTCAGAGCTTCATTGTTGTGAGCTTTTTTTTATTTTTTTTTTGCACGGCATTGCAAGATGTCCAACTCCACGCAAAAGGAAGAGTAAAAAGTGCTGGAACTTCAGCCACCATTCAGTTTTCCTGACCTTGACTGTCCCACGGGGAGAGCTGTACTTTCTTCACTCTGTATGCCAACACGATTGTTATAAGAGGGGGGTGTTAAATATTTTAAAATTTCCAAAAGAAAAAAAAAAAAGTAAAAAAAAAAAAAAATCATAAATGATATTGATGGGAGAAAAAAAAAATCCTTTTGAAGATTTGTGATAAAGTTGCACTGAAAGGTTTTTTAACTAATCATAACCTATTTTTGAATTTTAATAAATTAAGTAACGTTAATATTTGTCATTACAATCCGTTCAGGTTTGTTAAGGTGACTAAGGAAATGAGGTCAACTTATTAAAATGCATTACTCATAACTGTAACAAACTTCACTTTGAATATCATTTACAGAATAACCTTTACCAACCTGATTACTTTCCACTTTTCCACACACACACACACACACACACACACACACACACACACACACACACACACACACACACACACACACACACACACAATGACACCCTGAGGGGTTTTATTCCTCTTATACAACAGTCAACTATTACCTTGTTTAATTTATTCAAGAACAACACATCATACTTTTAACCAGCTATAGTGTCATTTAAATATGGGAGACACCCATGACACGAATCGGCTCCTGATATTAATCATCGCTCTTCAGTCTTTCCTGCTCTTTCTTGATGTTAATAATACAAAAAAAGTTTTGTATGCTGCTTTTTGTTGTTAGAAAAAAGGAAATTGCAATGTTCTCTGTCCAAAAAGGGAAACGTTTTACTATTGTAAAGATGCCTGAACATCTTTTTTTTTTTTTTTGAAAATTACTGTATCAGCAATTCTACAATATTTCATTATTAGTGCTTGATCCTCTATACAAGTCATTCTCAATCAGACGTTACTACGGCTGGAAACGATAACATGGTCTAGAATTTACTCGACACCTTCTGACCAATCAGATTCGAGAGTTTAACAGCGATGAACCTGCGTACTGTTTTTTTTTTTTTTTTTTTTTTTAGTAATAACTCTTCTAAAAGAATTTTAGATGGATGAATGTGTGTGACATGGATGTTTGCTTCCAAGCCTCCCGTCTATTGAGTCATGTCTCAGCTAGAAAAACCAGGGCCGGGCCGCTTTTAACGGAGCCATTCGAAAGCACTCGCGCTCAACCTGCTCTCCTGTAGACATCAGTCCAGTCGCTGCTTATTTATTCTAAAGACTTATTACAGACATAAAGATGCTGCCTCTACTCTCCGGGGCTGTCTGGGTTTAGACACGAGCTTACTTTGGGTATTTCCCAGACAGAGCACTCTCAGACTACAGGTGCTTACACTGGGAATACCAGGCAAACCACGTACACCATTTATAACCTGGACTGCCGAGGAACCGAATGATGGTTAATCCTGCACGGTCTGCGCAGAACAAAAAAAAAAAAAAAAAAAAAAAACAGACCGAGCCTCGGGGAGAAGAATGCTGGGAAAATCCCGCTGAGCTCATTTAATGGTAAAGAGCACTGTAGGTAAATTTACTCATAGACACTCCGAACATGTCCATGTGGTGCTCAGATATGTCTAGCCAGCGCTCATAATACACTATACGACTGTTATACCAGGAGATCCAGGATACACGGTAATTCATCTGTCTGCTGCAACATCAGGAATTATAAGAATTTAACGCAGGCTTGTATAAGCTTTAACATGGATTTGTTGCTCTGAGAAACTTTCTAGAAGATTCTCTGTGGGTTTTCCTGGCAGCCCCCACCAGTCATCATGAAGCCCATGGGATGGTTGGGGCGGACAATGCCGGAGAACAAGTTCTTCTGGTTCTACGTTGTCGGGCCAAAACCGAGAGACTTGTTTAAAAAAAAAACTGAAAAACAAGTGGGCACACACACTGCCCTGGAGTGCTTATCCCATTCCCGTACACTAATAAGAGACCCCACGGTGGGGACAGATGGGAAATCGTGAACACTAGGAGGGAAAAGAGGGGGGGGGGCGGGGGCTAGGATGCCAAACACTATTGGCATAAGACTTGTAGAGGTGAGATAATATCCTTTCATTGTGAGCCTGAATGGGCCACGAACATTGTTTTGGCTTAGCAATTTTTTTTTCCACACTATTATAAACAAGTGCTTGAAATTGTGACAGCGTTACAGAGCTGAATTATTACTTTCACGACCTTCTTTGCGGTGTTCCTAGTACAAACTTTGGCACACAGTCATGAGAGACAGCGCACGGACCATTAATTTCAACCTTAACCCGAGAAAATCAAACTGTATTAGATAGATTTGCGTGGTGTCTAGACGACAAATCCAGTTTGCTAAAAAGCCGTGCGGCCAATGCTTTCATCTCTCCTCTCGTTCTTTTTTTTTCTTCTCTCCCATGGCTATAAAGTCACATATTCCACATACAGCCATAACCACTGCCTCAGCTAACTTCCCACAATGAGCTGCGCTTTGCTTAGTAGCTCGGAAAACCACCAATTAAAACCCCGAATGGAGTTCTTGCACTGCGACATCACAGCGGTGTCGCCGCGTTACAGCCGTGGATAATTAAAGTAAAATGACTCATTGGAGAAAACGGGTGAGATGGAAGGCATTCCCTGTAGAGTTCGTTTAAAACAATTCTCCCACTCGACAAATACATTCTCTCTCTCTCTCTCTCTTTAACAATAGAAGACAAAAGCAGCCTCGACTGTACACACCTGAAGGCTGGAAACACAAAAGCAAAACCGTGACATAATTCTCCTGATAGGAATAAATTTCACGGAAACGTGTGTAAAATGAAATAACGCCCCGATGTTCGGTGCATCAGTGAACGACGTCACTGAGGATTAATCCACGCCTGCTAATCAGCACTTAACGATGCACTTCCTGTGACGATTGTTCACTGTGCGATCCTATCGAAAAGTTACACCCACTCTTAATATTCACAAAGAGCAGGCTTTTACAATAGGCGCTAATACAATATAGAACCGCGGGTAGAAATAACTCTGCTTTAGCTCTATATAGCAAATAGCTTTCTAATAATAATTTTAAAGAATAATAAAAATCTATTCAAAGTCTTCAGGCGAGTATGAGAAATAATAACGAAGGATTAATTTAGATAAGTCTTTCAGGCTGGTAATAGAAGGAATAATAGAATTCGATTTTTAATCTGCCACCATGATGATGAGCTTGTTTACAGCCAAATAGATGGTCATTAAATTTAGTTCTCTAGCACACTTTTATGGTTCGAACATATGTGTTCGTTTAACAAGAACACAAAACATGACTGTACACTATTTATCAATTTTACTTTTGGTAAAGAATTGACTGTATTGGGTCAGAGAAAGCATTACAAACAAACAGTTTCGCAGCAAAATGAGATAAATGCCATTTTCAGTTTTTTCCACTAACAGGATTTTGGGAGATTATTGCTCACAGAAACACAAGGTTGCCTACAAAACGTCTTTTGTTGTTGTCGAAAATCATTATATATTCTTCTCTTAATTGTTTTCTATCACTAGTACTAGGTTTGCTGCATTTTATCTGGGACTTTACCGGTTTAATATTAAAGTCTTCAATATTCACGAGAGAAAAACTGAGCAGAGAGATATCGCTACAACACGGGAGACGCCTGATCGCAAGAGAAACCATATTACACCTGACGTGAGCTGTTGCGGTCATGTCTGCTACATCCTGTTCTCCAATCATGATTTCTGATCTCTGTCATTAAGTAACAGGTCCATATGCAGTAGGTTGATGCACCTTATACTGCGCTTCCCTGTGCCGTGATGAGGTATTGTTGTCAAAAACAGAAGGTGAAACTGAAACTGGTAGAGCAAAGAAGCTGCTGCTGCTGCTGCTGCTGATGATGATGATGATGAGCATGTTTCTCATGATCTTCAACAAAATTTGTAATTACAAAGATTTTCTGTGTTACAAAAACGCGACACTTTGTTTCTTTGTTCTAAGTTGCCGGCAGTATGAATTACTACGAAAACACAACCGAATCATCATATTTTATGTTAAAACGCAATCAACCCTGTTATTAATACTGTACCACCATACATACGTGAATAACCACAAACACCACTGCCGGTGGATTTATCCATTGAGACAAAACCGTGAGAGGTGGAGTTATAGCGTTTTGCAAAATAAAACAAACTTCACACTGATATAACCATAACTGTAACACGTTAAAATGTTGTGCTTTTTGACACCGTTATGACTCAAACAAACAATGCATAAAATCTTTTCTAAATAGACTAAATACTAAATAGTTTTTATCGAAACTGCCAAAATGGAGATATCTCATTTTGCGGAAAAAAATATTCAAATATTCTAAATTACTCACGCAAGCTTTCAACACTAAACATGCCTTACGTGATTCAGTACCTTCAGAACAGGAGGAGCAATCTGTACAAATACCAGCTAGTGTTTTTAAAAAAAAAAATGTCCTTGTTATTGCAGAACACATACCATGGCAGCTGCACGGTTTCTCACTTTAACACTTTAAATATACACCGAGCATCAGTGAGAAAGTGGATTTAATCTTTAACCATTTACATTTATTTATTTGGCTGCTCATACATGCAAGACAGAGGGGAAAAAAAGAGAAAAGTTTCGACTTAATGTCTAGACGAATAAAAATGAAACAAAACAACAAACCAACACTTGGACATAAAGGGAAGCTCAGAGATTAGATTGACACAAACAAGAGTCATGGGTTTTACTAGAAGACGATGCATTCTTAGTTGATGAAGAGAGTTTACTCGTTATAATGTAATGCACTCCAGAGATGAAGCATAAAAGTTCAAACAATGGATTTATAAGCAGAGGGACACATGCCTCCCTTTCTATTCACTGCTAACCCCCTCAGTGAGCTGTTAACTAAACAAAGACGCACTGTAAAGTTGCAGTGATGAGTTAACTCCTGCGGTCAGTGCTGAGCATTATGCATGAGAGCATGTGCTGAAAACTGAGGATGATATATATCGATGGAGACTTCTGGTTGACCACAGTACATGTGGTTAAGTACTGACAACATGCAACTTTTCTTTTCTTTTTTTTTTTATTCCATTTGAAAGACCTATCAAGAATGATGATGGGTGTTTGTTTTTTTTTTCTTGTGAGATGCCTACCCCTGGAAATTAAGTAAAGGCTCCTGGAAAGGGAAACAGAACAGCACACACACTAGTATCAGAGGATGACAAGTGTGCATCCCGGTCACGATGGGAAAACCATCTGGGGTTGAGGCTCTAATGGAAGGGAGGGATGGGGTACTATTTTTTGCCCCCTTATAGATCAGTGGGGGCAGGGGTGGCTAAGGTGGTTAAGGTAATGTTAGACTGCGGACCAGGAGGTCCCCGGTTCGAGTCATCCACCCCAGACGGAACCTAAAAAGGTGCCAGCTAACAACAAGTTATAAGTAAAATGTAACAATAAAATGACAAGTTAGTTAGCTAGTAACTTGTACAGATACACTTCACACACATCTAAGTCCCCAACTTATGAACGAGTAATGTTCCGGAAGCCCATTTGTAAATTGGATTTGTTTGTAAGTCTGACAAAGCGAGTCTTATACAACGCTGCATGGTGTTTACTGCGTGGTTAAACGGATGCCATTTTGTCTCAGATCTGTTTCGGACTGTGAACTCTGATTTTTTTTAAAAATTAGGATTATTCACCATCAGCACAGCTTTACAGGGCAGACATTTTCTATCATCGTGCTCCCGGACTGATTCACTGTAACCAGTGACACACACACACACACATATATACCGGACTTTATATATTCACTTACACACTGAAAATTTTTTTAATATAATTTTAATATTGTAAATATTTATTTTTTGTACAATACACACGAGCTATTTTTCGTGATTAGTTCCCATCTACGAATGTTCGTAGATCTGTGGTTCGATCCCATCTGCGGAAATTCGTTTCTTGAATGTTCGTAAGTCTGGGACTTACTACACTGTACTGTATTTAGCCTGGGTTTGGTCAGTGTTACGAAGTATGTCCATGTTCCTGATTCAGGAATGGTGTTTCTGCTGATGTGTGTAGTGCAGCAGGAAGTGGGATTGAAAATGGGTGGTTGTGTAATAGCTACATCATTAAGATTTAAACAAAGCTACGTATCAAACGATGGCTTCTGAATCGCAAAAGTAGAGAATGAACAATTTTTTCTATGTTTCTAACGAGCTGTCTGATTGTGTGCGTATCACACGATCATATGGACCTTTGTTTTAGTGTTTTATTTATTTATTTATCTGAAATGAAATGTTTAATATGTAAAAGTTTAAAAGTTAAACGTCTGGAGGTCAGAATAGACAGCAGCATGTTATATAAGAGAACACTTTTCAGACACAATGAAATCTGTCGGATTTTGCAGGCAAAAAAAAAAGAAGCAACGAAACCATCAAAGTGCTCAGAAGAACTGTAGGTGGCGCCTCAGGATGCTGAGTAAAACTTAGTAGCTTGTATTTATCCAGAGCGACTTACATTTTAATCCCACTATACATCTGAGCAGTTGAGGGTTCAGGGCCTCGCTCAGGGGCCCATCACTGGTGGTGGGATTTGAACCTGGGACCTTCCAACCAGTAACCCAACGTGTAAACACTGTTTTATTGTTTCCTTATTGGGCATTTATTTGCAGGTGTCTAAGACTTAGCAGTACAGTAGCACACACACTCACACATAATGTGTGTTTTGGCCTTTTTTCCCCCCCAAACTCAAACTCCATTGTAGGAAACTGAAAACAGAACTTGCGTCGTATTTCCAGTCTTCGGCGTCAGAGTGTGACGTACTTGGCAGGAACTTGTTTCAGGCTTCTGATTGGCCAACACAGCTTTACAGTCAAGACCTGTTGGAATGCGATGCTTGGACAACATGTTTTTTTTGTTGTTTGTTTTCATTGTGACAAAATACATTTTTTAAGAATGAATAAAGAAAGAATTATTATTATATTATTATTATTTTTTTTATAAGGATGAAACTTTGTTTTTCAAAATACTCATGTACATGTGAAATAGGCCTTAATCACCACTGGGCCTTTCCAGAGAAAAATGAATAACTATAAAAAAAAATAAATAAATAATAAATAAAATAAAATAAAAAAAACAGAGAGAAAGAGATCATTCTCTCTCTACAATACAGATCCAAAAATGGCGATGGGAAAATATTTTCATTCTGACACAATTACAGAATGATTTAAATGTACAACTGAGTCCGGCTATAAAAATGCGAGCGAATAAAATAATTAAAATGTTGTTACTTAGATCGCTGGCCAGATTTAATAAGCTCGTATTGGAACATGTCTCTCAACAAATGGACAATTTGGAGACGAAGCCCGTTCTTTCACAAAGTCCTCAATATTTCCTGTCCTTCAGAAACAGATTTCATGTTGGAAACGGTCCTTATTAATCCCAGATGTTTTCACCCGTAAACATGAGAGTGTCAGCTCTGTTGTTCCCTTTTTTTTTCTTCTTTTTTTTTTTTGTTCCAGATCTCGAGCCAAGAGAACAACATGGAGCTTAGCAGCTAATAATATCCAGGTCAGGCAGGACAAACATTTCACCCAGACGTCAGGAATTTCACAAAGGGCTCTGAAAAAGAGCCTGATGTTTACTGCCAGGTGAAAAACAAGACTGTAGGAGAGCCTGACACACTGCGCAACATTCAGATCTGGATTTAAACATGGTCGCTGGCGACCTGAATACGGTCTTTAAAACAAAGGAAGCGCTGTTTCACGTCTACGCGTCAGCTGAAGATAAACCTTACGATCGCGGTCTCGCGCGGGTGAAATGCCTCCGAGCAGAAAAATCTGCGTATCTCAGTCGTTATGGAGGAGAGGGCCGCGGTCAACAGCGTAAACATTCGATAGTGGATCCTGAATAAGATGATGAATATAAAGTGATCAGAGTGAATGAGATTAAGGAAGGAAAAGGCTTTGAAAGTAGGTTTGTTCCTAACAGCATGTCAAAAAAAAAAAAGGAGAACAGGTAAACACACTTTTGGATGTACTTCCCCTTCTTTTTTCCAGCTGGAGTAAGGAGACGGTGAGCAACAGTCAGCGTCTCCAAATCTCTTACGCAAGCTGGGATTTTTTTTTCTGTTTTTTTTTTTTTAATGATGAAAGGCAAAAAAATTGTTCAGTAGGTATTAGCACTCACTGGTGTCGAGGTCTAACAGCTGAAAACCACAGATCAAAAGATCATCTCTTATCAATGAGTTTCTATACTTAAAATAAAAACAAAAAAAAACAACACTCATTTGGCAGGTACAGAAATATCTCATGAGAGTTAATTGTTTGTCTCTGCACAATACTCAACATCTCAGGGAGAGAAAAAAAAGAATAAAAATTGACTGCAGTCCAGACGTGCTAAATTTAGAGCGTGACACCCGTTACTTCCCATCAAAACTCTAAAAGTATCAACAGTGGAAAAGTTCTGTGCGACTTTTTTCCATTTTAAGAGCTCACTGAATGCCTGAATATCTTTTTTGTTCCGTTTTTGGCTTTAGATTTAGGGCAAAAAAAAAAAAAAAAAACCTGGCCCTGCGTCTCACTGGAAAGCTCCTGTGATGGTCTGTCTGTATGTCTGTATGTCTGTCTGTCACAGTTTACCCGCAAATCTGTCTGCTGGCAAATCCTTGTTTATTACACACAACTGCTAAACGTGTCAGTTTTTAAATTATTATTTTTATGGACAGCAAAAAGAAAATACGGCAGCTTTGAGAGCGAGACACCGAACCAGGATCAGTATGATGTGAAATTATCATCTGGAGAAGATTGAGAAGACACAGCTTGCATCACAGCTAGAGAACTGCTCGGTGCATCGATCTCTACAGAGCTCGGAACCGAACGTGACTCTTGACTCAGCTACACACACACACAAAACACACGCGCACGCACACACACACACACACACACACACACATATCTATATATATCAGTACAGGCCATCTGAATTAACAAGCCACTTAAAAGGAAGTAAAAAAAACTAGCTTTGCTGCTTCAAAGGCACTAAACTACACCGGCGCTACTGTTCAGTGACCTTAAATCTCGCGCTGCTTCTTTGCACATTAAGCTTATCTCTAAAAAAGAAGGAAAAGTCTGCAGACTAATGTATTTTGAAAACTTTTTTTTTTTTAAAGGAACTCTGCTTGACCTGCTGATTCAGCCTCAGATGCTCCACCTGATATCTAATTGTGTGCTTGTGTGTGTGTGTGTGTGTGTGTGTGTGTGTGTGTGTGTGTGTGTGTGTGTGTGTGTGTGTGTGTGTGTGTGTGTGTGTGTGTGTGTGTGTGTGTGTGTGTGTGTTTGTGTGTGGGGGTCTGTGTTTGTGTGTGCTGGTGTGTGTGTTGGTGTGTTTGGTGTGTGTTAGTGTGTGTTAGTGTGTGTTGGTGTGTGTTAGTGTGTGTTGGTGTGTGTTGGTGTGTGTTGGTGTGTGTTAGTGTGTGTTGGTCTGTGTTGGTGTGTGTTAGTGTGTGTTGGTGTGTGTTGGGTGAGTGTGGGTGTGTGTTTGTGTGTGTTAGTGTGTGTGTGTGTTGGTGTGTGTTGGTGTGTGTTAGTGTGTGTTAGTGTGTGTTGGTGTGTGTGGGTGTGTGTTTGTGTGTGCTGGTGTGTGTGTGGGTGTGTGTTTGTGTGTGTTGGGTGTGTGTGGGTGTGTGTTTGTGTGTGCTGTGTGTGTGTGTTGGTGTGTGTTGGTGTGTGTTAGTGTGTGCTGGTGTGTGTGTGCTGTGTGTGTTGTGTGTGTGGTGTGTGTGTGTGTGTGTGTGTGTGTGCTGGTGTGCGTTGTGGCTGGTGTGTGTGTGTGTGTGGTGTGTGTGTGTGCTGGTGTGTGTGTGTGCTGGTGTGCGTGTGTGCTGGTGTGCGTGTGTGCTGGTGTGCGTGTGTGCTGGTGTGTGCTGGTGTGTGTGTGTGCTGGTGTGTGTGTGTGCTGGTGTGTGTGTGTGCTGGTGTGTGTGTGTGCGCTGGTGTGTGTGTGAGTGTGTGTACACTTTTCTGGCCAGAAGTTGCTGAATCTTGACGGTTGTAATCTCACTGGCTGTTTTCACTTCCACTAAAAACGTTTTTGCACAGTGACACAACGTGTTTTCTTGAGCAAGATCTTTTCACTGTGTTAAAAAAATTAATAAATCATGCAAAATTGATTAATGCTGGAGTGAATAACTGTGGCTCGTTATTGACCTTGTTTAGTGAATACGTTAGTGAAAGTTAGAAGCATAATTTCAGAGATGGTCATAAAAAAAAAAAAAAATGCTTCAATTAAAGAAATCTGTAAGAGTCAAGTTTGAGACATTATCGTCAAGATTGTGATTCTTGATTATTTGCATTATTGATTATAGCCAAGATTATAATAATGAGATTACGATTATTTAATATGATTATTTTCTGATAGCCTCCGAGTGGCGCAGTGGTTAAAGCGCTCGCCCTATCATCCGGAGATCGCTAGTTCGAATCCCGGGTGGTGCTGTAACCTCTCGCAGCCGGAGGTCTAGAGAGAGCTGATTGGCCGAGCTCTCTCAGAGGGGAGGGATGAGAGGTACATAGTGCTCCCACATTAATCACGGCTCTACAGCCAGTCAGGGGCGTCTGTGAGCTCGCGCAGCGGAGGGAGCGGATAGCGCCGTCCTCCGAGTGTGTGACTCCCCCCCCAACGGTGTGCGAGCGAGCGGTTCGAAAAGATGCGGTCGGCTGGCGTCACGTGGTTCGGAGGAAACACGTGATAGTCTTCGGCCCTCCCGGCTGAGTGGTAGTAGTAGCCTTAATGTGGCAGCGCCCCCTAGTGACGGGGAGGAATTGGGCACGACTAAATTAGGGGAGAAAATCGGGGAAAAATCCAAAAAAAAAAAAAAACAATTATTACTTTCTGATTGTGGAAGCATCATGAAATTATTGAACTTTCTTTAAATGCATTTTTAACTGTTTATATATATATATTTTATCCTAAATACACAGTACTGTGCAAAAATCCTAAGCTTACCATTATTTCTTCCTATTAAAATTACATTTAAGAAATGTGAACAAATGTTTTACGGCGACAGGCTGCAAAGTGCATAAATATACAACTTAAAAACTGGTTGTTTATGTAACGACCTCAGCAGCGACCTCGTTTCCCCTCTCGTCTGTTCCGACCCCTCGGCATTCAGCATCAGCAGTAAACTAATCACCTCCTGATCATCTCTCATCATCTGCACCTGTTTCTCGCTGGATCAGGACTGAAGTTAGATGATTTAATGATTCAAAAGTCACAGTGTGGCTTAACAAACAAATAACATTCCTCTGAAACTGATCAGGTACAGGGACTGGAGAGAACATGAGGAGAGACGAGTCCTTCAGAAAGGACCCTGGAGAACTATTCAAGACTACATAAAAATAAAAATATATATATATATATATATATATATAAAAAAATACAAGAAAGTCTGGAGTGTTTGGAGGACGGGGAATCACACTAAATTACATGTAAGGGACAAAATAACAGAATCATGAACATGGCTGTGAAATGGAATGTGACAGAACAATCCATCAATGTCGATTCATCTTGTTTTGATAATCGTTGGAAACTAAAATCAGAAATTAAATTTAAATTGGCCTTCTGTTTACTGAATAAATCATGACTGAGAAACACAAACTGTTAAAGAACCCAGAAACTTAACCGAGTCGCCATCTTATGCTATTTTATACAGTATTTTGTTATAGTATATTTTCAACCTTGGTTGGTGTATGTTTTAAAGGTAATCAGTAAGAATTTGACACTGAAATACAGATACTGTGATCGATCGGACCCGTGTCAACCCGCGACAAACATGAGCTGTTTCACTGGGATTTAATGTGCCAACTAAGGACAAGCAAACTAGAAATTTGTAGCTACAGATTAGTTTTAACAACAAAAAATAAAGTGTAGAATAAAAGTATAATGTTAAAATTAAGATATTAAACTTTACATTCTACATAGATCGATTTGAATGGTTTAAGCTGACATGTTTAAGGAACCTTAACGTTAAACCTCAAACCCGACTTTCCTTAGATGAGCACACGGAATCTTCTTCCAACTACACTGTCTATGATCCTCGTATGAGGACTGTTTGAGGTCTAAATCCTTTAGAAAACAGTGAGGGGGAAAAAAAAAATCAATCTAACGTAGAATCTCGGGAGCTTAAAGACAAAACGTGTTCAATATGTCTTTATTAGGAAGCTTGTGAGTGATGTTTAGACCATAAAATAAAACAAATCACACAATTTTGACGGGTTGCTATTTTGTAATAAACATTCCTAGTGGTGCATTTCCTCAATTTCCCGTGATTTTACAGGGGTAACTTGCTATAAACGCTATTTAATAGCACTATTTAAAAAGACATCATTCTGTGTCTTCAATCTGAACGCTAAGCAGTGTTTATGAGACGGAATGAAATCGAGACGGACATACCGGCAGCTCAGACGGCTCTGGCAAGAACTCGGCATCCTCCCCGAAAATGAAGTCAGGAGGCAGCTCGGGGTCTCTGGCATTAAAGATGATGTCCCCTGAAAAAACGACCACATGCAGAAATAAAACAAAACAGTTCTTTGGAGTGTTTTGTTAATTTATAAACAAATAAAGGCTGAAATATCCCATTTATATACAGTCTGGTCAATAAATTTGAAATGAAACACTCGAGACTTTCGGCTTCAATTCAAGGCGTTTGACAAAAGTGTGGCATTAACCATTCAGGAATTACAGAATTATGGAAATCTTGAGTGCTTCATTTCAAATTCAATGTGGTGGTATACAGGACAAATGCAAAAAAAAAAAAGATCTATGTTCCAGAATTTATGGACCTGACGACATGAAAGTGACATGACGTGAAGAGGTTTTCTGTAAGAAAATATAGTATAGGGTGGGCCATTTCTATGGATACACCTTAATAAAACGGGAATGGTTGGTGATATTAACGTCCTGTTTGTGGCGCATTAGTACATGTGAGGGGGCAAACTTTTCAAGATGGGTGGTGACCATGGTGGCTATTTGGAAGTCGGCCATCTTGGATCCAACTTTTGTTTTTTCAATAGGAAGAGGGTCATGTGACACATCAAACTTATTGGGAATTTCACAAGATAAACAATGGTGTGCTTGGTTTTAACGTAACTTTATTCTCTCATGAGTTATTTACAAGTTTCTGACCACTTATAAAATGTGTTCAATGTGCTGCCCATTGTGATGGATTGTCAATGCAACCCTCTTCTCCCACTCTTCACACACTGATAGCAACACCGCAGGAGAAATGCCAGCACAGGCTTCCAGTATCCGTAGTTTCAGGTGCTGCACATCTCGTATCTTCACACCATAGACAATTGCCTTCAGATGACACCAAAGATAAAAGTCTAAGGGGGTCAGATCGGGAGACCTTGGGAGCCATATACTAATGTGCCACAAACAGGACGCTAATATCACCAACCATTCCCATTTTATTAAGGTGTATCCATAGAAATGGCCCACGCTGTATAAAACACTAGACAACATATTAAAGGTTTCTTCTTCTTTGTCAGTGCTTCCTACGAGCCTTTAGGACAGACCACGTACATTTTTTGTCTATTAACTATAAACAGATATTTGTTGTAACTATAAATTGGTAAAAGCGTTCAAGCTGTCATTCTTGTGATAATTTTTTTTTTTAGTTCTGACATATTTCTGACCAAAAGGCTTCGTTTTGAAAAATCCGTCCCATCATTAATGGTTTTCCAGCACCGTATTCCTTACTTTAAACATGTGACACAAACACAGGGTTCCTGCAGCCGGTCTTCAGCATAGGGTGGGGGGAGGGGGGTGTGGGAGGGTAATTATAGACCACACATGACACCTGAGTATAGGTGCGGCCATGGATTCACACCCTCCTTCACCCTCCACATCCACATCACATTTACAGTTTACAGTCACACCCAATTTAAAGAGCGCAAAGATTAAGACACCATTTGAGCAGCACTATAAATACCCTTAACCTTAAATATCACGGAGGTGATTATCACTGGGTGGAGCCGACGAGCGTGAAAAATTGACAAAAACATTCAGTGCACCTACTTTAACTTCATACCATAACGATATTGTGTTTCAGTCATTTCATGTTTTTTTTTCTTTTTCTTTTTTACAAATGTAAAATATAAAATATGTAAACTTTTAGGAGCTAAAGCGTTGAAAGGACTTGCCTGAGGCTATATCCAATTTATACTTTTATTTGTTTCTTTCTTTCTCTGTAACTGCCTTCTTTCTATATTTGTTTCTGTCTTTCTTTTGTTTTTCATTTCTTGATTTCTTTTGTTTTCTAACCGTCTATCTCTCTATCTATCATAATTTTATTTTTTCCTGCCCCTCATTTTTCTTGCTCTTTCTACCTACCAACTTGTCTGACTTTTTACCTTTTTTCTCTTTCTTTTTTGATTCCTTTTGATCTTTCTTCCAATTATAGATTTCATTTCTTTCTACCCGTCTTCTGTCTTTCTGCCCTTTTTCTTTTTCCTTCTACCTGTCTGTCTATCTTTTCTACCTTTACATTTTTTTTCTTATTTCTTGATTTTTCTTCTACCTTTGTTCTAACTTTCTTTTTGTACCTTTTTTTCAACCCCTCTTTCTTGATTTCTTTCTTTCTACCCACCCACCCAACCCTCTCTTTATCTAAAAGTAACACACTGAAACACACCATTGCACTGCAGCCATGCTAATGCTAACATTTGAATAAACTGTTCTTCGATTATATTACTATTTCCTGTACTATTCAACAAGCACACTTGCATAAGATGGTCAGGTGTCCACACAATTTTGTCCATACGGCATACGGAATATTTCTGTGATGAGACAACAACACTTTGCTATATTTGGTGTGTTTGTACTTGCTTTAATAACAATACCAACCCTATGAGGAAAGAACATAAGAAGATCACCTTGAGCCCGAGTGAAAGCGCTCTTAAAAGCCGGTCAATAAGACCGAGGGTCTTACACCATGCTAAGCTTCTATTTTTCTACTCCTTCATGAATGTAGTGGCTTTTGATCTTTTCTACTTCACAAGCAGGTAGCTGTGCGCAATTCAAGCACAAGGCAGTACTTTTCCATCCATGGGGTTGGGGAGTTGCTGTTCATCATAAATCAGCGACTTTGATTAGAGAAAATACTTGCAATCGAGTTTTCACAGATTTCTACAATGATTTTGGCTCATTATTAACCACTCAGGGTTGGACGGCCATGTCACACCCCTGGAGTTAAAGCGTTTTGGGAAGAAAATCAAAGTAGGTGCTTGAGGGGCAGAACTAGGAACACTGTGTTACTTTCAGTGCTGCGCTTTTGCATGCAAACAGCAGGCTGCTCACTGCTAATGCCCAAATCCAGAGCAAAAACATATTTTCTTCTTAAGATTTCCAACGTGAACAAATCAAAGCCTCCACTTCCACTATTACAGGTCACCTGAGGTCAAATAGACGTAATGTAATTACAAACAATGAAACGTTTTTAATGACGATGCTATTGGGGCACATTAAACGGAAAACACACATTAACATTAACACATCAACACTGATAATCACTTTTAAAGCAGTAAACTGGTGACAGGAGGATCATGGGAACTCAAGCCTCATTTATGCCTGGAGAGACCAAAAAGCTAGTCCATCTGGTCCGAGTCCACGGAAAAGCCAATGTCGAACAACTCTGAGAAAAAAGGCACCAGAACACCCAGTGATCACTCCAGATCCCCAGCCAATCAAGCACCGATGGAATGGAACAAGTCCCATCCTTAGAGGCAACGCCCCACAACCCACAGCACCCAAATGATCTGCTGCCAACATCTTGGAGCCAGGCAACACAGCTCACTCCCAGGCGTCTTGTGGAGTCATGCCTCAAGAGGAACCTACACAATATTCAGCTTAATGTTTTGACTGATTGGTGTATAATTAACAAAGTCTCTTTACATGTAGGTTTTCTCCCATCAATAATTTTTTTTTGATTAAATTTGGTTACCCTCAATCCTGTTCAACTACCTGTGATTGTGAGAACCAGTGGGTCTCCTCTGCTTTGTAAAGATGGCATAGTGACACTTTATCCTTTTGGTCTGCTTTGCTTTATTACAGAGAGGCCTGAACATTAGTCCTTATGTCTGATGTCTCTAAATTTCTTTCTTCTGGTGAACGCCAATGCAACCATGCTAGCAATGTTCTCTGAAGCTAAAACAATATTATAAAAGACCAAGATGGATCGGAGTCTCTCCAGATTTACCTTATTTGGACCTTAATGACATACTGTTCTCCTGCTTGCTCTTGCAAACATAACCTACGACAGATCATTTTTGGACATCAATAACACAAACTTATTATCTATAAAAACTCTGTTCCTGCATTTTATTGGCTCTGTACATTTACTTTGTACAATGACAGATTTGAATCTAATCTAAACTAATCTGTTGTTGTTGATCTTTTGGCTGCTCCTTGCAAGGGGTCACCACAGCGGACTATATGGTCTGCATATACAAGCTTGGCACAGGTTTTACGGCAGATGCCCTTCCTGATGTAACCCTTCCATTTTATCCGGGCTTGGGAGCGGCACTGCATCCAGCGGCTGGGGTTTGGGTACTGGCTGGGAATCGAACCTGGACCTTCTGCATGGCAGGTGAAATACCAACCGCTCAGCCACCTGTGCCCTAGTAATCTAATCTAATCTAATCTAATCTAATCATCACAAATCTGCAACAGTACTAACAAAATCAATACCAACCAAAAACTGTCTCTGCACTCTATAATCCCAGTTATTTTTGATGGAGAGAATTGGAGTAAGTTTTAAAGGGGTCTTGTCTTATTTTCCCGATTGGACTTAAAACGTCAAAGCTAGGCGCTGCAGGAACAAAAGCTTATAAGTTTCCTTGTAACTAGAAAATGGTGTGTTTTGGTGGTGATGTTCCATAGCGCACGGAAGACCTGGGCTGAAGGGTTTTGATGCGGGTTTCTTAGGGGTGCGTGCAAAACTGAGGGAGATATAGCTGCCAAGGCCTGAATTGGGAAAAAAAAATGGAATTTTAGGAAAACTGTCAGTCTAATTCCTTAGACAAGTAATAGCGAGCCATTCCCAGAGGGAGGAGGAGGCATAGGGCGCAACCCTATCAATTATCACAATTATACTCAAATGAACAGGTTTGACAGATGATAGATCTTGGGTAGGATTCAAGCCAACAACTGTAAAACATGTTTGAAATAATGTAATATATTACATGGTATAAAATAGTGCAGTTAAAAAATAATAAAAAATAATGATTCTTAAGAATTGAGGGTTGGAGAGTAAATTAATGTTTCCCTGTCCATCTCCATTCAAATTCTAAGATTACTGCAAATTTTTTTTTTTTCTGCATTGTACAATTTTCATTCCTATATTTTTATTTAATATTTTATATTCTTTATTTGAACATTTTCTTTTTTCATACTCAATTTTTTCTTTTTTTTTTATTATTATATTCTTTATTTGAATACTCTTTTTTTAAAATTATTATCAGAACCCAACCGTGGCAGTTTGGAGTTGTTGGGATTTGAACCCGCATTCCTCTCCAAGCTTTAACCACTGAGCCACCACAATTGAACAACCGAGACCCATCGACTTTGATGCAATCTTTTACTGAGGGTTAATCCAGTGTTAGAAGTGGTTGAAGCCATGCCGGTGGGTTGAGTTAGTTTTGGTGGCTCGGTGGTTAAGGCTTAGGGTTAGTGATCAGAAGATCATGTTCGTGTTCCTTCACTGGCAAACTATCACGGTTGGGTATCATGGTCCTTGAGTGGTATTGTAAGTGTGGTGTCTTTTAAAAACGATCAAATTTAAATGAGTGTAAGAGTGGATGATGTAATAGTTCATCATATACACAATATATTTCGGGATTTTACTGTAAATAGGTTGCAGATGTTTGTCATACATTTAAACCAATAAAAATTTACCAGTAAGTCAGTAAAATTTTTACACTGTAAGGATACAATAACTGCAATTTCAATCCAGCGTGTTGGACACCAATGTCTGGACAAGTCATGAACCCAAGAAAGGTTTTCAGAGTTATGAAACGCGCTTGAGTCATGTAGGAGTTGTTGACCGCGAGTTGTTGTGAAATGAAAAGCAGGAAACCGTTCCCAAACTGCATTTAGTTATTTACTGGCAACCCGCAGATACTGTATACACAATTACTTAAAAATGTTACCAGTGTGATTAAATAAACCAGATCGTTCTAACAAATTACTAGTATAAGAGGATAATTGATACTTTTATTCACTAAGCATCACTTTGTTGATTTTTTTTCGGATTCCTCCGAGTGTGTCCCGCTGATGGAAGCAGCGTTTAAGCTATGCATGGGCTACCTGTTTTAAGCACAGGTCCTAAAACTAAGCCATATTTGCAGCGATATCCACTCCTATTGCTGAACAATGACTGATTTACACTTCAGAGCCACCTATGAGCATGGTGAATGAGAAAAAAAAAAAAAAGGCACACGCTTGCCAGAAGGACGGTGAGTTGAGTGCTTCATGACTCACACCTATTACCAGAAACCTCAATTAAGATCACTGCTGTGTTCTAATTAATATCAAACTCCATCTGGGAACATTAAGCAGCTTCTTACTGAGCTGTGGTATTTGGAAACGTCAAACACAAGCTTTCTGGGACATATTTCCTTTTTTTCTTTGTAAATGAAATAAGACATTGGTTAACAGCATGACAAAGGAAGTACAATAATGTGTGCTGGAGTAGAAGTGAACCGTTGCATGTGTATGTGTCATGACTCTTTTTCTGTCCAGGCCTTTTTCTGGACGACCTCGAACATGGACAGCCCTAGAGCGGGGACGTGCTCGCTCAGAACTGACAAACAGGATAACAAGTCTCTAAGATGTTGATGATAAAAAGGAAAAAGGGTCTTTAAATAAAACTACAGCATGTTTAAACTTGAAACCGTGGCCTAATCAGGACTTCGGGGTTTCAGGAGGGAGAATTTGTGACTGTGGTTTGTTTCTCCATTTTCATGCTTCTGCTTAACTTAAAAGCACTCGGAGTTGCATTATAAAGGTTTGAAAGCTTCTTTATGAGTAAAGTTTATTAATATTATATATTCCGGGCAAAAATAAGGTTGCAAGCAACGATGAGCGGGCCCAAGCACTTGTGTCATCGCATATATTTAAAGGGGACATACCAGTACCATAATGACATGATTTTAGATTTGTTTTTTTTAATGTGAAGACCTTCAAAAATAAAAAAAAATCCTGGATGCTGGAAAAAAAAAAAGCATCACATCATGATGTCACACAGAAAGCTAATAACCCCATTTCGGCACAGGTTTAAGGCAGACCCGTTTGAGACATCGAAAATCCCTCCGCAATTTTGCGTCCTCGATGTCTTGAGATCACATAGACCCGGTTTGGTGGCGATTATAAAAATCACCTTGGAGGAGTATATAAAACTCCATTGGGTGCATTTTGGAAACGACCCAAAATAACTGACTTCCTGTTGAGTAGAGCCTATGACATGCGATCGCAAGTTGTTCAGCTCAATGAGCTCTAAATTTGTACTTGGGTTTTGTATATGTATGTATGTATGTATGTATGTATGTATGTATGTATGTTTAATGTTTATTACTCTAAATAAGTCATAACCTTCACTGTCTTTAAAAAAAAAAAAAGAAAAAAAAAAACACAAACAAACTTCGTCATTAACAAACGAAATACAAATAATCTCATGCTGACTCATTTCTAACAAGGCCTAAGCTGGATAGTATTATCAGACCATTGGGGATAAGGCTAGGTTTTCTATAGAGACTAAAACCAATTTTGAACGAGCGAAAGTAAATTTGCATTTAATTTGTTTCCTTATGATTTTTTGCTAATTTTTTGTTCCACGTTTCCTCCATGCATTAGCAGTAATTCACATTGCACATTCCCCAGACTGCCTCAAAGACACTGTACTTCTCATGTCTTTTCATTAAGATGCGTCATTGTTAGCGAACACATCAAGGTCAGATCTGATAGTACTCACAGGACTGCTTCTCTTTTATCTCTCCCAGTTCTCTTCATTCTTCACATTACATAAGCTGGCCTGTCAATCATCAGAGTGAGCTGGTTAAAACATGTTCTATTGTGATGTTTTATTGGCAAAAGACTGAAGCTCTGGAGATTCTACAAGCGTGAAGTTAAACACTCCTCATTATGGCCCAATTTCTACCAACTTGTTTCCGGGTTGTTCATGGACACGTCTCGTTTATGGGCAGAGAGGGAAAGAATAACCAAGGAGATAAAGACATCTGATAAATGCTTCATCAATATAAATGACAAGCCATGATCGAATCTCAACTGTTTTTTTTTTTAAATATATATTATTATTGTTTTGTTAAATCACAGATCATTAGCGATTCACTCTTGCCATAAACAAATCCGATGTTCGATATCATCCCAGAACACGATCCTCTACATCTGGCAGTATATCCTTGTATAGTGCTTGCTTTATATATCCATCAGTGGATAATATTTTTCAAACCAATTCTAGCTAGATTTAATTTAAAATGAAAAAAAAAAAAAAATGCTTTATTTGTAAAAGAAAAATATTTGATATGATAAACACCATTATGCAAATGCCTCAGAAACACTTTAATTAATTCTTCTTTAACAGCAGGTCTGCTTTCACAGCATTCATGCACAATCCATAATGCATCGCAAAGTATTTGTCATTGTACAACATTCTGATGTAGGAGACTTTAAACAGCCTGTGACATGTAAACAAAAACCATGAACTACAGTGTTGTGCTTTCTGTATTTCATTTATTTATTTGTAAATTTGTCACACTTAAATGATTGAGATCATCAAACACAACAATAACCTGAGCAAATATAACATGCAGTTTTCAACTGTTGATTTCATTTATTATGGAGGAAAAAAAGCTGTCGTAACCTACCTGGCCCTACGTGAAAAAGTAATTGCTACCACTTACTAAATCATGAATAAACTGAGATATTTTTTGGGGAGTTCAATTTCACTTGCCGCATCCAGGCCTGATTACTGCCAGACCTGTTGAATCAAGAAATCTCTTAAATAGAACCTGTCTGACAAAGTGACTCCATCAGCACAATGATGACTCATCCAGGAGCTCATAAAAGAACCCAGGATATCACCCGCCCAAAACCTGCAGGCCTCACTCGCCTCAGTTAATGGAATTTATAATTTATGGAGCAGTTACTTTTTTTTTCTTGCCTAGCAATTTTTTGATGAGAGCATCGCTCTGTATACGATCCTGAATCTTTAATGACTTTGTGATTTAGTAGACAGTCTACTCACATTTGAGAGTCTCTCCAGCGTATGGGATGTGCAGTTTAAATCTGTCACAGCAGGGCCCTGGAGTCAGAGACGTACAGCTGAATAGGAAGAGACAAAACGATGAGAGACGGGATTCGTCAAAGGTTTGACACTCGCCATGAGGGCCATCATTACTCAGATTTCCACTCGATAAATGGTATTCTTATACCGAGCCTTCAAATCATTCAACACAAACCAGTCAAATCCATAATACCAGAGATATTAAGATCTCACGCACAGATCAGCCATAGCGGTAAAATCACCTGCTAATACTGTGTAGGTCCCATATGTGTCACCAAATCTGCTCTGAATCATGACATGACTCTACTAGAAGGTGTGCAGTGGTGTCTGGTGTATTTAAGTGTTAGCAGCAGATCCTATAAGTGCTGCAAGATGCAAGGCAGGGCCTCCATGGATGAGAATTGTGAGTCCGGCACATTGGCTTGAGATCTGGGGAATTTGGAGGCCAGGTCTATACTTCCTAGGACCAGGTCAGTCATTGAACTCTTTCTGTTCTTCAAACTTCGCAGCGCGTATTATCATCCTGCTGAAACAGGCCACAACCATCAGACCAGTACGTTGTCTGCAACAATTTGTAGTAGATGTTAATCAAACTACGATTCAGGACTCAAAATCCATCGATTCAGTTATGAATTGTGATTAGTTTGTGTGCCAACTCATGCATCACCAACATCGATTATTAAGTCATGCACGTTAAAAAGCCTCCGATGTGCCTTTTTCTCTCTGTGAGTGAATTAGCCTCGAACCCACTCATTACACAGAAATAACTTTTTGGAGCAAATAGTGCTACAGTTGCTCTTCTGTATGATCGGCTCAAAGAGAGAAGCCCTGGATGGCCATGACTCATACTCTCCCTAGCTCATCGAATGTCCTTTCTCGGACAACGTTTGGCAGGTCTAACCACTGCGCACCAGCAACACTTCACCCTCTAACCCAGCTGTTTATCCATCACAACTGTGCCCTTGTGTCCACCTCTCCCGTCCTTACGCTTGCCCATTTTTCCCCTCTTCAACCTCATTATCAACATTGAGAGCTGACTGTTTAACCCAGGACAGGTGATAACATTGGGACACAAGTGTTATTGGGAGATAAATGTTATTCACTTCACCTCTCAATGCTTTTAATGTAATGGCTCATTAGTGTATATAGACTAAAAAATATTCAACACTTACCCAGATTTAAGGTCAGTGACGCGCAGACAGTTAGTGGAATCTAAACCGACACGGCCGTTGCGGACAACAGTGCAAAGTAAAGGCCTCAGCTCTGGAGACATCCGGCTCAGGGCCAGCTCTGGAGAAAGGCTGTTCATCTTTGAGTGAAAGCTTTCAACACTGCAGAGCAAAACAAAACAAAACAAAACAAAAGAGGCTTTAGGTTTGATTTAGAAGACAACACATGGGGACCAAAGCTTCCATGAAATGGTTTGAACTCTGTGATTCAGCAAAACAATAGGTCAGAGCATGATGATATTTGGTCGGTCCACATGCCATCCAGCACATGGGGCGATGGATACTCCCCATATATCTGTTGATTCTGTGGCAGTTACTAAAGAGGTTGTGCAGACTTAAACAAGACTATGTTTTAAACAGGATTTCTGAACATTGCCTTAACTATTGACTTTAACAAGGACAATATCATTCTAATCGAAACTTTTTTTGGAGTCATGTTGAAGCCATTAGCCTTGCATCTAGGCTTGTGGAACAGGTTCAAAGCTTCATTTTAAATCATCTATTATCATAGATCATATCAAAGTGACAGGGCTGTATAAACGCCACAGTCTTTAAAATAAAGAAATAAGTAAATTGACTCTGCCGACAAACCAGGTTTTCTATTAACAAGCTGTTATTGTAGATAAAGAAGGCTGAATTGTCAGTTTGCTGTAATTGGATGAACATGAGTGATATATCATGAGTCATAAAATGTCCTGAAAGATGAACGTACCTCCAAAATATATATTTGCAAAGACAGATATTTTTATCATAGGAGCTAAAGCACTATTTTTAAAAGGGTTGCTAATGAAATGAGCACATGCTTGTGAACATGCTTGCAAAAATACTACTACTAACAACAACAACAACAACAATTTTAAAAACTAATAATAATAAGAAATTGTCAACGCATTAGATGTCAGCCAGTACAAGCACAACCCTCTAACTTGTAGCCAGATTCATTAAATAAACAACTGCCCTGTTTATTTAATACTCATTCGCTTAACATAATAAACAAATTATATATTTACAGACACACCCTGTAAGATGTAACATTCAGTCCTGCTCAGTGACAGACTAGCATGCTAACCAGCTAACACAGCCTTAATACAAACTCTCTTCTATTTTTCATTTATTTGTTTAGACGTTATAAACAAACATCACCTATAATATTACCCGACATTTATTTCTAATTCAGTACCTTTACAGTGAATAAACACCAATGCATTTACAGATGTAGCTAGCCGCTTAGCTGAAACCATTCGCCACTTCCGGGTTGTTGTTTTTAGGGTCCTTTGTAAAGCTGTCCGCGCTGATGCCTGTGCTGCGCGTGCTGAGGTTTCGGTATTACCCAGGAAGTTATGCGCGGAGTCACGAGAGAAATAACACACGCGCGCGGATGCTTCATGGTTCGCAGGTTAACAATTTTGTATTTTTGCAAGTTGACGAGAGATTCGTTTTATTTTAATCAGGAAACGCTCAGGGCCTCCCCAGCGCGTGCGCTAGTGCACGCCAAGCTCACGTTCACATACTGCTCTGACTGTTACTATGGTAATGCATACGAGCTGAACTTTGTTCTGTTACCTGGTTGGGTAAAGGTTCATAGTTCTGTTCTGACAAGACGTTTAGAGAGTAGGTAAAGTTGACATTTTCGTCATTATAAGCAGTGATTTCAGTGTATTTCTATTTCATGTCATTGCATTGCATCATGTATAGAACTATTGAAATTCAAGTGCATGGTTACTATAGCAACACTTATATGAATTAAATCTGAGTTACTTGTAGGCAAACACAGCATATTTGAAAGTTATTTAAGCTATACGCATACAAGTTATTGTTTAAATAAGGATTTTGCACTGTACGAGTGTCCCACAATAAAGATCACACTGGGTTTCCTTATGCAATAATTAGAGCAGAGTACATGCACAGTACAACACTGACATCTGCATCATTATAGATTGTTAAAGTCACTAGACCGCCATTTAGGGATGGCGGTCTACATATTAGGGACGTGAATCACCAGGGACCAACCGATACGGTATTATCTCCATACCTACTGTAGATGATGATCGGATTTGTACGTTATTATGATTCTGTTGTACTATGATTAGAAATATGCTATTATATATCATTTTGAACAAGCTTATTAAATCATTTGCTCCTACCACACGGGAAGCTCTACTGCATGCCAGTGTGTGAATAGTTTAGCATGTACAACCTGTAGGATTATAAAATAACTTCAACATTTTACAACATATTATTATAATATATTATTATAATATATAATAATAATAATAAAATGTAGGTCAGTTTAGCAATTCATGAATTGCCTTAAAAAAAAAAAAAATCCAATACATCACTAAGTCGATTTTTCCCAAATTTGCTATTACAGATTGCTATTAATTAATTAAATATATGGCTCCAGTGTATTGCAGATTGCACAGCAACAAGATAACACTGCAGTGTGTCTGAAAAGTCAGGAGCATGTGAGAAAGCACGATCCCGAGCTTTTCATGTAACCTTAACTCAGTTTTTCACATGTAATGAAAAACAGGTCTAAATAAATAATAAATATGAAATGACGTGTACGTAATTTAACGCCCATTTAACGGTTTGATATCATATTTTAGTTCGAGCCCTTTTTTCATTGAAAGTTTTGCTTAATTTGGCGCATTTTCCTCCCCGATACTGAGAAAAAATAATTGTAAAAAAGAAATCGGCAATAAAGATGTGCAGTCATGTTATATGTCACACTGGGGTCCTTTGGGAAACGCTCCAAGACTCGTAACAGTATGCTACAGAGCATAGAGAGCATAGAGCATGCTCAGTGCCGTTTTACAGCTACAGAACGTCAGCTTTATTAGCTCTACTACCTAATTTCTTGCTAATGTCTTGCAGATTGCGCAGAAACTAGTTAATGAGCAAATCTAGGCTGTGCCATAACCAGGAGCCGAGCTTTCTGCTCACTGCCTGAGGACTGCTGCAGAGATTTGAGCAGATTAGGGCTCTGTTATTCACATGCATAGCCCACATGCAGGGGATTGAATTAATGAAGGATTTTCTTGGCTGCCGTCAATCACGTCTGGAAATAATCACCCCAGGTGCAATAGGCACATGTCCAATCTGGAGCACAATTAAAGCTATTTTGAACCTATTGAAAATGTTTCTTACATGACAGGATGATGAGAAGAGTAAGCAGGCAGTCTTTTAGGGGGGGGAAATTTTAATTCAAGCTGCTTCCTCCATCTCAGCTTCAAATCATAGCAGTGAATGTTTGTGTGTGTGTGTGTGTGTGTGTGTGTGTGTGTTTGCTTGATGCAGTTATGAATTCATTCATTTTAGATTCCATTACAATATATCCATGCAAACAAATTCTACACAAATGGTTCTGTTTTAATATGAAATGCATTTGTTTATGTGTGTGTGTGTGTGTGTGTGTGTGTGTGTGTAGGTGTGTGTCAGGATCAGGACATGGCTGAAGAGCTGGATGTTGTAGTAGTGGGCTCGTGTATGACTGATCTGGTCAGGTAAGGTCACGCGTCAGGCCGTATTAATCTCACGTGCACATGACAGACACTCGCTCGTACGTAACGCTGCAGTTTTTAAACTAAGCGGAAGGAGCTTTAAAAAATTTGTGGAAGTCGAGGGTCCTTCCATTAGGAGCTAAATGCAGCCCACTATGAGCAGATAGTGGAAGTGTCTTCAGTCTGTGCGAGTTATTCATAATGTTCCAGAGGTGTGAATCACTACACACACACACACACACACACACACACACACACACACACACACACACACACTGAACATGTCGCATGTGTGTGCTGTGTGTTCTTTTTTTCCAGTGTCAGCGATGTCAAGTGTCTCCTAGTCATGCTGACTAAAGCTGGAAAAAACGAACATGTTGCTCAATGCTTTAAAAAATACAGAACTGGAGAAATTGCAGATATGGAATATTTTGGGTATTAAAGTACAGAGTGAAATAATAATAATAATAAATATAATAATAATAATAATGCATTTAGTTAGATAACTGACTCATAAAACAAAGCAAATAGCATAAAAGAAAGTCTTGCTGATGTAAATAATAATAATAATAATAATAATAAACAACAGTTATTATATTTTTATATTATTATTTACATAATTAATATTTTTATTTTTTATATTTATATTAATATATTGTATTATTGTATTCATATTATACTATTTATACTTATATTATTATTATTATTATTATTATTATTTTAATAAACATTATTATTATTATTATAGTAGTAGTAGTAATAATAATAATAATAATAATAAGTATAATTTGTAATTTTTTAAAAGCCTTTTGAGATGCTTTCAGTAGTTATTTAGGAACAAATACTGAAAACATCTCAAAAGGCTTTTTAAAAAATTACAAATTATACTTAAATAATAGAAAAATACATATGTAGTTAGTCTCTTACAACAAAACATAACTGTATTAAGCAAATAATCAATCACAAAAACAAACAAAAATTTAACTTTAAGTTTCAACTGCAGGATTGGGCATGCGAAAAAATAAATGTGTTTATTTGTTTATAAGGTCCCTGTAATGTTGTAATACTACCACTACCACTACTACTACTACTAATAATAATAATAATAATTGTAATAATATTTTTTATTATTATTTTGATTGCATTCAATTCCATTTTGTTTTAAATAAAAAAAAAACATCTATTGCATAAATACATCTGAATGTAAAATATTCCCGTATCAGAAGGTGTGTGTGTGAAAGTGTTTCAGAGGAAACGTAACCAAAACATATCTACCAGATTAAAGTTTCCTGCTTTACTTTATAACTAAGTATAAGTGTGAGTCTGGACATCAGACGTGTTTACATCATCAGCATTATGATTGAGATGTTGATCTGTGCACTTATCATCATCACAAACTTAACTCGTGAGAAAAAGTTTAATACAGTTTAGATTAGGATGAGCTTAACAGTTAGAGTGTGTGTGTGTGTGTGTGTCTGTGTGTGTGTGTGTGTGTGTAAACTATGCTGCGCACCCTACGTTTAAACAATGATGTGTTTTCTTGTCTGCGCTGCTCAGACTGAAGTTCCTCCTGTCATTCATAAGACAATAGACGCTGTGATTCACCGCGATGCACCGAACAGGGCCGAGGAAAATAAGCCTGTGGTTTTTCTTAAACGCCTGAATGAGACAGTCTGATTCACCGGGCTGGAAATTTCCAGGACCGAAAACATATAAAAAGGTGTATACAAAATAGCGGAGAAGACATGACAAAGTATTTATTTCTTCTTGAAAAGTGAGATGGTACGTAGTTGTGACGGCAGAGTGGAACGGGCCACGTTGACCAACTAAAGCGCTCCGGTTGGTCTAATCGTCTAGTTTTAGCAGTAAGAACCATGATGAAGGAAGAGGCCTGAATTCCCATCTTCCTGAATCTGCTCTCCAGGAAGCTCCTCGGGAGATCATCAAGCAACGGCGAGTGTGTTAGAGAAGTGAAGAGGAGAGCGCAGGCACGTCAAGTCCAAAAGTGGGCTTTTATTGTCATCTCAACCAGATACAGTTCCTCCTGGGCGCTCAAAGGTTTGAGGGTCACTCCGGATCTGAACCCTGTTGAGCCGTCGTGGGAGGAGCTTGCCCGTACGGCGCGGAGGAAGACTCCATCAAGCCGACCCGTCTTGTGGGGGATGCACGGGGTCAAATCTCGTCAGATTATCATGATCATCATAACTAGAACTCCTATCGTCTGCCAGACTAGAACTGCGGGGAAAAAAAAAAAAAAGTGTTTTTGTTTGATGAAGGCAAAGTTTGAAGAGTGCATTCATCATCATTTCCATCAAAATCATTATTTCTAACTCTGACAATGTCAGCAGGTCTTGTTCTTTTGCTGCATTTTCTATTCAGACGAATTTCATGTGCGTTTCATTGAAAAGCAATAAAGTCATCCCAAACTTTTGAGCAGTAGTGTACCTACATCATAAATTAACAACCTTAATTAAAACTGTCTAAGAAAAGCGCTCGCCCTATCATCCGGAGATCGCGAGTTCGAATCGCTAGTTCGAATCCCGGGCGGTGCTGTAACCTCTCGCAGCCGGAGGTCTAGAGAGAGCTGATTGGCCGAGCTCTCTCAGAGGGGAGGAATGAGAGGTACATAGTGCTCCCACATTAATCACGGCTCTACAGCCAGTCAGGGGCGTCTGTGAGCTCATGCAAGCGGAGGGAGCGGATAGCGCCGTCCTCCGAGTGTGACTCCGCCCCCGACGGTGCGCGAGCGAGCAGTTCGAAAAGATGCGGTCGGCTGGCGTCACGTGGTTCGGAGGAAACACGTGATAGTCTTCGGCCCTCCCGGCTGAGTGGTAGTAGTAGCCTTAATGTGGGAGCCTGTCTAAGAACTATACTAGAGACCAAAAGACAACATAAAGTGCACGTGCAAATGTGCAAACAAGAGCGACAACACGACACGTTGCAACTGTCTGTAATAATAAGTTGAGAGTTGAGTTGGTGCAAGTAAATTGTCCAACAGTCAAGATTTGCGCTCGTTAAGCGGCAGCAAAGAGGGAAAAAGAGTGCTTGTGCAAATAACCGGTGTGTGTTTATCAGTCCCGTCTCTTTTCGTTGACGAGATGGACGGCTTGTGGGAAGGAGCTCTTGTGTCTCGGCTGTCCCCACTGTCCGCAGTAGGGTCTCACTGTCCGAGACGGCACAATTCCTGATCCAGACAGACAGGCAGGGTGGAGCAGGTGGAGAAGTCCAGGAGAGGACGGTAGGTGAGACCAGGAATGTTCGGAGACGTCACCGCTGACAAAAAGACAGTAGACGGAGCCGGAGGTGGCAGAGCTGAAGATGCAGCGGAGTGACAAGAACCGACAAGATTAGGAACGATGTATTGGAGGGACAGCGCAGGTAGGACGGATTGGGATAAAGTCAGAGAGGACAGATTAAGATGGTTTGGACATGTGCAGAGGAGGGATGAGGTGTATATCAGCAGGAGAGTGTTCGAGATGGAGGAGAAGAAGAAGGTCTAGGAGGAGGTTTATTTATGGATGTGATGAGGGAGATCATGCAGGAGGACACGCAGGAGGACACGCAGGAGTTTGGAGTGATGAAGGAAACGAATTAGCGAACCTTAACAGAGATTTCAACTCATAATTAAGTGAAGAATTGTCTTGGCTTTGTTAAGAGCTGCTGTGGTCCTGCTACAAACACCACACCCATCCTGAAGCGAGCGATTTCTAGCACTAGCTGACCAGCCCTTCGAACTGACACGCAGTGCACTACATGGTGTGGTAGTGTGCATCATTTTCCCCGAGGATGGACTGCACTTTAACATAGAGAGCATGAAGCGATTCAAGGCTCGATCCTGGACGATGAGATGAAGTTCTGCAGCTTCTGTATTTAACTGTAAATAAAAAAGGAGGTTGATGAGAAGGAATGCGGAACAGGGCGACCCATGAGCTGGCAGGACAGGAATGAAGTATTATATCCGCGGTACTGTCATGTCATGGGTACTCCAGGGTGAATCATAGACCTCTATAGCGGTCCCACATGAGTCTGGCGAGGATCACGGACGTGTCAAAAGTACGATCGGAAGTCATTTCAAGAGCACATCGTAACATTTCACGGCTGATGCCTCGTCTGTCCGTAAGAACGAGTGTTTCAATTCGACGTATTTACATGAACAGTTTGCGAAGGAACGTGGGATCGGCCCCAGGTTACGATACCCCTAACACGTCTCGGTTCTAGTTTCTACATTTCTACACTTCCAAAGTTTGCAGAATTTCGTGGTCGTTCCTGAAGTTTATTTCTCTCTACACTGTAAAACTATATTGAGATGTACAGTATCTGCTACTTCTGCCCTGTAAAGCTTCATAACAGCTGTAACCTGATGTGCTGTTTGTTGGGCCCTCGATTGAGGCCTCTAACTCTCAACTGCTCAGGTGTATAATGAGATAAAAAAAAAAAAAAAAAAGTAAGTCGCTCCGGACGAGGGCGTCTGCCAAGTCCCGAAATGTAAATGTATTTTCCTGCCGTAAACACACCAGCATTATTATTTTTTTTTCTCTATTTTTCATAGCATTTTTTATAGCATTCATCTTTTTATAACCCCCAAACCCCCCGTCATTTTTCCACTCTATAATCTTTTCCCTATAGCATCCAGATCGCTCACTTCTCTTTCATACATTGTGCTGCAGACATCATGATAGACAGATTAGGTCTACTGATCCCCGAAGCGTTCCTCTAAATCAGCATCTCATGTTACTGAATCTTAATCACCAAAGTAAACACACACAAAAAAAAAAAAAACCAAAAAACAATGAAACAATTATGCGTTCAGATGTACATATGGAAGGCATTGTAGCTAAAAATAGGCTTCCTGTAATAAATAATGAATAAAATAATTCCGAAATGTGTTTGTTCCAAATGTGAACTTGTTTACGAGTGAAACGAAGAACATAAAATCGCAGGTTTTACACCAGACGCCCTTCCTGACGCGACCCTCCCATTTTATCTGTGTCTGGGTCAGACACTTCATCCAGTTGTGGGGAATCGAACCCGGGCCTTTCACATGGCAGACGAAACTCCTCCCACTGAGCCCCCAGCGCCCTATTGATTGCCCTGATGACCTCAGACACAAAATCACCAGGCTGAAAGATTTTAACTTGGTGGAACTTTAAGGTGACAGTTACTGTTACTTAAGTACTTATAGTTACTTAACATATCAAACTTGTTAACTTGAAAAGTGTCATTTCTACAAACTACCAAAAAGATGGAAATAATCTGAACTATTTACGTTAACGGTACTCAATATGTTTAATCACTTGGAGCATTAGGGTTTACAGTGATATACATCTACATCTAGGCATTTGGCAGACGCCCTTATCCAGAGCGACTTACATTTTTATCTCATTACACATCTGAGCAGTTGAGGGGTAAGGGCCTCGCTCAAGGGCCCAACAGTGGCAACTTGGTGGTTGTGAGGTTCGAACCTGGGATCTTCTGAACCGTAGTCCAATGCCTTCACCACTGAGCTACACCTGCCCCGTATAGAGTGACACAACATGTGTCCTTGATTTGTGTGTGTGTGTGTTCGGATTTGAACCCATATTCATAGACAAAGAAATGCTTTTTTTTTATTTATTTATTTTTATTTATTTATTTTTAAAGATTTTTTACTAAATGTTGCTTTAAGGTAAGAAATTACAGCAAACAAGAATTTGAAGACAGAGCAGAAAATGAGTCTAATAGAATCGCTTGTGATCCAAGAGGGGTTTCTTGTAGCCGGCAGACTTTTATGGAAAACGTATTTTTGTATATTCGCTTTAAGGCAACGGTGTTAATGAATTCAGCCCTTTATATTAAGGAAAAATCGAGACTGATGTGAAACTGTAGGTTAGGACAACAGGGCATCAGGGCCAATCCTCAGTCTCCTCACAGTCTCTGAGGGCTAGGGGACGGAAAACCTTTCCGTTGCACAATTCTGTATAGCAGCTATAAACCAAAATATCGTTTTCCTTTCACATTTGAAGTTAATAAACCACACACAAGTTGCACACGTCTTTGTGCTGGAGGACCTCATGGGAGAAGCGTTACAAAGCTCTGACACTCGAGACTCTACCATCAATGAAATGAAAACGAGAAGACCTCTGTTTAATTCGACCGTCCACCCTGGGACTCATGTCCTACTAGAGATGAATGAATCTGGTGAGTCAGGTCCGAGCGTTCAGCAGTGCCGTGGCGTCGGTGGTGTAGCTGGGGATTTATTTCAGGGGTCATGGTGAGGAAAATATTCCAAATACTATCACAGTGAGATCTGAAATGGGCGCAGCAGTCCGAAGCACAATTTATTACTGGACAACCGGAGCATGTTAATAATAGATGAGACATAGAATAGACGTCGAAAAATAAAACGAGAAATGATGCAGGTTAAATTCTAGGAATAGTTTATGGACAGGTTACTTTATCTCTATATCAACATGATTTTTTTAAAAGTTTTTTTTCAAAGTTCGAAAGCCGACCATCAGCTGGAAAATTCATTAACGCTTACAGTTTTCTGGGATTCTCTGGGGCCAGAAGTATTGGGACACAATCCGGCAAAAGATGCTGTTCCTTACAATAAACTCTATTTCGACAAAGTGAAGTGTTTATTTGTTGGAGCTTTTAACGAATATATTTATAAAAGGAGTGCAGCACAAATGATTATAAAATGATTTGACATGCGACCTGTTTCATTAGCAGCACTGTACGCTGATGAGACTCTTAGCCGCAGGAAAACATTTTAAAGGAGGCCGTACGTCCGTGAATGAATGACGATCTCGGGCCCGGGCGGCTCGGCGCTCACTGCAGAAACATTCAGCGAGTGGAACGCATGAGCCTTGAAAACAAACTTGCGAAAGAGACGCATCCGTCACGCACTCATTCACCAACACCACCTGCACGTTACAGGAACTCGGCTGTGCGTTATCGCCACGCCCACCGTAGGGTCCTGACCTCGCTCCAAGACATTTCCACATGTTTAAAGGAGTTCCTGGGAGGCCGGCGTTTCTGACGTACATCTGGCAGTCCGATTACCCTGATGGTGTCCAAGCAGTAATGAAACACTGGGATAAGTGCATTAGTGTATCAGCGGAGCAATTTGGGTGACGGTTCAGACGCTCCTATCACACACAGATGTTACAAATAGACAGATTTTTTTCTTTTTTAGATTTTTTTATTATTGGTCACTAAGGTTAAGGTTTGGGTGTATGCACAATCTACACTACCAGACAAAGGTTTGTACTGTACACCCCTTCTAACTTCATGGTGGTTTTGGTTTGTTGAGGTGCCGTTTATTTCTTTCTACACTATAAAAAGTTCGTCCAAAACACACAATCATCTCCTCTGAACAGTTGATATTGAGATGTACATCTGCTACTTCTGCTCTGTAAAGCTTCATATCGGCTCTGATCTGATGTGCTGGTTGTTACCTTTCTGATTTCTGAGGCTGGTGACTCTAAATGAACTTCTCCTCTGCAGCAATAACGGGATTATATAGAGAAATAAAAGAGCGAGTCAAAAGTCCTGGTTTGACTTGAACACCTTTGACTTGTATTGTATTCGAGTCTAAGTTAATTTTATTCTATTTTCCATTTAGCTTCATTCTATTTTATTTTATTCTAATGTATTTTATTTTATAATAAATTTGATCATTTATTTTATAATTAGTTAATAATTGGCCATAATAAGAGCTCCAGGCAAATGCCTTAGACATTTAGCCTCCACGAGATCAAGTAGCCCCTATTAAGAAATTTGTTTGTTTGTTTGTTTGTTTGTTTGTTTTTGTTTGTGGGGCACTGGTGATAGCAAGTGGGGTGGGGTGATTTTGTTAAAAAAAAAAAAAAGTTGGAAAGTGGGCCCCATGGGGACAAAGTGTATATGAGTCCGTGGTAGGGCGTCACAGCCCGGGATGAAGTTTGTTAATTCATGTTACACAGCTACCTGTTTGAAAAGAAAACTAATTGAACAACTACATAAATAAGCGCGGTTTCTGTTCTTCTTTCCCTGCAGGGGAACGTGCTGAAAATCTTTCCAGTAATAATTGTATGTACATTACAGATCCTGTGGTTATTAGGTAGCTTTTAGGGATTACAGTAGGTGTGTGTGTGTGTGTGTGTGTGTGTGGGGGGGGGGGGGGGGGGGCGTGTTAGAAAACCTGAAGAGTATCACTTTAATCAGAGACGAGCACCTCTCCACCTGCTCTTTTCAACAATCCTGGATGCTTGCCCACACGGAGAAGATATATCTCAAGAATCATCGACAGCCCCGTTCACTTTTCACGCTTAATCTTTCCACAGCGCTACAAACGACACTCGATATTCCCGGAGGCTTGTTAAACACACATGGCCTCATTTATCTTGTCTGTTCTGGAAAGTCATTAAAAAATCCAGCGCTCTTTCAAAGCCTGATGCTGCATCGAGTCTGTGTGTGTGTGAATGTCTTGCTTTTTTATTTGCTTATTTCTTTATTTCGAATGCTACTCCCAGCCAATCAAAGTGCCACGCATGACTTTGAAGTATGAAATCCAGTTTTCTCTCTGGCTGCCGTGCATCAGCTTCACGTCAGCATGTGCGGCGCGGGTGTCTGCGTCTGGCCGACAGCGAGACAGGGCCATCCCACATCGTCTGGTGTGAAAGCCAGAGGGGGCCACCTACTGATCATTCGAGCAGCTCGAACTCTCACATCCTCTCATGTAGAGCAAAAACAAGTTATGAAATTATTTACAGTTCCATGATTTCAGCACCCCATGAAAAAAAGGTGTGTAGCGGAGACATAGCATAACTCTTAGTCAGAAATTCCTGGTGAAACCTCACGCCGTAGAATAAAATCGCTTCCATCTAGAGCAGGAGCAGTAATGCACTAAGATCTTCCACTGCCAAGCGATTGATTACTCGTATGAGTCAGGCCAGAAGAGTCGGAGAAGGTTCTCTCCGAAAGTCAACGGTTTGTTTTGTGTCGGCATGTGGGTTCAAAGTCTTGCACAAGCCTCACCACCGGTTTCCTACCCTCTCTTTGTGGAATGGGAAAAAGGATGTAAACAGCAACCCACTGCGCGACTCACGTCACCACACACCTGTTTGCGGTCCCGCGGCTCACAGGCTACGTCGATGTTTGTTACTTGACCGGGTGATGGTTCAGACGCTCCTGTCACACGCCGAATGTGCTGTTTATACAGATGTTGCAAATAAATTAATAAATAACAAATGATAAAAAAAAATTTTAAAAAGATTTTTTAGATTTTTTTGTTTCTGGTTACTAAGGTTAAGGTTTGGGTGTATGCACAATCTACACTACCAGTCAAAAATTTGTACACCCCGTGGTCGTTCCTGATGTTTATTTCTCTCGGCACTGTAAAACAATATTGAAGGCGTTTCTCCAAAATCCACAATAATCTCCTCTGAACAGTTGATATTGAGATGTAGATCTGCTCCTTCTGCTCTGTAAAGCTTCATAACGGCTCTGATCTGAGGTGCTGGTTGAGGCTAATTGGTGATTTCTGAGGCTGGTGACTCTGAATGAACGTCTCCTCTGCAGCAGTAAGTTTCGGTCTCGCTTTCCTGGGAAGGTCTTCATGAGAGACGGTTTCATCATGGAGCTCGATGGGGTTTACACACACACTCGACACACAATACCGTTCTTGCGAGAACCGATCCAGAACCGCCGACTTTCATGTCCTTAAATAACAAACTGACTGTTTCTGCTGTTGTTGCTTAATTACTCAATTCCAGATGTGTGATTTTATGGTTTGGAACAAGAAAAAAGTCCAGTATTGATCTAGAATGTATAAAAATACATCACTAAACAAAAAACATTGAATGATAAGGTATATTGGAACTGATTCAAAGTATGGCATTGGAAGGTCCTCAGAAAACATAAAAATGTGTGTTTGTGTGTGTGTTTAAAAACTACATTTGTTTACGCTTTATTTAAGGTTTATATTCAGGACAAAATATGTTTTTATTTGTTTAGGTTTTTTTTGTTTGTTTGTTTGTTTGTTTGTTTTTTTTTAGCAAATTGAGAATCTGGGTCTTTCCCTGCAGGGACCGAATCTTCCTACAAGAATATAAATATCTGATCGTTTCGACTTTGTGGGGACCGTTGGCTGTTCCCCAAATGTAAAGCATAAATCTTTAATGTTAAAAAAAAAAAAAAAAAAAATTCTTTAATGTTTAAAAAAAAAACACCAACTTAAAGAGCAGTTTCTGAGGTTAAACACAGTGTTAGGTTGAGTTACATGTATATTATTAATTCAATGCACTAAAAGTTATGTCAATAGAAGGTCCTCAAAAGGAAAGACAAACGTGTGTGTGTGTGTGTATTTGTTTGTATGCATTCATACCATGTGTGTGGGTGTGGGTGTGGTTAGTCTGACGCGCTCACCTGAGCTCCAGACGCTGACTCAATCAGACCTCATTAGATTTAAGGCTCCATATCAAATAGCAAACGTCATCAGCGTGCACACGTCGCTCCTGCAGTACCGAATTACATCACTGCCCTTCCATTGCAACATAATTATAGATTTCAGACTTTCTATTGTTGAAGTCAGTGTGGGAGGCTGCGTTACATAAAAACCTATACCTGTCAGTGCCTTTGCCCTGTCTGCTGTAATAAGTACATACAGTATATATATATATATATATATATATATATATATATATATATATATATGTTCATGCGTATTCAAGAGAGCAAAGTATACATTTGAATGTTTGGTGTGGGCTACGTGACAATATAATACCCATATCAGGGTGCATTTTATTACAGTATTTGATAGGGCTATTGAATCTCTGTGAATGTGATTCTGTATTTCTGTAACAGTTCGAACTTGTCCATGGATGTTCCAAAATAAGAAATGTAACTGTAAAAGATTAAAAAGCACGAAATGCCAACAATATAAAATTTGTTGTTGTAAGACAAGGAAGACGCTTCAGGACTGTAGGCCGTGTAAAAATAATTGGACAAAGCCACCATGACATCACACAGAGGCTTTTTGAAGAGCGGTTTTGAATCTTAGCCGGAGCTGATTCCGCTTAAACACTAATTAATCCATAAATGGGCAAATGGGCGGAGCGAACAGTGCTTGGCTGTTTGGATCCCACCTACTTAACTCAGGTACCACCCACAAGCTACAGAGGATAGTTTTAGCTCAGCTAAAATGCTAGAGTGGCTAACGTTAATGTATATGCTAATGCATTTAATCGAACGTTCTTTATCCGTACCCAACATCTCATCCTGTTACAACTCCGACATTTCTGGAAATACTACATTCTAACCAGTTAGCTGGTTAGATAAAGCGATGCATAGCAGACAGCTTGCAATTCAGCTGTCGTTGAAATTGGCCACACCCCTAATTATGCGTCATTTAATGGCTTAATACAATTTCTCCTGATGAGTTGCATACACTATACTATATGGACAAAAGTATTTGTCCAAACCTGCAGTGACATTCTATCCAAATTCATACACTTCAAAGTGGAGTCGGCCCCCGTTCCCCTTTGCAGCTCTAACAGCTTCCACTCTTCCTAGAAGGCCGTCAACAAGATGTTGGAGTGTTTCTGTGGGAATTCGTGTCCCATCATTCTGTAGAGCGTTTATGATGTCAGGCACTGATGTTGGACAAGAAGGTCTGGCTGACAATCTCCATCATTCCAGTTCATCACAAAGGTGCTCGATGTGGTTGAGGTCCCAGGGCTCTGTGTTCGGGCCGCTCGAGTTCTTCCACAACAAACTCATCACACCATGTCTTTACAGTCGGCGCTTTGTGCACTGGGATGGAGTCATGCTGGAATAGAAAAGGCCCTCAACAAACTGTTGGAAGCATAGCATTGTCCAAGATGTCTTGGTATAACGCTGAAGCATTAAGATTGTCCTTCACTGGGGATAAGCGGCCAGACTGATTAACAGGTTTGGCCAGGGTTTTCTTTTCTTCCAGTTTCTAAACATGTAACATGTTTATGTCTGTTGAAAAGTTGGACATTTTGACATGAGGTCAAGTATAGGGGTTGACTCACTTTTAGAGCCCGAGGACATGTGAGGAACTGCATGTTTTGGCACTTTTGCATTGGTTTGTCCCCCCCTTGTTCAGGACACGCCGGTGGTAACAGTAGCTCCCGGCTGCATCACATTTCACTGCCACTGATTGTTTTTGATCAATATTTTTACTACATTTTTAATTATATAGAAATTTTTTTAGGTTGAGAGTATAGCAGGTATCATTGGTACTTTTAGAATTATTAAGATCTTTATTATTCCAATTACAATCAACTGGCTGTTGGATGTTGAAATGGGTTTTGTAACAAGTACTAAAAAAGAAATATATATATAGTACAGACCAAAGGTTTGGACACACCTTCTCATTCAACGAGGTTCATTAACACATGGTTTCTCCAGGACATAGTGAAAAAGTTTGTATACCCTTTGACCATATAAGAAAATGTAATTTGTTTGGGTTCCTTCATGATCACAAGTTAAATATGGATAAATAGTGCATGCTGATGGTAAAAATTTCAAGGGAAAAACTAAAATGTAAAGTTTCTAACTCATTTGTTGGACTCACTCTGAGGACGTGTGTCTGGGATCGTCCTGGATGAGTTCTCCCAAAGAAGATTCCCGCATGGCTATTTGGGTTGAGATTTCCATAGCATATGATTAACAACATTTTCATCCTCATTAAAGTATTTATGGAGTCGTCATATCCTGCGGGTGGTGTGGATGGGGTCAGTGAAGGTCATCAGCCTGAATTAATTTCCTGTGATGCTTTGGAGCCAAACCTTGCTGGATGAATGTCTCAGTACAGATGTACCTTATTTGACAGTAATCTGTATTATGAATTGGGACAAAAACTTGTTTTTCAACTACAGTGGAACCTTGGATTACGAGCATAATTCGTTCTGGAAGTGGGCCCGTGATCGAAAACATTCGTAAACCAAATCATCATTTTCCCATAAGAAATAATGAAAACTCAAATGATTCGTTCCACAGCCCCAAAAATTAAATACATAAAAATAATTAATACGATCTATAAAATGAAAATAAAACAAATTAATCTGCACTTTACCTTTTAAAAAAAGTACAAAAAAATCTCGACAGATAAGTGTTTCCGTTGGTGCACGCAGGCGGCGTGTGTGTGTGTGGAATTAGCCCCTTCCCTCGCCTCGTTTTACACAGTAACACTCCTCCTCCCTCTCCCCACCTCGCTTTTTAAGTTTCACAACAAACACGTAAACTAATACTTGCTTGGTTTCCGATTAAAAATGTATTAAAAATCTTTGCTCGGTTTGCGGAACACTCGTGAACCACGTTACTCGCGATCCGAGGTTCCACTGTATTTTCCTTTATATGCTTCCTGACTTCGAGTATTTACATTTAGGCATTTGGCAGACACCCTTATCCAGAGCGACTTACATTTTCATCTCATTACACATCTGAGCAGTCGTCGGATTTGAACCTGGGACCTTCCGAACTGTAGACTGATGCCTTCACCACTGAGCGACCCCTGACCCCAGTAGAGTAGAGTATCTGTTGGAAATGGTCTTGAAGAAAAAAAAAAACTTTTTTTTTTCATTCTTCCTTTTGTATTTTCTGTTGAGATTTAGATTTTTCTATCAAAAAAAAAAAGTGATTGGAATTACATTTTCTCTTTTTGTCGAAGCCATAGCGATGCAAGCTTGTGTTCCAACCTGTCACACCAGTCTTTAACCAGTGACTTTAACAGCTCGTTCCTGTAGTCACGTGTTCTGCGCTCGCTTCCCGCAACGTTGCACAAACCAAACCACTTCCGTTGGCTCGCCACCAGACTCATTAACATCACTGTCCGAAGCAAGATCCTCCAGATTACTGGAAACTGGGCAAACCTTTTTTCTTGTTGTTTTTATGTAAATGATATTACTGTAAAAGCCCCTCTTTTAAACATCATAAACCAAGCAGAAAAAAAACAAGTTTATCTACACCCAGTTCCTCCATCGAAAACACACACGCTCACTGGGACTTGGACCCGAGCCAGGCCGTAACTTTCTGTGGTTAAGTGGGTTTTGTTTTCTTCTTCTTCTTCTTCTTCTTCTCCTTCAATAGCCTGAGTAATGGCTGCTCGTTCTGCTCGGGAAAGAAACACACAGACCTCGTTCTGTAATGTCACGCATTGCAGCAATTACCTTTTTTTTTTCTGGAGTTCAGAAACCTAGCCTTATATTTAAGAGGTTTAGGGATGGCAGAGCATGATGTTTTCACTCATAAACAGCACTTATAAGCATTTATTCCGGTAAACGCTCACCCTCCGGTCTCCCCCTGCCTCATTTCAGCATGTTCCTGGTAAACGAGTGAACTTTAAAGAGCAAGAAATCTGTATGTGTTTTAGTATGTGAATCACATTACATACATTACTCAAGCAGCTGCAGTGAATCAAGAGAATTCTTTAAAACATCAAGTACATGGATGCGAATATGTCCCGTCTGATGAATCAACATGCAAATGAAATTGAGTCATCCTACCTGATAAATTGTCTTAATCACTACGGCATGTGCTCGGTCATTTTTTGTTTTTCTGAGCAAACAGATGTTCTCGTTATGTTACACCCAGACGAGGTTGGTACATGCCGCGCGGTTCGGCAGTTTATCACTCGAGGGATTCGACTTTAAAGGAAGTTTACTTTTTACATCTGCCAGGGTTCGGCTTTTTCTAATGAAAGAACAACACATAACGGTACATTTTATCCGTTCATCTCGTTATCGCTTCAACAGACGTGCACAAAATGAATAGAGGCCCGTAGTCGAAGCTGAAAGATATGACGTTAGATGACGGTGGAGCGCGGGAAGCCGAGGTGAGTCGGTACCTTTCAGCTTCTGATCGACTGAACGCACCTGATCCGGTAGTGCAGCGATATATCGGGAATCATTCAGGCCTGCAGCGCCGCGCTCGAGGACCCGGCCGGGCCGCACCTGCGCAGAAATGAGTCGTCATTGTTATGGATACTATTTATTTCTTTTTTTTTTTTTTAGATTGGAGATCTATCTAAAATGTCTGATTTTCAAAGCGGTTGGACCGTGCCAGAGACGAATAGCTCGTGATCTTAAAACGCCCCTTTCTACCTTTAACAGAAATAGATTTCAGTTTGTTTGTTTTTTGTTAACAGCTGTTTACTGCATTTATCTTTTTCTAGATCAAGTAGACACAACAATACAAAACAAACACACAAACAAAAAAGAAACAGCTTTGTTGATCTAGAAACACAGCCCAAGCCCCCCCCCCCCCCTTCCCCCCTCCTCCCTCCCCGCCGCCACACACCAACCAAAATCCACCCAAACCAGCCCTGGTAGACTATAAAAAATGTTATATTTACTCTATAATAAGGGATTAAATACGAACAAGGAGTAACTGAATCAGTTTTAAAATAATATTAAATATTTTTGCCTAATAATAATAACAATAATAATAATAAGAAATAATAAAATAAAAATATTTCAGTTTTAATAAAAGGGTTAAACATGGGCGGAGTCACGACCTGCTCGACCTGGTCCTTCTTAAAGACATCTTCATGCTGTTTAATGTTGATCATCCGCTGTTCAAAGTTCTGTTGAGAGCAATCCTTCAAGATTCAACGCCTTTTCCAGGACTTTTTTTTTTGCTTTTGGTGATGACTTTTACAAATCAAGATCACTGTACAGTACAGTATACTTCCTCGTCTGTCAAAGGTAATGTCCAAAGAGTTTGTATATTGTATATACACAGTACTGTGCTCGAGTCTCAGCCACATGCACATTCACGTTTAAAGCACGTTATGATGTCGCTCCCCTTTACATATCGGAGCGCGTTCAGTTCCACACCCCTCTCACACTCTTCACTCTTCTCCAAATCCTCATTTGTTTTTAAATGCCTTAAATTGTGACTCTCTTGGTTTAATATCGTTTTAATGACGCACTACTCAGCGTTATCTTCGTTATCTTGTTTTATCTTTTAATTTGTACTTGGTTTGAACTGGAAGGCGACTTTGAGGGACCAAAGAGACGCCTATTTAAACAAAATGCATTATTATTATTAGTAGTAGTAGTAGTAGTATGCAGATAAATGCTGTAGAGCAAGGATGTCCTCAAAAGAAACATAAAGCTCAGAAAACAGTAATTAATGAAATAACGTCAGTATTTGTTGTGGTGACGCTTTGAGGACCCTTTGGTCTATTTCTGTAAGTCTTTAATCATTACAAAAAAAATGTGCTAAAAAAAAAACAAACAATTTATATATTTTTTCCCCTATACTGTAAATATGTGTTGTTTTATTGAATCACTGATTCGGCCACTGACACAGTTAGCAAATGTGGTCGACTTTGTATTAAGAGATAAACCTTACAAATTTCAGTGTGTCCCTTTTATCATAAACCTCTACGTCTGATTGGTTCTTGCATATACATGCATATGGTTCTCCGTACATTATAAGAGGCCTAGATAACCGATGGGTAATAAAACAAACACGGTGTCGTTCGACTCTGAAGCACATCTGACATCTCAGTTTTTCTTTTTTCTTTGTATTTCATCAGCCAGGCCCCTCGACTACCCAAAGCCGGAGAGACCATACATGGACACAAGTTCTTTATCGGCTTCGGCGGCAAAGGAGCGAACCAGTGCGTCCAGGCCGCTCGTCTGGGAGCCAAGGCTGCGATGGTGTGCAAGGTACAAAAAAAACAAGAGTTTAATTTCCTGCCGCCCAGTCTCCCGTCTCAGGCCGAGCGTTCCTGTACACGCGAGTCATTTATTTCAGCCCCATTTAATTAGATTCACACCACCGAGCTGCCGTTCCCTTTATTGTTCTCCCGCACCTGCCGTAGCAAGAAGCAATAACGAAGCGTATCTGTCCGTACAAAGAGCCGAGATCGATACTGAAATATGCACGGTGCAAAAATAGCCTCCCGCGCTTTCAGAAGCCCTGAAACCGGAGTTGCACTTCAAAGACAGGGGCGTCAGGTACAGAGGAGCCGCGGCCTTGGCGTCTCTTTAACAGCGTGGGATAAAAGGAGCCCCGGTGGGCAGAAAGGGACCCCTCCACCCTTTGGTGCACTAAACATCTCCGTGAGGGAGCGAGAGAGGGTGCGGTGGTTTAGAAGTCGACTGGTAGCGAGGAGGCGTTTGGGTGGGGTGACGACTGTATGTCTGGAAGGCTTTGGCTGAATTTAGTAATGCACAGGGAGAAAAGTATTGTTTCATGCTCCGTGTGTTCATCAAACTTATCTGTTCTTGTGTCTCATCTCGGAAATCTCCTATCGAGATTAGGATTTGCTTCAGTTTCTTTGCAGAAGTTAAAGAATCACGACTTGGAATGCAGACGCTTTCTTGTGGTTCTGCACTGTCTGGCCAAAAAAAAAATTATAAAAAAATGTCACACACTCTAAGATTTCATTCAGTCACCTTTAGCTTTGATTACACGCACACGCACGAACACACACACACACACACACTGTGGTGTCCGGTTCATGTATGAAAAAGATTCCTCATCCCACTCTTTCACGCTCCTGGAATATGTCTCGTGCCGTCAGGGAAGAAGAAAACCCTCCATAGATGTGATGTGCTGGTGATTCAGTACGTTCAGGTGGTCATGTGACTTCATTTTATTGCCACATAACGTCGCTGAGTCTCGACCTGAGCGACTGAAGCAACCCCAGATCATAACACTGTCTCCAGAGGCTTGTACAGTGGACACTATGCATGATGGGAGCATCGCTTCATTACAGCGCTTCCCTTCTCACCCTGACACGCCCATCACTCTGGAATAGACTCGGTCTGGACTCATCAGGTCACATGACCTTTTCCCATCACTCCAAAGTCCGGTATTTATGCTCCTTAGTTCTCAAACTGAAGCCTTTTTTTCTGATGAGTCTCACTAACCAGTGGTTTTCTTATGGATACACAGCTGTTTAGTCTCAGTCCTGTGAGTTCTCACCACATTGAAATCTCACAAAGAGTTTAAGTGATCTCCATTCATGATCGCTCTTTTTCCTGACCACGTCTCTAGTTCAGCTCTATCCTTCCAGGTTTTGAAAATGTGACGAAGGATTCCTGACCCAATTCCAGCCGTTTCAAATATCCTTAGATGTTTTTATTGCTTGATACAGCTCAATCATTTGGTCCTTCTGAAATGGCGACATTTTTCTTTGGCCAGGCAGTTAAATTTTTTACTTATTAAAAATAAATAAATAAAATAAAAATAACTTAAGCTAAAATCATCAGGAGAATTTATTTGACCTCTAGTTTAACATCCTGCAGAAGGGATAGAGGGGATCTATCCGGATGCTCAGCTTTATTTTCGGCATATGTGTTTTTTATCTTTAAAATTTTACTTTGCATATCTTCAAATGATAGAACAAACTGGTTCTGGGTCAGCTTGTAATGCAGATTTGCATACCCCCCTCTATTTGGTACTGGGACTATGCAGTGGCTCTTAAAGCTTAGAGCATTTTAGCCATTATTTGTTTTGCTGTTTTTTTATTTTTATTTATGTAAATAAAAATATATAATGAGGCGGCACGGTGGTGTAGTGGTTGGCACTGTCGCCTTGCACCTCCAGGGTCCAGGCGCAATTACCATCTCTGTGTGCATGGAGTTTGCATGTTCTCCTCGTGTTTGGTGGGTTTCCTCCGGGTACTCCGGTTTCCTCCCACAGTCCAAAGACATGTAGGTTAGGTTAATAAAGGACGCATATCGCTCAGTCCCCAGAGCAGCTTTAGGACTTTCTGACCACTGCCTGGTTCATCTTCTCCCGACCTATAGGCAAAAATCTGCTAAGCCTGTAGTAAGGACTGTAAAAAGATGGACCAGTGAAGCAGAGCAGGAATTACAGGCCTGTTTCGACTGCACTGATTGGAGTGTTTTTGAAGCTGCTGCCACCAATCTGGATGAGCTCACAGATTCGGTAACATCCTACATCAGGTTCTGTGCATTCCTACCAAGACATTTTTAACATATAATAATGACAAACCATGGTTTACAGCAAAACTCGGACAGCTTCGTCAGGCCAAAGAGGATGTCTACAGGAGCGGGGACAGGATCTTGTACAACCAGGCCAGGAACACACTAACAAGGGCGATTAGAGTGGCTATGAGAAGGTACTCTAAAAAGCTGGAAAATCAGTTTTCTGCAAACGACCCTGCTTCAGTGTGGAAGGGCCTGAAAACCACCACTAACTACAAGACGCCATCCCCCAACTCTGTAGGCAATCAACAACTGGTTGATGACCTGAATGAGTTCTATTGTAGATTTGAAACTCCCAGTCTCACACCACACTCCTGTCATGATCATCTTTCCACACCACCATTATCAACTCTGACGACCCCCCCTCCCCCCTGCACTTCAGGTCTGTGAAAAAGATGTTCGCCAGATCTTCCTGAAACAAAAGAGAAGGAAAGCTCCAGGTCCAGACGGGCGTTACACCAGCCTGTGTGAAATCCTGTGCTGACCAGCTGGCTCCCATCTTCACACAGATCTTCAACAGATCACTGGAACTATGTAAAGTCCCTCCATGCTTTAAACGTTCCACAATCGTCCCCATTCCCAAAAAAACTAAAATCACAGGACTTAATGACTACAGACCAGTTGCCCTAACATCTGTGTTCATGAAGTCATTTGAAAGACTGGTGTTGGCCTACCTGAAGGACCTCATTGGTCCCTTATTGGACCCCCTGCAGTTTGCCTATAGAGCAAACAGGTCTGCGGATGATGCAGTCAATATGGGACTGCACTTCATCCTTCAACATCTGGACAAACCAGGGGCTTATGCAAGAATCTTGTTCGTAGACTTTTCATCAGCATTTAATACGATCATCCCAGCCCTGCTTCAGACCAAACTAACCCAGCTCTCTGTTCCTACCTCTCTCTGCCACTGGATCACCAGCTTTCTGACAGGCAGGCAGCAGCTAGTGAGACTGGGGGATTTCATGTCCAACAGCCACACCACCAACACTGGAGCCCCTCAGGGATGTGTCCTCTCCCCATTGCTCTTCAGCCTCTACACCAATGACTGCACCTCTACAGACCCCACTGTCAAGCTCCTGAAATTTGCAGATGACACTACAATCATCGGCCTCATCCAGGACGGTGATGAGTCTGCATACAGAAGGGAGGTCGAGCAGCTGGCTGTCTGGTGCAGTCACAACAACCTGGAGCTGAACACGCTCAAGACAGTGGAGATGATCATGGACTTCAGGAGAAACCCGCCGGCACGACCATCTCTCAGGACCTGAAGTGGGACATTCACATTGACTCCACTGTTAAAAAGGCCCATCAGAGGTTGCATTTCCTTCGCCAGCTGAGGAAGTTCAACCTCCCACAGGAGCTGCTCACACAGTTCTACTCAGCCGCCATTGAATCCATCCTGTGCACTTCAATAACTGTCTGGTTTGTCTCAGCTACATAAGCAGACATCAGAAGACTACAGAGGACGGTTCGGAATGCTGGAAGGATTATCGGCTCCCCTACCCACACTACAAGAACTGTATATATCCAGAGTGAAGAAAAGGGCTCGGAATATCACTTTGGACCCCTCACACCCAAGCCACCTTCTCTTTGAACTTTTGCCGCCTGGCCGATGATACAGAGCATCAAACATCAGGACAGTCAGGCACAAGAACAGTTTTTTCCCCAGGCAATTTACCTCATGAACAGCTAAAACATTCTTCTCACTGTGCATTAAATATATGAGCAATATTATGTGCAACACCACTGTGCAATACCACAGATATTTATTTAACTTATTGTAAGTATCTCACACCCTACTCCATTTGATGTTAACCCAAAAAAATCCATCCTACTCAATTTGTTGTAATTTTCTATTTTTTTTTTTCTCCTGTTTTGTGTCATGCTGTTTTGTCTTATTTGTTTTGTCCTGGAGTTCTGTCACTAAAACAAATTCCTTGTACGTGCAAGCGTACTTGCCAATAAAACTCTTCTGATTCTGATTCTGATTAATTGACGTTCCCAAATTAGCCGTAGGGTATGAATGAGTGTGTCTATGTATATGTGTGTGTGTGTGTGTGTGTGTTGGTGTTGGTGTGTGTGCCCTGTGATGGATTGGTACCCTGTCCAGGTTGTACCCCGTCTTGTGCCCTAAGTCTCCTGGGATAGGCTCCGCCCACGCGATCCTGAATACAGGATAAAGCGGTATAGACGATGAGTGAGTGAACATATATACAGTAGTGCTTAGAATTGTGCAGTACAGTGTGGCATATCTCATTTTTCAGTTGAAAATCGGCAATATGATATGAATTTAATTTAATTGTTTATACGAAGATGTTTGAGCAAAAAATTTGAAACTGGCTCAAGTAATGATAACTTTTTTGTATTACCAAAAGCACAAATGAAAGGTTTAAAGTCTGAAGCCTTCCTGAAGGCTTCAATATAAGCAATATATAGTGGAACCTTGGATTACGAGCATAATTCGTTTCAGAAGCGGATTAATATTCCAAAACACTCGTAAACCAAATCAAATTTTCCCATAGGAAATAATGAACACTCTAATTATTCGTTCCACAGCCCAAAAAAATAATTACATAAAAATTATTCATACAATATATAAAGTAAAAATAAAACAAATGAACCTGCACTTTACCTTTAAAAAATTTTTTAATAAATCCCGACAGATAAGTGTTTCTGTTTGTGCGGCCAGGCGCCGTGTATTTGTGTGTGTATGTGAAATTAGCCCCTTCTCTCGCCTCGTCTTACACAGGAAAACTCCTCCTCCCTCTCCCCACCTCGCTTTTTAAGTTTCACAACAAACACACACACAACAGAAACACTGTTTTCGCTGGGTTTGCGGAACACTTGTAAACCACGTTACTCGCAATCCGAGGTTCCACTGTGTATAATTTTTTTTTTTTTTTTTTTTATCAACGGATCTGTGCCACTAGAGCTTTTATTTTGTAATTGTTCAGTTAAGAAAAAAAAAATTCCTAGAGGTTTGAGGGTCGTTCCTGAACAATGTTTTAACATGAACAACCAGCTGTACATTAAATTTGAAGGTTATGATATATTGAATACTGTGAGTTGAGCTGTAGACACTAATGCACGCGATCACTGAGTGGTGACTGTGTTAGTGAGTCCACTGTGAGCTCCAGATCTGTTAGTGCACAAACTCCAAAACTATTTAAGGCCTTTAATAACTGAAAATGCACTTTCTCTTCCTCCAACCCAGTTTCTCTTCCTCCTCAGGTTGGAAAGGACTTTTTCGGGAGCAGCTATATTCAGAATTTTAAAGAGAACTCCGTAAACACAGGTAAATTCTTTTCCCCACCACCGGCTTGGCTTCAACAGAGAGCCGTGTCACCGTGACATACACTGTGGAGTCATGCCTCCTGTACTGTGTTTAGTGTTATTGCTGATTTGAACTTCTCTCTCTCTCTCTCTCTCTCTCTCTCTCTCTCTCTCTCTCTCTCTCATTCAATCCATGTGCAGCTTTTGTGACTCAGACAGCCGAAGCCATGACCGGTGCTGCCTCCATTATCGTCAACGATGCAGGTAGCGTGAAGTCGCCGAGTACGTGGCGCCCTGTTGCACTCGCAGCGTCTAAAATACCACAAAGTGCACTTCTGAATGAAGAATAAATGAGTGCGCTCCTCTCCACCTGGGGGTGGGTTAGGTCGTCGCCCACGCCGCATAGTTTATAGCCGCTCCGGCTTTATTTAGCCCTGCTGGAGGTGGGGTGGCTGACATAACCAGCCTGGTGCTAAATGCACAGCCTGTTGTGCTGTAAATGTCACTAATCACAGCTTTAACAGAGGCTCCGAGTCTGGTGGAGATCCACATGCCTCTCAGGGGGGCTCGCGAGTAACGTCATCAGGCATTACCATAACAACCCGGCGATACCGTGGTGGCGCAGCTTCCTGCACTAAAGTCACAGTGACTCGAGGACAGTTTTCATGTTAAACTGAAATGACAAAAAGTGAATCTGAACTTTTTTAAGGGTTGTGTGTGTGTGTGCAGGTGAGAACGCCATAGTGATTGTAGCAGGTGCCAACATGCTGCTCGGGGAGGAGGAGCTGGAGCGTGCACGCTCGGCCCTGGGTAAAGCCAAAGTGCTGCTCTGCCAGCTGGAGATCAGCTCACACATCTCACTGCAGGCACTGAGAATGGCACGAAAGAGCAACGGTCAGTGTGTGTGTGTGTGTGTGTGTGTGTGTGTGTGTGTGTGTGTGTGTGTGTGTGTGTGTGTGTGCGCAAGTGTGAATGTGAATGAAAAAATTAAGCACAAAAAAATAAATAAATAATGACAGATATTTAATCATCTACAGATGATACAAATGGTTTGTACTGTAGTACTGCCTATTATAAGGTTAACTTAGGTCAAAATTGAGGTTATTAAAGGTTATTATTGATTTTTTAAATTCTTTTTTTAGAGCCTTATATACTGTATATAACCTGCTGTACAGCGTGGGCCATTCTATGGATACACCTTAATAAAACGGGAATGGTTGGTGATATTAACGTCCTGTTTGTGGCGCATTAGTACATGTGAGGGGGCAAACTTTTCAAGATGGGTGGTGACTATGGTGGCCATTTGGAAGTCGGCCATCTTGGATCCAACTTTTGTTTTATTCAATAGGAAGAGGGTCATGTGACACATCAAACGTATTGGGAATTTCACAAGATAAACAATGGTGTGCTTGGTTTTAACGTAACGTTATTCTTTCATGAGTTATTTACAAGTTTCTGACCACTTATAAAATGTGTTCAATGTGCTGCCCATTGTGATGTATTGTCAATGCAACCCTCTTCTCCCACTCTTCACACACTGATAGCAACACCGCAGGAGAAATGCCAGCACAGGCTTCCAGTATCCGTAGTTTCAGGTGCTGCACATCTCGTATCTTCACACCATAGACAATTGCCTTCAGATGACCCCAAAGATAAAAGTCTAAGGGGGTCAGATCGGGAGACCTTGGGGGCCATTCAACTGGCCCACGACGACCAATCCACTTTTCAGGAAACTGTTCATCTAGGAATGCTCGGACCTGACACCCATAATGTGGTGGTGCACCATCTTGCTCTGAAAAACTCAGGGAACGTGCCAGCTTCAGTGCATAAAGAGGGAAACACATCATCATGTAGCCATTTCAAATATCCAGTGGCCTTGAGGTTTCCATTGATGACGAATGGCCCCACTATCTTTGTACCCCATATACCACACCATACCATCACTTTTTTTGTTCCAACAGTCTTGGAGGGATCTATCCAATGTGGGTTAGTGTCAGACCAATAGCGGTGATTTTGCTTGTTAACTTCACCATTCACATAAAAGTTTGCCTCATCACTGAACAAAATCTTCTGCGTGAGGGTCTTCTTCCAATTTTTGTTTTGGCCATTCTGCAAATTGTGTGCGCCGATCTGGGTCATCCTCGTTGAGATGCTGCAGTAGCTGGAGTTTGTAAGGGTGCCATTTGTGAGTAGCTAATATCCGCCGAAGGGACATGCGGTGAGTGTGTCACATCCAGTGACATGCGGCGAGTGCTACGCTTCATTCTTGCTGAATGAAGCTAGGACAGCCACTGATGTTTGTTCATTAGTGACAGTTTACATGCGTCCACATTTTGGCAAATCCAACACTGAACCAGTTTCACGAAACTTAGCAAGCAGTTTGCTAACTGTAGCATGGGAGATGGGTGGTCTCGTAGGGTGTCTTGCATTGAAATCTGCTGCAATGACCCGGTTACTGCGTTCACCAGATATCAAGACAATTTCGATCCGCTCATCACGTGTTAACCTCTTCGACATGTCAATGGCTGTGAACAAAGAGAAACGTGTAAATAACTCATGAGAGAATAAAGTTACGTTAAAACCAAGCACACCATTGTTTTTCTTGTGGAATTCCCAATAAGTTTGATGTGTCACATGACCCTCTTCCTATTGAAAAAACAAAAGTTGGATCCAAGATGGCCGACTTCCAAATAGCCACCATGGTCACCACCCATCTTGTAAAGTTTGCCCCCTCACATATACTAATGTGCCACAAACAGGACGTTAATATCACCAACCGTTCCCGTTTTATTAAGGTGGATCCATAGAAATGGCCCATCCTGTATATACGTTTACTTCTTTCTAGAAAGAAATGTTTTAAATGAAAATCAAAATGATCTGCAAGTTGTCCATAATGACTTTTTATTTAAAAAATGGTAAAAAAAATCTTTAATTATGTTTACTGTAATCATGGAGAAGGAAATACTAGAGGGATTTCATTGTTGGTATATAAAATATTTTTACTAGATAAGATGTAATTTGCTGTGTGTGTGTGTGTGTGTGTGTGTGTGTGTGTGTGTGTGTGCGTGCGTGTGTGTGTTCATTTGTGATGGAGTTTCCAGCCTTCCCCTCAAATCTTACACATATTTCATTGGACCCCATATTCTTATCAGCAATTTTCTCATGATATTTTTTCCCTTATTAACTCATAATTAGCGAACAAGGCGTAATATTTTACGTAATATTGTACACCTTCAAACAACAACAACAACAACAACAACAACAACAACAACAACCAAAGAAAAACTATAAAACCCAGAAATAAAAGTAATTAATTAAACAAATTGACTAATTTGTGTTGTTTTGAATTCAAATTCACATTTGTTTTTAAATGTATTTAATTTTCGGTGAAATGCTCATACGACTGTCCGTGACTTGAACGGGGAAAGAAAGGATAGAATAGGACGGCAGAAGGAGAGAAAGATTTCACTACAGGATACAATTAAACTAAAGATAGAATTCGATTAAAAATATCTAATAAAAATCAAAAATAGTAATGTAAAATGTGACAAAAATGGAATTAAATGTCCAACAAAAATTTACAGATTTACAATAAAAGTACAATAAAATGCAATTAAAATAGAAATATGTTAAATATATAAATCGCATGGAATTTGCAAAGTGAAATCGTATACTGAGAAGTAAAGTATATAAATAAAAAAAAGTACGAGTGAAATGTAAAAGATGGAATGAGATGATGTGTGAGAGCAGCAGTGTTGTTGTCCACGATGAAGTGAACGTTAGTCGTCATGTTATGTGTAAAACAAGAAGAAGAAATGTGCAGCATGAGAGCCGCGCACACGCGTGCAGTGTAACGTTCAGCAACGCATCCGTTTTGTACGGAAATCAGTCGCTAGGTTTTACTCAGCATCTTGCAGGACGAGGCAGAGTTCTCCTGACGACCGTCACTGATGTGAATCTTATTTCTTTCTTTCTTTCTTTTTTTATTTATTTATTTTTTTGTCTGTCACGCATACTGGCATAAATAAGACGCTGGCAGGCGAATATTTTTCTGCAACTTTTAATTTTGTGTTGGCGTACTGTCCTGATGTTTGGAAACCAGATTTTTGTGCTGATTTAATAATAAAGTCCGTATTTATTTATTTATTTATTTATTTATTATTTATTAATCCATAGGAGTTTGTACAAAAGTTTGTACTAAAAAACACACACACAGGGTGCCTAAGATTTTCTGCACAGTTCTGTCATTCTTGAATTTTCCCCCCACCAACATTTTTTTTAATGACTCTATTCTAAAATGAATCACAGCCCATGATGAATGATGCATAACCCAAGTAGTGCAGGTCGTCCTGGTTTCTCTCTCTCTCGCTCTCTCTCGGTATCTTACTGTTTGCATCATCCCTTGTAGTAGTTTTTGTCTATTTTGCTGTTTTGTCTTTATCGGAAAAGGATTCCAGGAAATGTATCCTGCAAAAAAAAGATAACAAATCTGATCATAAGGTAAAATCAACAAAGTAGGATCTGTCATGGCTCTTTCCATCTACAGACATGATCTGAATGAGACAAAATAAACAAACAAACAAACAAATAAATAAATAAATAAATAAAACTGGCGGAGTTTTGAAAAGATACGTCGTGAAGAACGGCCCAGTCGATCTGGCCGAGACCGGAGCGACGCAGCAGAAATAATAATTGGGCCGCGGGATCAGAAAGCAGCTCAGAGGAAACGGAGACGATCTCACAGGAGCGAGGAGGATACGTACTGTACGTCTGGCTCATATGTATTTTTGGTTCAGTACGCCGCACGCCGCGGTCCCGTTAATTAAGTCGTGCTTACGGATTTTCCCACAGCACGAGCGTCATCGACGCAGACGGATAAGATCAGCACCAAATAAAACAGGAAACAGGAAATCCTACTTAACATGCGCAGACATCATTAACACCTTATCTAATCAGGTACCCGCCGAATAGAAAACGCCCTCGTCTCGGGTTTTTGGAGATGAACCATGGCATGGCTCGTGCGCAGATGGGCACCGCAGATGGTCTCCCACACCCCCCTCCCCATCCCCCCCCCCCTCTATCACACTCCAATAATCGTCACCTCAGAACCACCCAGAAACGCGCCAACGTCGGCGCTGTCGTCTTAGCAGATCATATCAAGTTTTGCGAAGTGGGCTATTAGCCTGGATTATGTGAATATCACTCGGGATGAGTTTGTCAGGCAGTGACGTGAATGAATAGCACTTGTCCAGGCTCAGATTACGCACATGCCACCTCCTCAAGTTCACTCCAGTAAAAAAAAAAAAAAGAAAGAAAAAAAAGAAAGAAAGAAAATGGCCTTTGTTCTGTCTGAGCGTCTGTTGTTAATTCATAACGCGGCGACACAGGGTAAAGGATTGTTCCTAAACCTCCGAAACCTGCAGCCTTTGTGTCGTTCTTCCGGCGTAGACAGTAGAGACCCACAATGCAATGCGTTGAGCGGAGTGAGACAGATGTGGAGGGGAGACAGCTGGACAGGAGTAAAGAGCTACAGCAGCACGTTCTTTAAGTGCAGATTAAAGGAATCGCATTCCTACTGCGGCGGCTGTTCAGGGCTCGTCAAGCAGCATTGTGGACACTGATGTCTCAGGAGTTATAAGTACATGGACAATATTTCCCAAATTTTTCCGATCAGAGATTCCAACTTAACTGTTCACGTGGATGCTGATTTTTTTAAATGTTATGCATATAATGCAGAAAATGCGTGTGGCCAAAGACGCTACTTCTGAACTTTATGCGACATGAAAGTGACCAAGTCTTGCTTCTCTAAAAAAAAAAAAAAAAATTCAAGTTACTAACTTTATCTCTCCAAAAACGTAAAAAGTTAGCCATTTTTGGATCGCTTCAAACGATAATCAATTAAAATGCTAATTATTCATATTTCTTCATAAGTAGTGAAATTGTTGCTTAAATTAAAGCATAAAGTGCAAAATTGAGGAATCCCCCCCCCCCTCCCAAAAAAAATTGTGTAGTGTCCGTAACCATGTCAAATTCATGTTGCAAAATCTTAACAATTTAACATCTTAGAATGAAACACTTTTTATATCCTTTAAGTTGATATCGTTTTATGTGAAATCTAATGGAAATTGGCCAAGTTTCATCTGAATGACCATTAAGATTATTGAAAGATTAGAATTTTAAGAAAAGTTACGGACACTACATACTGTAAAAGGGTATGAAGCTGTATTTAGGAAATTTAGGTGTCTTCTTTTTGTCATTTTTGGCGAAAAAGTGTAGAAAGAATATATTTATGTAGGTCAAGCGTTTCTATGCAGTCTGGTTAATAGTTACCTGTTAAACAGATTATCAGAGGTCGACACCTCCCCTCTCTTCTCCATTCTAAAACTCATCCTGATCACTTCTACATTGCATTTTTATTCCGATGCGGCTATTATTATTTATTCTGATATCATCAGTAGAAACCGAATGAAACGAGGGTTTAAAAAAAAAAAAAAAAAAAAAGTCAGAATTTCCTCTCCCATAAATCTCAGATGTCATCGAAGGTCATATGGTAATTATAAATATTAACATTCAAGTCACTCGGGTGGATTTTCCCTTCGATTAGCATGACTTGAATGCACATTTAATCTCATCTTAAGTACATTTTCCTTCATCATACGCACTTCATTCCACATGTCGACTTTTCCTTCACCGGTCTCACACTTTCATCTCAGTGGCATTTCTGACAACATCTTCATTTCCGGTGACTGAATCATTTTTATCTCTAAGGTGTTCGAAGTAAATGAAACCTAAACGACACGGGGACGGTGTGTATTGATCAAGGAACGTATGTTAGACTATGAGTGAAAGCATGAGCAACATAGTCTAACATAGTCTACCCCCCCCCCACTCTCCAGATGCACGTCAGAGAACCAGATGTGTAATAACACCTGCAGCGTCGAGGGGAAGGTTTCAGAGTTGCGCTGCTCATGCGTCTGTGTTATATACTGTATGAAACTAATAGTTTTTTAAAAGTCTAATGGTTCAGCCTGTGTGGTGTTGTTGTCAGAATATCAGATAGTGATATGATAAGAGTGCATGTGAGATCCAGCAAGAGCACATCAAAGGATGACTACGACATGACGCATGCACTCACACCAATGTTTTTCACTCATCCTGATGGCGATAGCAGAAAGGACTGTGTGCGAAAGATGAGTGCGATTTGCAAGATAAGGAAAACTCCAAACCGGGCGAAAGCATCAATATGTCGATATCTTGACGTGTAGGTGATGCGCATCAGGTTTCGCTTGTGAGATGAGACATCCACTGGCGCAGGGGAAGGGCGACGGTGTTTTGGTTACCCTGCGGTTTACGGAGCTCTGTTAAAGGCACAAGGAAGTCATTACTCGGTATTTACATCATTCTGAAACTTGCATTCAGCGAGAGAAGGACAAAAGTCGAGAGATCAAGTGAAATCCGAGGCAGGTTTCACACTGAGTGCTGCGTGACGTCAAAGGGAAAGGCTTTGTCGTGGTGTGAGCTGCTGTTTCCTCATAAGTCACAGCGAGAGCATCGGTCTCTCCTGAAATGAGCAAGCAGCAGGACCTATCCTTAAACAACCTACCACATATACAGTATGTTATATATATATATATATATATATATATATATATATATATTTTTTTCTTTCTGTATCACCTGCAGTGAAGAGCATCTTTAACCCCGCCCCTGCCATTCCTGACCTCCACCCGGACTTCTACAAGGTTTCTGATGTTTTCTGCTGCAATGAGTCTGAGGTGAAGGTGCACACACACACACACACACACACACACACACACAATGGAAAGTTTATTTTAATTTATTTTTCCAAGTTTTAACTTTTTTGTTTACTCATATATTCCTGTGTACATAAGCATACACACTGGTTAACTGGGAGTAAATCTGTACATGAAAATCTTTTGAGAAAAATAAAATAATGAGGAAATCTAGTGTTTTTTTTACATTCTTGTAGGTAGTGAGTGAGTGAATGAGTGAGTGAACCTCAATCAATCCTTCTGCTTTAGAACACGACCTCGTGGGCTTCCGGTTACAGATAAAAAAAAACAAAAAACAAATCACCTTTCAGAATTGTGCTGCATCAAGCAAAGAAAGCAACTAGGGAACTGGCTTACTGGGCACTGTCCAACACATTATCAATATCTGGAAGGACGGAGTGGAACCGTCGAGTCTGTGGAAATAATGTGTTCGGAAAAAATCATGAATGGAGTTAAACTTAAACGTTTGATGAGGTTTCATGGTAAAAAAAAAAAATCAACAGTAATAACCAGAGCTGTGTTTAATAGTGAAAGTAAGAGCATTTCCATACACACACACACACACACACACACACACACACACACAAAACACACACACACACACACACACACACACACACACACACACACACACACACACACAATGTGATGTGAACTCACACAAACAAACACACACACACACACACACAATGTGATGTGAACTCACACACACACACACACGTGATGAGAACTCACACACACACACAATGTGATGTGAACTCACACAAATACAAACACACACTCTCACACAAACACACACACACACACACAATGTGATGTGAACTCACACAAACACACACACACACACACACACACACACAATGTGATGTGAACTCACACAAACACACACACACACGTGATGAGAACTCACACAAACACAAACACACACACACACAATGTGATGTGAACTCACACAAACACAAACACACACACACACACGTGATGAGAACTCACACACACACACACACACACACACACACACACACACACACACACACACACACACACACACACACACACACACACAGCACATCACCTGATGAGTCCAGACTGACCAGAGTGATGGGCGTGTCAGGGTGAGAAGGGAAGCGCATGAAGCGATGCTCCCATCATGCATAGTGTCCACTGTACGAGCCTCTGGAGACAGTGTTATGATCTGGGGTCGCTTCAGTCGCTCAGGTCGAGACTCAGCAAGAGATAAAATGAAGTCACATGACCACCTGCATCACCAGCACATCACATCTATGGAGGGTTTCAAGAAATTGTTCAAGAAAGTGTCCATGTTTTTTTGTGTGTTTTTGGACCAAATGGGTACAGACAGGCCGATTGTGTTACATTGCTAATGCGTATACACCTGGCATAATCATTTGGTAAATGTGTTTGTATGCCAAAACAGAGTATCTTTTAATTTTATATCTAATATTTAATTCATAAGAATATCTATTTAATATGCTAAGAATGAGTCAGTAATTGGGGTTTTTCTTTAAAGACCTGACACTAGTTTAGTTTCATTTTAAACCACCAAATCGTGAGAAAGAAAGAGAGAAACTTCCTGTCGTTTTTTCTTTTTTCTTTTTCTTTTTATACAGTGCTACATGTATACTGCATTTATTAGTAATTTTACAATCATGTTTATTGCTGTTTGGTTTCAACATGAATGCATTTCTTTCTTGAAAAGTATGAAATTTCAGGCAATGTGTTGTAAATTTCACAAACCAAATTAGGTAAAAAAATAGACAGACATTTTTTGTATGCACAGCGCAGCATTTCTAATGCATATCATATTTCCTGTTTTCCCTTTTGATGGTACAGTTAATGATTCACAGGTTAGCAATACAAATCTAAAACATTTTAAAGTCTGGATGCGTTTTTGTGCTTTCAGAAGACAAGACTCCTGATGTCGAGCAGTGAAGCGTTAGATTGATGCACGTTTTATAAATAGTTTACATGAGCGCTTAAATAAGATCTTTTCATTTTTTTAAGTGTTTTTTTTATGCATTTTTTTTTGTAATTTGTAACATTAGTACAAATTATATATATAAATTTCTTTGTTTTTGGGAAAGGCATATAGAAATTAATATGCAGTGAGGAATTAAAATAATCAATTAGTAATAAATTAATAATTATTGCAGTGGAGTAACTGTTACCAAGCTGACTTTTTTTTGTGCCTAAGTGATTTATTGCTCGTACACTGCAACACTCAACTTTTTATTCTTTTATAATTACAGTAAATGTTGTGGAACGTCCACCAGAGACAATTTAGTGTCGTTACTTACGATGTAGCGACTTTATCCAGTGATTTCTTCACCAGCGTGTAGTTTCGATCTTTTTTCAAGTTAGTAAAACCAAACAAAATGCAGAAAAAAAAGTCTTTTTAAAAGTTAAACCCTTTCCGAGTTTTATCGAGTTTTATAAAAAAAAGTTTTATCCTTGTCGAGACAGGATAAAACTTTCAACTTACAACTTTAAAAGTTAAACTTGTCACAAAGTTAAACTTGACTTAAAAGTTGCAATGTTCAAATTCGAAGGTTCGGCTTTGTTCCCTTGTTGATTAACTTATATTATTAACTTCTTCTAATGTTAAATTCAGGGTCCAACAACCTTCATGGACAAACGTTATATAGTGAATTAGTCGATCCGGATTCGAAAAGTCTTATAATGCTATCGTTAAGTAAATAAAGTTAATGTGACCAGAATAATACGATATGACCTTCTGTTACCTTCAAAGCTTCAAACCATGTGTTAAAAGGGACCCGACGGATAAACACCAGGCTCTGCTACCAGGTCATGACCCGCTCAGCGATGCATGAAAACACCACGCCGAACAGTTATTTTCTTGTCGCCTAAGTGAGAAATACTCGGGGGGGCTCGTTTTCTCCAACTTACGGTAAATGGTGTGTTTGGAAACGCCCCCTCTAACACCTTGGCTGGATGAGCTGACAGACGAGGGCATGGATTGATGGGAAAGAGTTAAAGAAAAGAAAAAGAAGAAACACTCGGGACGGCAGATGCGTGGCTGGTGAGTCACCCTGTCCTGGGGCTAACGAGCTTCGACTGTGACCCGGAGTGCTCCATGAGACCAACTTTGATGTGGCCAAGAGGCTGGAGAGGGGAAGAATGTACAGGTGGGACATGAAAGTGAGAGCTCAGGGTACACGTCGGCTTCAGTCTCAACCTTCTCGCTTTTAGTCATGCTTTCATCCCGTGCCTTTAGTTTAGGGCAGTGAAAGACAAATAATTGAGAACACACCGAAGCACGTAGATCAGCCTGGAAAGATGAGTAATCCGAGTGCTACCCTGTTCTGGCAGGCGGCCACGGAAGACGAAAGGGAACCATAAATAAAATGCGCAAAAAATATAAAACGGCTACTTTCTACTCCCACTTAAACATCTCTGAGGCGCATCTCCGAACATCCGTCAGCATTAATAGCATAGGGTTCACATTTCAAGAGCAAGAATGACACCACCGGGTGCATAAATAAGGGACTTAACCCTTATCAGCCACAGCTTTAATACCATATAACATTAGCACATTAACATTGATGATCAATTATATACCAGTAAACTGGTCTCAGGATCATGGGTGCCCGAGGTGTATTTATGCCTGCAAGCCTGTCTGATCCGATCCCACAGAAATGCCAACGTAGCACAACTGGCTGGCCGTGATAGAAAGACACCAGGACACCCAGTGCACCACAGCCTGCCACACATGAGGGCAAAGAGGACCAGTGCACCCAAGGATCTACTGCCAACATCCTGGTGGCCAGAGCTGCCCTGGCAAACCAGAAGGACTTACATTTTTATCTTATTATACATGTGAGCAGTTGAGGATTAAGGGCCTTGCTCAAGCGCTCAACAGGGACAACTTGGTGGTCGTGGGATTTGAACCTGGGACCTTCTGAACCGTCGTTCAATTCCTTAACCACTAAGCTACACCTGCGCTGTAATGTTATGGGTGTACATACAGACGTCTGCAAAAACCTGTCACGTGTTGCTGAGGCTAAATTTAGGAGAACAGCAAACAATGACAATAAATCTGCTTTTTTTTTTTTTTTTTTTTTTTTTGGACAACAAAAGTTCAACAAAAACTCTGCGAGCTATGCAAGAGCAAGTGTTTTTCCTTAGGCAGTAAATATCATGATTTGATACCTTTTTGGGACAGCTATGCGCCATAAACACAGGTTAGCACTATCGCGGCCTCCGGGTCTGTGTGTGTGTGTGGAGTTTGCATAAACCTTTTTGCCCGTGGTGGAACACATGCTCTCCCCGTGCTTGGTGGGTTTCCTCCATGTACCCTGGTTTCCTCCAACAGTCAAAACAAAGATATGCAGATTAGGCTAAATGGTGTTCCCAATAGAGTTCACACAGAGAGTGACAGCGTGTGTGAATGTTGGTCACCATTGACCTCAACGGTCCCTAGTTGGACGACAGAGGGTCTTAGATGGATGATGATGATGATGAATGTGCCGTAAAGGAACGCACATAAGCCTAATCAATTTCATTTCATTCAGATGATCACAACAAGATGCCGTTACATTTTAAACCTGCGCCAAAGACCTTACGAAAAATGCATCTTTCCAATAACAAGAGGTTTATTTATCAAGAATGAATGAATTACTCATTATTTCCCACCAGTGTTAGCATGAACATCAGGTAAACCAATGGTGATGAGGCTCGAGTTTAAATCCCAACTTACACTTTGAGCTCAGATGATAAGACCAGGACTAATGTGGATGATGATGATGATGATGATGATGATGATTAGAATAAATATTGTAATCTTATTTAATCTGGGAATTTATTATTAATTATTTGACTTTGCATTAATGTTTTATTTTTCCATAAGTAGATTAGGTTATAAAATTTTGTCCTTTGGAGGTTTATAATAGTGATTTTAAATGCAACAGATGATGTACATAGATAGAGTAGATTTACAGTATATAACATAGGAAATGTTACATATAAAGTTTGTACAGTAGGTTGGTATGTGGATAGATGGATAGATGGATAGTACAGTATTTTCCATTCAGATGTTTGCTCAGGATTAGTCATGTGAATTTCCCACATGCTGACGCAGCAGTGTTTGTTGCCCCCAGGCTGAGTTGCTAACGGGGACTTGTGTAGCGTCGGTGGATGACGCAGGACGTGCAGGTCTGGAGCTGCTGATCCGAGGTTGCGCCGCAGTCATTGTCACTATGGGTCCACAAGGCTGTGTGGTGCTGCAGGCCTCGAACCCGAAACCCAAACATATCCCAACTACTCCGGTCGACCCAGTGGACACCACGGTAAGACTACGGCTTCACATCCCAGGTACAGTACTGCAGAGTATCTGCAGCTCGGGTAGAAAGTATTATATCATCCTCAGACTGATGCAAGGCTCAAGTGAAGACACTCAAACTGCCAAAACATTAAAGCTGGATGGAATTGCAAACGTTCCATGAGCTCAGTTGGGTCACCGTTCCCCGTCTGGCCGAATCATGTCAGATACAATGACGAAGAAGATGAAACATAAAGTATGCACTAATTAAGGCCTGGGAAACATGTTGCATTAATCATGAGTGAAAGAGATCTCTCAGAAGGACCGTTGAGTGTTTACGCATCAGGATTTACTCATAAGATAAGTAACCCAGGGACTACAATTTTTGGTCAAGTCACAGGATCGATTTAATTTATGTATTTGGTTACTTATATCCAAAATCTAGACTAATCTAAACTACTACTGAAATAAGTTTGCATCTAGGTATACGGCAGCGGTCTTAATTTCACATGTGGTTTTCAGACATTTCCTTCAATCGCACCGTAAAGAGGCTGACTCATTTCCTAGAGTTCTTCAGTGGCTTTGCTACCAAATCAGCTCATTACTGATACCGATTAACTGTTAAACGTGTGAAACAGCTCTAGTGTAGGAGTAAGAGGGATCACATTCATACTCTCTAATGCAAATCTGGACTAGAATGTAAGGAAAAGAAAAAGAAGACAATTTTGACCATGTAAAATTAAAGTAAAGTGCCAAGAAACTCCTGTTGGGTAAATAAAGAGTAATGCATAATTTTGATGTAATGCATGTGCTTTAATGCCGGCTCACATTGTGGTTATTATATAATGAACGTAACTGTAGTTTCATTCATAGTGTCAGCATTTGTCATGAATGTTTTAATCCCTGAATCTGAGATCCACCAAGATTCACCATGAATCATTCAACAGAACAGAATGGGAATTGTTCTAAGAATAGTGGGTATTACTTAACGTGAGCGTATTAAAACAGCAGCAGAAAGTCTCATCGATGTGTCCTGGGAATTGTTTAGTGTTGCAGACGGGTAGAAATTAATTTCAGCTGTGTTCATAGTGAGCACAGAAACAGTGGAGGGACAATATTCTTGACACTTCACTAATTTGAGATTTAAGCAGTTCTTACTTAAAGAAGTGTGCGGTGTTGTGCGGTAAAAACATTTATGACCCAACATCTGTTATAAACAAGTAATAAAATAAAACTATGAGGAAACCCCCAACAGGATATTTAGGAATTGTAAACTATACTATAGTCTAAACTAGACATTTCTCTAAGGATCATGGGTAGATCTTTGAGGAATACCCCGTCCAGCCATAACTTTATGACCACCCGCTTAATATTGCGTAGGTCCCCAGTTTGACCCCCATAACAGCGATGCAGTGTGTGTTCTGATACCTTTCAAGGGAAACAGCTTTAAACTTTTCAGCGGTTTGATCTACACTAGCGCTTAGATTGGATCAGACTACACGGGCCAGCCTTCGCTCCCCATCTGCACCAGTGAGTCCATGACCCTGTCACCAGTTCACCGGTTACGATTAATCAATGATTATTTTGTTGTTGTTGGTGTTTCTTTGTCCACATAGTTCACAGACAGTTTTTACTGCGAATATAGATATTTTTTTCTAATGAGTTCTCGTTCATGTTGCTTTGCATGTCACAGACTGGATGGGGCTCAGTCATGTGACTACACATGCGGTAGTAAGTTTTTAACGGAACAGTACTCGAACACACAGTGGGGGGAGAAAAGAAGAAATACATACAGTGGAAGCTTGGATTACGAGCATGATTTGTTCTGGAAGTGTGCTCGTATTCCAAAACACTCGTAAACCAAATCGAATTTTCCCATAAGAAATAATGAAAACTCAAATTATTAGTTCCACATCCCAAAACAATAAATACATAAGATTTATTAATACAATATATAAAGTAAAAATAAAACAAATTAACCTGCACTTTACCTTTTAAAAAGGTGTTTCCGTTTGTGCGCGCAGACGCTGTGTGTGTGTGTGTGTGTGTGTGTGTGTGTGTGTGTGTGTGTGTGTGTGTGTGTGTGGAATTAGCCCCTTCCCTCGCCTCGTCTTACACAGTAAAACTCTCCCTCCTTCCTTTTTAAGTTTCACAACAAACACACACACAACGGAAACACTGTTTTAACGGGCAAAAAAAGAAATCTCTCTAGTGACACTCGCGTGAGCGCAGACTAACGGAATCACTGCTGTAAAGTAAAAAAAAACAAACAAACAAATGAACCAGCACCTTACCTTAAACAATCGCGACAGAGCAGAGTTTTATGTGTAAAGCAGAGAGTGTGTGTCTGCGTCTGCGTGTGTGAAGCCGGGCAGGGGTGTAAAGGCGAGAGTATGTGTGTCGGTGTCAAATTACATGCACGCACCCACATAAGACCCAGCAGGGGAGACGATTACCCACAATTCCGCAACGCAAGAGAGAGAAAAATCATTGGCTCAGTTGTGATCATGTGACGCTCGGTGTCAAAAGAAGAGCGCATGCGTGATACATGATATGTTTTTCAAGTCAAAATTCATTAAAAATCTTTGCTCGACATGCGTAACACTCGTAAACCGCATTACTCGCAATCCGAGGTTCCACTGTAATTGACATGGACAAGATTACATCGACTCGAGGTTCTGATTATATTTTTTTGGGTTGCTCTCAGAGACCAGAAACAATAAAGAAAATGTAAGAATAAATGAAAAAAGGAAGGAAGAAAAAGATCATTGCACTACAGTATAAATAGAGCAGTATGTAAAGTGCAGTGGGACTTGGATGGTGCAAACTGGTATTGTATTGTAAATAATAATATATATTTTTAAATTATTATTATTATTGCCCAGCCCTAATATGGACAGCACTCATGGACAACATGGATAACATGAACTCCTATAATATATAAACAACCTGAGCATTATGATTTCATACATTTTCATAATTTGATTTTGTGAAGCAGAAGTGCTATATAAATAGAACTGAATTGAGTTGAATTGAATTCTTGAGTCACACGTAAAGCATCATATGAGGAACCCAGAAGTTGTTCCCATAATGAGACAGTTGTGATGTTAATTATTGGTAAGAATAACAATCAGGAGTAGATGATTCAGTTATTTGGTACATGAACAACCTGACAGTACAGTAAATATTTCACATTTAGGAGCAGACAGTGCTGGGACTCGAACCCCTGACCTCCCGGTCAGTAACCCACAGCCTTAAGCGTTCGAGCCTCATCATCACCGCTCCATTTTCTATATAAAATTGACGTCAATTACAGTAGATCTCTCTCATATTAGAATCGCCAGGTTCCGCTAATTAAACACGGACGTTTATTTCCGAACCTCTCTTTCCTCCCCCCCATCATTACTCGGGGTGCTAATAATTCTGCCGTTAACGGTGAATGTCCTCGTTAATCCGTCTGAACTCCTCTCATCCGTGTAACCGTCCCAACACCCATGTGCGCCTGCGTTTGACTCGGGCTCTCAGCGCTCAGCGGTTTCCACACAATTGCAGCTTTGCTCTCGCACACGTTTATTACTCATAAATCCTGACTTGTTTAAATCTTTTGGATGCCCTGATCCCTCTTCCAGTAAGTCCTCCCCCACCACCACCACCACCACCACCACCCCCCCAGCTGTTAAAAAAAAAAAAAAAAAAAAACGTGTGGGTGAATACCAGATTTTATCTGAACGACCAAACAAGACCAGGGCATGTTTCTATCTGTTTATTTTTAAGACTTTACGACAGTGTTTTTAGATTAAATCTGGAGGATGTCTCGTTTCCCCTCCTCTGTCTCGATGTTTTTTTGGGAGAAAAGCTGACTAGCACGATCATCTGCTTTCGGCTATTGTGTTTGTTTTATGTGCTCTGTGTGGGACGGTGTAAAAAAAAAAAAAAAAAAAATGTGCAATAGGTTAAAGTTTCGCCAGAGCTTCTCAAAGCATTGAGTCATGCCCCACTCTCTCTCTCTCTCTCTCTCTCTCTCTCTCTCCGTCCGTCCAGCAACTTTTTTTTTTTTTTTGCCACGTCAGTAAAGAATGCTCCACGTTCGAATCTCAGAATGCCATACTTCGCTGCTGATCTCATCCTCGGTGTCGGTGTCGCTCCGGACAGCAGCGCGAACACAACGCGTGACTCAGGTTGTGGTATCCTGCAGCACTGCTATTTCTCATCACGGATCCTGAAATATTAGCTGTTCGCATCACGCTAGATTAATCACCAGTCTGCTATTCTCTGCTAACCGTCATGGAATCTGTGAACTGGACACTGAGCAGTCTCGAGTTAAAAGCATCAGCTGCTTCTCACTTGCTCGGCAGCCAAGCTTCCCACTGTGCAATCAAAAGCCTTGTGGCATGGCACTAGTTGAGAAAAGTAGAACGTGTAAAAGCCCACGCATCGTTTTTACATACAGCGAAAAAACAGCGAAAAGTTCAGCGGCCTGTGGAGCACATTAAATGTTCAGAACTACATCCAGGAAGGGTTTTTCTTCTTCTTCTTCTTCTTCTTCATTTCATCGTATCACCATGAGAACAGGCATTACGGAAGGCTTTTGTGTCCTGGATGGTTTTATTTTAAAGCATGCAGCCTTGAAATATAAAAAAAAAAAAAAAGGTCTCCTTAAAGCTTCCTAAAGGGCTTCTGCTTGGAACCTTTTCCTGAAAGAGGAATCCTCTGTTGTAGGTCTTTACAAAGAATTTCCCAAAGGCACAAACGGAAGAAAACTTTCACGTAAGAAATGTTTTACTCAAGTAAGGAGTAAAAAAAAAAACAAAACACAACAGTGCATGCATTTTATAGATAAATAAGAAGTGCTTGTGTTTTATTCCTCGATTACATTTTTTCTTATTCGTTAAAGGACGTCACATCGCACTTTTTATCCATTTACGCGCACCAAGAAATCATAAAAAGTGCCAAGTCATCCACTTTGAAGGCTTTCCCAGCTCAGAAACCCAAAAAATAACAACTAGATATGCGATGCTTTTCCTGATGATGTCATGCATGTGTACGCCACGTTTCTTGGATATCGGTTTGATTTGATTGGCCGTTGGCATGCGTGCTTGTTCATTGGTCTAAATGCTAGTTTTGCTATAGTTGAGTGGTGCAGTTTGCTCCTATGCGGAGGAGGCTTTACTCCCACAGCCAAAAGGGCATGCATCTAGGAGCACTCTTATTTTTAGCACCCCCTAGAGGCCATATGAAATGAAATGAAACCTGGGGTGTGTCCTCGGGATGACCTGCTGAATATGTGCACCAAGTTTTGCATGAGGAAGATCTAGATCATTTCATTAATACAAACCACGTCCTATAGGTTCATACTGTATATAAGGCGATTGTTTTGTTTTTTGTTTTTTTTTTAAAGCTGTTGCACAGTTATTGCATTAACAGAGTTGATCATGATGTTCTGTACGACAAGACACAAGACCCTCGCTTCGCCATGCGTAATAATAATAATAAAACTTTTGAAGTCCATTAGTGTCCGCAGGCCCACCGTGACCTAATAAAACAGCTTTTTACTAGAATACAAGGTGCCACTCAGTCCAGCAAAACGGCGTCATCCGGAGCCACGCTGCAGTCCATCACTTCAGCATCGCTTCGCTCCAACTTCTGCTTTCAGTCTCAAATTAAACCCAGGCCTTCGTTCGTTATTCTACCAGCCTGTGGGTGTGAGAGAAAATCATCAGATGTGTATAAACGTCTCCAGACTAAACGTGACGCTCATATCCACTGTATACACACACACACACACACACACACACACACACACACACACACACACACACACACACACACACACACAGATGGACAGTGGGTGGGCCGACCTAGACGGCACGGCTCAAAGTGGGTCCAGACAATCCAAATCACAAAGGAGCTCAATGAGTGGGGACAGGAGCAGGACCCACCACAAAGCGCCCTACAGGGTCGGGGTTTACTGGAAAAAAAAAAAAGAAAAACACACACACACAAAGCACTCAACGTCCTGCTGCTGTGGGGAGAGTGATGTCATCACAAAGACAGACTGATGAGGCACGAAGACCACCATCGGACGTTGGACGGCACAGAACCGGCCGGCTGCGTGTCACACCGACGCACTCCAACTATTTAGGGAGGAAAGAGAGGATTTTCCCAGCCCTTTATGGATACGTGCACGTAGAAAATACTTCTCCTCCCCCAGTTTTAGTTTCCTGGCAAATGCAGCCAGATTTTAATTAACAAAATATTCTGGAATTTTCTGAAGCTCAGTACCGTAACAGAATTTCCAGGGACGTCGTCGCAACTACGGCTGCACAGTTCCTGCTAAAATGTGAATCATCACAAATAAATAAATAAAACTTCTTCATGAGAATTGAGATCACAATTTTCTCAGCGCATTCTTTCTACCAAAACATTTATTGCAACATGTGCTGTCTACACAGAGGTGTAACTCTCTTGTAAAAAAAAAAAAGAAAAAAAAAAGCTATTAAAACAAAAAGTCGCTTTTCTTTATTTGAGAACTCTTAACGTGAATCAATTAAAACGTCCTGAACATAAATAGAATGTTAACAGTGATCATTAAAAATAACTAACAAATAACACCCGTGTGTTTTGGACACTCAGCCGACTGCAGTACTTTATCACATGTGTTAGTTTATAGTATTATTATTATTATTATTATTAGCATAAAGTAAATATCACAGAGGAATTAGGTCAGTTAAAATTAAATGAATAGTTTACAGCATAGAATTTACTGTTGTTAAAGGTTTTATTTATATGTCAGTCTTAACACACATCTTGTGTAAATCGATGTAGATTTTGATCTGTGAAAAAAAAAACTTTTAGTTAATCACCATTTTAACATTTAACTAATTATTTATTTCATAAATTAACATTATTTCATAAATGCACACACCTGTCTCTGTTCGGACAGCAGTATATATTTTTTAGTTTTTAGTAAATGTGTGCGTGTGTGTGAGACGTTTACCCCATGCTGATAAAATTAATAACGATATAAATTAACGCATGCGATAATAAACTATAAACTCACTCCTAAGTGCAACAGCAGAAGAAAAGCATAAAGGTTTGACACGTGCGCATCGAGGGACACAATTCTGATTGGCTGGAATTGTCCCTCCTCTAACCTCTGATTGGCTGGAATTAAGCGAGCGGAGCGTAAATGAGGAAGCGAGATGAGAGACGCGATCGAGTTGTACGACTGAATCATTCGCTAATCTCTGGCCTGTAGTGACGGGACGTTTGAATCATTTTAGTGACTCGGTTCTATGAATCTTGTTCAACAAAATGAACGAATCTTTTTTTTTTGAGTCATTTAGTTCATTTCGTTGTTTTAATCAGAAATAAAATAAAATGTTCCATTTTCAGTAAACACACCCCCAACACGTCTATATATACACACATTTTGGCTGTAGTTCCAGTAATGAAAATATTACAATGCAGCTAAGGACATATTATAATAAACAGAATGAGCAGCTCACCATCATATCTTCTAGTCGGAGTCGTTGGTTCTTTTGAATCTATTGCACTTCATAGCGTCTATGGGAGTCACGTGACAAAAGAACGAACGACTCAGACTTGGAAGATTCATTGGGAACTCTGTTTCCTGTACGTAACCTATGGAGGTCTTTGCGATGCTTTTGCACATGCGCGCCCAGTAGAAAATGAACGAATCACTCTCCGAGACGACTTGTTCTTCTGAGTCACGTTAAAGATCCGATCAAAAAGGACGAATCGTTCATGAACACCGATCACTACTGTCCTGATTGGGGAATTAATAGTGTTTTGTGTTGTACTTTGTGTGTGTGTGTGTGTGTGTGTGTGTGTGTGTGTGTGTGTGTGTCTGATACAGCAGTCTGGGGTTGTTAATAAGTGAACACGTGAATGCAGCGTGATCTGATCACAGAGAAACTCACTCGTGTATGAATCGAGATCATTATTTTAAATCATGATTAATCAGGCATAACATCACCGCCAAAAAAAGCTGAGATTGTGTTTCATCAGACCGTGGCACACAGCTGTAGTCAAAGTTGTAGTAACGTTTCTCAAACTCCAGGCGTTCGTGGTTAACTGACAGAAAAAGCTTTGTTGTTGTTGTTGTTGGAATACCAATAAACCCTCCTGCAGGTGAGACACTTTTTAGCACCAACACGTAACCAGCCGTTGTTTTTTTTTTTTTTTATTGTCCTAACGTTAGAAATGGACATTTTAGACAAGCACCTATATCTTGACCTTTCTACTTCCTGACTTATGAAGGTCAGTACACTCATTCCTTATGTCTTACTCTGTTCTCACACGTGTTTTCTCGTTTCTTTCCCATCTTGCTGGATGAATAAAGGAATTTGGTTTTTGTGTCACCTCATAATGAGAGTACCCCAGTTAATGAGAAAAACAAGGATAACAGCTTGAAGGCTCACACACACACACACACACACACACACACACACACACACACACACTACAATCAAGTCAAATTTGTGCATTTTGTATGAAAACGAACAAATGAAACATGCTTCAGTCACATTGTGTTCAGCAGTTTCACTAATTATGCTGCATGTGATTTTAGTGAAAATAATTATATTCTTGTTTTGCAAATTTGTCTTTTTCAGAGATATGAAGCTACTTCACAAAACATTGGATTTTCTTTTCTTTTGCACTTTTAACTAATCTTTATAAAGGGTGCCAATAATTGTTCAGGGCACAGTATGTATTATTTCATGACGTTTATATATTTAGTTAATTGCTATAATTTGTATAAATTCTTTCATTGTTTTTTTTTTTTTTTTTTTTTCCCAAACAGCCGTACTTTAAACCGTCTGATCAGTTATTGATAGATTTTATTAATTCATTTATTTATGTGTTAAAGATTTGATCGTGACCCGTCAGATCCTGTGGAAAACCTTCTTTTCATCATTGACCTGTGCAGCCCACTCAGAGTGACTCATACTTTAGAAAAGCATGACAGTGTGATGTGTCATTCCATAGAATGTATCACATGCCGTATACACACACACACACACACACACACACACACACACACACACACGGCACTCAGGAAGTAGACGTGGAAAATCAGCCAGCGCTCCTATCAGTTGACGGACAGCTAGATCCGTCAACTGATCCGTCAATCCGTGCTTTGTGCGCGAGGGTCCCGCTATCGCACGCCAGTCCCCGACGTTCACGCGTGATCACAAACAGGAGGTCGTTCATGGACCCGGAACATCATCTCCTCCAAACCACACGGCCGTCAGAATCTGCCTTTGATCTCAGATGTATAAAAGCATTTATGAACTACATTTATATATGGGTTTATGTTGCTTTACTTTGTTCTGGAGGAGAAATAACGAGCGGGTTAATAGAGTCGGCGGTGGACGTGAACCACTTCAGTTATTCTGGGTGGAGTCGTTACCAGACCAGTGAGAAAATTCTCCACAGCTGTTGTTTGACCACAGAATAGTTTAGGAGCCAAATGGCGGCTCAACCCAACAACCCTACATGAGAGTTACAGTCAGCTAAGGTGGAAGAATCCGAATTGGTGGTGGTGATGTGACTCCATGTAGACGTGATGCCATACAGTGAGTTTATCTGTTGATTTTCTAAAGATCAGGCGTTCCACGCGCCGAATGTTCACGGGAACGACTGCAGTGGCTGTCGAGCCAAAACGTTCACGCCGCTCAGATGTTTTACTGCGACTAAGAGTCTCGTCATCACTCTTCTGTCAGACGTCCTGTCGGTTTTCCGCCCTCATTTCCGAGAGATTTCATCACAAGTCTCACTTTGACTTGAACGCCTTCATAAACATTTATTTATTTATTTATTTATTTGTTTGTTTATTTTTTATCTGTCCAAGTCCACTATAACTACACTTCACCACGTTATGATATAACTACCTGATCTCGATGCTGGATCATCATTAAAGTTAAAAAAAGACTTTTTCTTTTTAATGCGTTATGTAAATCCATTTCTCATCTCATGCTCGAGACATGATTTTCCGTGAGTCATCCATTACAGTATATGGTCTGAAAAATACTTTTCAGAACATGCCAGAACATTTACTCAACCCTGTTCCATGTACGCACTCACCTCTGTGAAACATCTGGACTATCAGGATTCGCTTTTCAACAGGAACTTGCGTCATCACAATGTACTTAAACTCATGGGAAAACCTTTTCCCCTTCATTATGTCCAAGTTTGTTTCCAGGAATATCTTCGTATGTTTTCTAATTAGTAAATCAAAGCTAAAGTCAGTAATACAGAGGCAGACAAAATAATTTATATACACTTCAGGAAAAGAGAAATAGTATGATGTATATTATATTAATGTAATATTAATAATATTATCACATATATCAATATATAACATTTTGCAATAAGCTTGATATTTAAATATTTATACACGTTTTTCTTTTCCTGAAGTGTGTAGACATTTATTTATTTTTTTGGTATATAAAATCCGCAGGTATTTGGGGACGAAGCATTTTTCTGATCTTTGCCTTTTCTGAAGATTTGGCTTCGAGGCGGTTTAACAAAAAATATAGTTCTAATGTTTAGGAATTACAAGTATTTTGTTTTTAAATAAAGTCATTCCAATTTTCAAGACAACTTTCCTCGTTAAAGACATATTTTTGTACTTGTATGGTGATTTAGATTTTTTTTTTTTTTTTTTTTTGCATTACGTTTCCATGTTACAGCACTCGATAGGTTTTTGGACAAGAAATTCGATTCATTTCTAAATTATTTCGACTTTCACTTTAACAGACTTTCATATTTCAAAAAAAAAAAAAAAAAATCTCTGTTTAAATGCGTGAGAAACGTTTTCTTGGATTTGATGTGAACGGGGATAAACGCCACTGTGATGATAGTAGTAACTATGACTGTGACATGCCGAGGTAGATGATGCAAGGCTCGAAGGTGTGCAATAACGCCAGGGGTCCAGGACAGAGCCTGAAGCATGAATAATCAGATGTGCTTCTGAGAACTGGTGATAGAGTCATCTGTGGTTACAGCTCAGTAAATTACAACATTCCTCATCGCTTTCCCATCCGTACTCCTCCCAGTCCAACCCCCATCCATCTCCTTCGGGCAGAGTTCTACACACAATAGATTGTTCTGTTTCATAAACGTGTAATGAAAAGCCTTGGCTTTGGCTTTTATAGCTTAGTGAATGATAACAAAAGGAGGAGAATGGATGGCATCCCAGCCTTGTCGTCTTCCTGCTCAGCGCCCAGTGTTCACGGGACAGACTGTGGACGCAGCGGTATAAAGCTCTTACTGAAAGTCGATGAAGAATGTATGAGCATGAAAACGACCTTCTCTTTGCACAGTGCCACTGACGGTCGAGAAGACAAGCTAAAAGCCACTAAATATCATTCCAGGCCTCGAGCAGTCACCGTGCCCTCGGCACACACTCATCACGGAGGGGCCCGGGGTCTCTAATGTCGCCCAGTGGCCTAAGTGACAGCGCCCCCCCCCCTCCCCCCTTGTTGTTCACTTACTGCCGTTGCTCAACTCTCAGGCAGATGAGAAGGGATGACTCAGCACAATTACATCCAGTCGTCGTCATCTCCTGCCGTTCACAGACGGTCCTGCTAATTCGCAAATTTACTTTAACATCTTGTCTGTTTAAAAAATAAATAAAAAATAAAACATTGCTCAAGATGAACTTTTAATTGAATAGGACGTTTTGTAAGTACACATTTGCTGTTAGCAGGTTTAAATATAATCCACTTAATCCCCGTTTATCCAACTGAAGTTATAAATGAAAAGTGAATAATGACTTCAGAGGAAACTGAAGCTCAACATTGAAGCACAAATATTCTTTTTAAATTTGAAATAATCAGGGGGGCTTTAGTGGTCAGCACTGTGGCAAGACCAAGGGTTCGATTCCCACCTCGGGGTCTGAGTGCATGGAGTTTATGTTCCTCGGGGTAATCCGGTTTCCTCCCACAGACCAAAGACATGCAGATTAGACAAGGTTAGTTGGCGGTCCCAAATTTCCCATTTTGTGTGTATGTTTGTTTGAATTTATTTATTTATTTATTTTATTTGGGGTGCGGTTGAGGTGTCAGTCTTCATGGGAATTGGTGAAAAAAAAAAAAAATCAATAAATGAATAAACACTATTAAAAACCCACATCCAACTGCTGCTCACACGCGTAACTCGGAGGAAAGCGCTATCGTCCGCTTCCGCACGCACGAGCTCACCGAGGCCCAGGATTGGCTAGTGTCGCTATGACTGACGCGAGAGTGCGGCAGGGAGCGCACAGCCTGCTATCTGCTGAATGCTATCCAGACCCCGCTAGAGATGGCTGCATCATCACCCAGGAATCAAACTTTCCTTTACGCCGCTCAGTGTATTTTTGGCTCAGGTGTCTCAGCAGGACTTTGCTAGCGCAGTTACAATAGTAATGAGAAATCCAACGTAGACGTAGTGGAGGTGGCAGGAATTTAAAGCATCGTAGTTGCACCGTGTTTTTTTTTTTTTTTTTGCAATAGCCTCGCCTCGGCTGATTAGCGATGTACGAGACGAGGAGCGCAGGGATGCGAACGGCGCCGCTGCTGCCTTTGGAGACCGAGTGTACAGACGAGGAGGTGAGAGAGCACCAAAGCAGTGTTGCATCACATCACTGTCTTTAAGAAGAAAGGGAACAAAGGGCTCATCCGCACTGCCACCGCTATTACACTTTCAACATTTTCTTAACAATTTGGGCAATTGTTCCGATGTACTGTACACTTCGCATCTCTGAAGGCCAACACCCATTTTTCTTCTCATAAGAAGACAACAAGGACTTCAAATACATGGACAGTATAAATAGAGATTTGTCTGCAAAACACCCACATACCCAAACATCCATGTTAATACAATTTTTATTGAATATATTTAATCATTTGTTTTCTTTCTTACTTCAGTATCAATTCATTCTGTTTTTATGTAAACGCTACAGTATTTAATAACACCAGACCTTCCATGATGTGCATTTCACTGCAAGTCGTACTTGTGTATATGATCGTGTGCAATAAGTCTAAACAGTATTAAACAGCATCTCACATCGCTTAGAGCTCACCAGGTGTGACGTTTGCGCAGGGTGCTGGTGACAGCTTCATCGGAGCGCTGGCTTTCTACATGGCCCACTATCCGTCTCTGCCTCTGGAGGAGATGAGCAGGAGAGCCAACCTGGTGGCCGCAGTGTCTGTGCAGAGCGTCGGCACGCAAACGTCTTATCCGTACAAGAAGGACCTGGCAGCAGAACTCTTTTAACTCGTCTTTATTATGAAAAGAAAAGTGCCGTTCTATAGAAATAAACTCAAACACGGAACCAACAGAACTGTGTCTTGTATACAATAGTTTATATGATTATTATAGAATAAGATCTATAGGGTTATGTTAAAGTGCTCGTATGTTAATATGTTATTGTTTCTGTGGTGGCAGATGATACAACAAACTAAAATACGAAGGGTGTTCGAGTCAAACCGGGACTATTGATTATTTTACAGAATAACAAAACACAGTCCTGAGAGTAAACACTCTCTTTGTTTCGCTATATAATCCCCTGATACACTAATGCACTCATCCCACTTGGTCAAGGTAGAAAGTTTTCTCAGTACTGCCGGAGCCGTGATCAGACAGTCTGGAACGCCGGCCTCCCAGGAACTCCTTGTGGAACATGTGGAAATGGAAGTCTTAGAGCGAGGTCAGGGCAGTACTGTGGGGGATGTGGCGATAACTCCCAGCCGTCGAGTATCAGGCGTTCCGCTCGCTGAATGTTCACAGGAACGACTGCAGTCTCCTCGGCCGGGATCATCATTCGCGGACATGCGGCTTTCTTTAAAACGTGTGCACCGATCAGATGTTTTTAGTGATGAATCTCATCACTGTACTGTGCTTAAAGTTTTCTGTAAATGTCAACCGCTTTTATGATTTCTTCCACCAGAAATTTTATTTTATATTTTTTAATTTTATTAAGTCCCGGATTGACTTGAAGTATAATTGTTAATATGTTTGTTTTTTTAGGGAATATTTAACATTTATGGAACATAAAGCAAAATTTGTGTTTTGTAAAGAATTCTTCCCAGCATGCAGAAATCTTCAGGATAAAGGGGTTTACTGTCTCTCAGAGGTTAGAGAGACAGACAGAGAGAGAGAGAGCGGTGAGGAAATGACTTTTTATTGTACCTATAATAATAAGGTACAATAAAATGATGTACCTTATTTGGATGGTCCACATTATTACACATAACTGATTAAAATACCCGGGAAATTCTGCAGAAATGCTGGAAAGTGCAGCCACTTAGTGTTGCTGACGCCGAAATCATTTCAATGAAAACAACAGTCACATGACCTGTATATAGTATAGGTTCAGAAAATAGTCCTGTACAGAACGTACGGTCAGTCATTAAAGAGATTTTCTTACTTTTTTTTATCATTTATTTTAGCATCTTTTTTTTAAATGTCAAGTTCAATGAAACCCCTGAACCCATGGAAGTGGAACCATATACCTTTCATCTAAATATGATTTTTATTTTTAAGAAATAAATCTGATTCACAATAAAATCATAACATAATATCTTAGACAAAAAGAGCTTTATTCTGAAATACATTTGACGATTTGAAACTGTTCCTGAGTCAGAGGTCACTAGATGAAGAACGCTGGGCAAATGCAAAATCTACGCCAGATGTCTCTTGTCATTTGTGTACAAATGTCATCATGTATTTTCTCATTTTATTTCAAGTCCGTCGTTGGTGTTCCTCATTTTATAATTGTAGCCATAAAAACTGATTACAGTGGAACCTTGGATTACGAGCATAATTCGTCCCAGAAGCGGACTCGTATTCCAAAACAATTGTACTTGTAAACCAAATCAAATCTTCCCATAAGAAATAATGAAAACTCAAATAATTCGTTCCACAGCCCAAAAAAATAAATACAGAAAATAATTAGTTCAATATATAAAGTAAAAATAAAACAAATTAACCTGCACTTTACTTTAAAAAAAAGTTAAAATGAATCCCAACAGATAAGTGTTTCCGTTTGTGCGCGCGGGTGCCGTGTATTTGTGTGTGTGTGTGTGTGTGTGGAATTAGCCCCTTCCCTCACCTCGTCTTACACAGTAAAACTCCTCCTCCCTCCTCCCACCTTGCTTTTTAAGTTTCACAACTTATGTAAAGGTCGTGAGAGTGTGTGTCGGTGTGTGTGTGTCGATGTCAAAAAACTTGGCACTCGTAAACCAAGACATGCTCGTTTTCCAAGTCAAAATTTATTAAAAGTCTTTGCTCGTCTTGCGAACCACTGGTAAACCGAGTTACTCGCAATCCGAGGTTCCACTGTACATCCAATAATTAATTTAATTTTATGTAACTGAAAACCTTGTTGTCTTACACATGGAAGCCATTTTGTGAATTAGTTACGATTTTTCTCTAAATTGTCATTGGTGTTCCCAGGAATAGAAGTAACCCCAGTTCTCACTCACTCATCGTCTATGCTGCTTACTCCTGTATTCAGGGTCACGGGGGACTTAGGGCACAAGGCGACGTACACCCTGGACAGGGTACTAATCAAGTAACCCCAGTTATTAAATGTAAACAAAAAAAAAGCATTAATAAAGCTTTTTTAAGCAAATAAATAATTTTTGTGGATTCATAAAGTTTAAATGTAAGTTATTGCCATTAAAGAAGTTCTCGGAGTGAGAGGAGAAACACATTCCAGGAGATTCTTATCACCCAAGTTCACCTTTTCTGTAGAATGACCCACACAGTACTGTATGTAATCTTTGGCAAATCGCTGTGGTACGAGTGGAATCTTTTATTTAGAGAAAATAAACATTTTTTGGGGTGGTAAGAGATCACGCCCATCCTGATGTTTTATTACAGGATGAAAGTGATTTAGTTAGTTAACTAAATGATTTCTGAGTTTAAGAGAACCACAGTTTCCCTGCAATTTATCATTTAAATCATTTACGAATGTAAGATATTAGGAACTTGTGTACAATTCAGTGGTTTTAGTCTGAAATAATCTTGAGAAATCTTTCTAATACGATAAGTGTTACATGCTTCACAAGCATAAAACCAACCGATGGTGTTCTGAAAACACAAAATGAAGCGTCTTCACTTAAGGGGTTAGGGTTAGCCTAACCCTAACCCATCAGAGGCAAAATACAGTAAATCAGAGTCAGATGTACTTAGCAGGTACAAACCATTCGACATTTTGTAAATGTTCATATCTGTTAGAAATAAGTGTTAAATTACCCTTTAAATTAAAAAAAAAAATATATATATATATATATGTTTGTATTTAGAATTAATTTTCATTTTATAAGAATGTGATGGGTGTAAAAAATAAAAATTAAAAAAATAAATACCTAAAGGATGTACCAAATTTCTCCATATCTTTTTTTTTTTTTTTGGCAAAATATCTCAATCATACTTTGTGTTTAGTATTTTTTCCTAGGAAGTCTTTATAAAGGCCTTTGACGAAAAGAGAACATTCGAAATGCAATCACATGCATAACACCAGATGTGTTAATACGAGTCATGAGTGGGAGAGATGACTGGCTGGTGTTAAAAAAAAAAAAAAAAAGGTATTTATGTAGATGTTTCGTAAATAAAGTTACATTCCACTAAATGTTTTGAGGAGTTTGGGACATCCTGTACATCCCCGCTCTTACTTTACTTGGTACCATGACCTGTTCGATGGGCAAAAGTTGAAATACTTCGAGGCGTAAAACTGACTAATACAATTTCGGATTTTCCAAAAACATATTCATTGCTAAGTTAACCAGCTAGGAAATATTTCATTCTATACAATTGACATTACTTGACTAAATTTAATACATCAATATATTAATACTGTAATAAATCTACCCAATCTTAAGCTGGAGCCAGTGGTTGAAACCTTATTAGAAAAGAAAAAAAAAGGATATACCTGTATCTGTTTTTCTGGAGAAAATGCCAGCATGTGGTAAGGATGTGCAATTTTGGAATAAACCTTTCACTTCTAAAGGTTTAAAGTTATATACTGTACGTCTAAATTATCATTCAGACATACAGAGAACTTTTTTATAATCAACAGTAACTTCGATTTTGTGGGTTTTAATGTCCAGGGGGCAAAATAGGAAGCATACAATGGATTTAAGTAATAAACATCTTATAAGGAATTAACATTGTTGTTGCTTAAAATAGATGAGTGGGTTATTTTTGGTAGAACATGTTTATAGAGTCGCATAGTTTCTGGAAGGATCACAGGTTTGGAGTTTTGGTTACAAGTTTCACATTGAACATTAAGAATAAACAGGAAATAACTGTTTCAAGTGTTTAAAACAAACAAAAGAAAAAATTAAATGCTCTTATCATGGTTAAATTTTTTTTTAATATCCAAACACAGGAAACAAAATGAGTTCTGCTTCAGAGCGTCTCAAAATATCAAAAATAACTAGATTTAAGCATTCAGACTTGAACAAATCAGGGCACGTTGGGGGAAAATAACGAGAACCAACTGAACGGAATAATTTATCAGAAATGATAAGAAAATGATGTTTATTACTGTATCAGTTAGAGTCCTGTTCTGGTTCTGTAGTGTTAGTAACTGTATCAGTTAAATGAAACACTGTCAAAAAACTAGAAATTCTTAAATAATCCAATTAACTGATTAATTTATATTATTAGTATTACTATTAATAATAATAATTATTATTATTATTACCATCAATAGAATAATTAATTAGCAAAGATACTTTTTAGGTCCAAACTGATTTAAAATGTATCAGGCTACTAATAGTGACAACTCCACAGAACATCACATGTATTGTAGCTTTTTACACATTTAAACCTTGTACATACGTACGTTTATTACAACACTCAATGCTTATGAATACATTATTTTTATACTGTTGTGACGTGACATTTGCTCCAGAATATTAGATCATGGACATGGAAAATTTATTTATTTAGAGTTACAGTACTTGAAATGTCGTAATATTCTTTAAATACTTATTAATCAACTTTCTTTGGACATTTTGTGCCACAATTTTTTATTTATTTACTGATTTAATTTAGAAAAAGCATTTTCAAGCAGTTTTATGTGATTTTATTGTTTTCAATGTCTATAAATAAAAAGTGTTTGATAAACCTCTTCTGTTACATTTCAGCCATTTTTCCATTCATTTTTTCAACATAATTTTACAAATGTTTTATTTTATTTTTACAAATGTCTCTTTCGGAATCCTGGAAAACGTTTTTCTAAACACAGAATTGCTTCTCAGGACGTTTCTCAATCCCGCCACGCTGTGGAATGATCGCAGGACGTCTGGATTTGATGTTGCATGTCGTCACACTTCATATAACCCCAATCTTTCAGTTCGGTGTGGATCGGTGATCTTAATCATACCTGCTCCTTAGCTACTATTTTTAAAAGTGCGTGAAATTCCAAGTGTTTGGTCCGTGTTTAAAGAGAGCGGATCTTCTTCTTCTCCATGAACAGGACGTGCTTGTTTACTGTGAATGAAAATAGTAAAGAATTTATAATTAATTTCCATATAAGCAATAACATGGGATTTTACTTATATATATGTAAGGAAACATTGTTAAAAACAAATTAGTTTATCTAAAGCAGAGACATTGTGGCTATATAGTATAAAACTATAAACTTTATCACATAATTTATACATAAAAGCAAATACAGAAAGCCAAAGGACAAAGCCAGAAATAAAACAAACGTCACACAGATTAATTTACGTCACAGTTTACAGATGTACAAGGTATAAAAATGGATTTAAATAATTAAAACAAAATGACAGTGCTTTAACGAACAGATTTGATGCAACTAATTAAGGCTGTTGAACCTTTCGTAAAATTAGCACAAGCAGAAGAATAGTGTAATGATTTGCTTTGGGAACATACGGTGATGATTCACTAATCAGTATTAATACCTAAAAAGGCATTTCTTCACAGTATCAACTCAGCAAAACAAGACAAGTTTTTTTTATTATTATTATTTGTGTAGTTTGTTTAAATCTTTTGCAAAAATATTTATTCAAAATGAGTCTGTAAGAACGTTCATTTTTGTATTTATTCAAAAGAACAGGATTTAATCCCATTCATTAAATACATTATTTCACATTAAGCAGCATTTCAGTTATTGTAGTTATTTGAAAGAATTGAAAGAAACAAAAACAATAAAATGATAAATATGAAGCCATAATATAAATTACATAAATATGCTCATGATCTTATTTACGTGGGTACTTTCAGTTACACTGACAGTCAACAGTTCCTATATTACTGTTTAAATAACCATCATATTAAATAATATTCTAAAACTTGGCTATGGCTGCACAATTTGATAAAAAAATAATAATAATAATAATAAGAAAAATTCACATTATGATTATTTTGACATACTGTGACTTAAACTGTAACTATTAAATGTACCATTTAGTATTCATACCATATGTATCAAAGCTGACAGGAAATATCGCACAAATGTTACCATTAAAATTACAGATTTTTACATCCTTAAATTATTGACAAAGCCTGTATAAATTCCTGACTATGCATACTGTACATCAGCTATAATAAATCACAGCCTTTTGCACTGCAGAATATCATATTTTTTAATTTTTTATGCAATTATTTGTGCAGCTCTAAACTTGGCAGCCTTACAGGAATAAAAATTCTGGATGTAAAATAAAAATAAATAAATAAACTAAATCAAAAGTGCACTTGTATATTGGAAATGTGTTTTAGTTAATATAAAGTCAACATTGATTAATTTATTAACTGTTCACTGATGGAGACTGTTTGTGGCAATTTTGGTCCTAAAACTGTTCGCCTGATTGCATTCTCAAGCCTTAAACAGTTTCCGTTAAAGAAGTCCTAATCCAACTTTACTGTTATTAAGTGGATCAACAATTATAAGTAAATACAAAAACTACTGTTATTAAATGACTATTAAAAAAAAGTTAAATTACCATATTTTATTTGAAACAGATCTAAATCTATCTAAATAAAGTCTGAGATCGAGACACAATAATTAGTCCTCAGACATACAACACATATATTAGTGATGTCTGAGAGTATTTTAGAAGCTTTACAAGTTTCTGTGCCTTTTGAGTGGCACTAGGATAAGAAAGCGAGTGAATAATAATTTCTACAAAGATTTACATGTGCTTATTTAATCTCTATTCTGTATCACTTTGTTTGGTCTGTGGCAGTAAAAGCTATACAACTTTTTTTTTTAAACCAAGAAATTCTATAGAGTTCAGAAACTTTTGAGTGGTTACACTGCCAGTGCGCTTCTATATCAAGTCCATTGAAAAATGCTAAGGCTTTAACATCTGGTTCCTTAAGTAATGTTCAAGTGCTTCCTAATTTAGCAATAAGTAATCTGGTGTTAGCAAATTGGTTCTTTAATATTTAAGATGTATTATACTATAGTATACTTTCATTAGTATTTCTTTTAATTTTACTACATTTATGGAGAATTTATATGTTAGGACCTGATTTTTTACTAAGTTACGATATAATTTTTAACAAACAAATAAATAAATGAATAATGTTCAATAAATTCTAGACAAGTTGATAGACATCTTTCTCCTATAGCAATATTTTTTTTTCTTTGAAAAGTAATGTATGAAATCTAAAATATATTTGTACTTTTTTTGAAGTTGCACAGTGCAGCATATTATTATTATTATTATTATTATATTTTGTTGTATTTATTTAGTTATTTATTTATTTATCATAATTATTATAAGAATAATAAGAATTATAATAATAAATGTTAGCCAGTAAATATATGTAAAATGAGTTTTAATAAGCATGTTCGGTCAAAACTCTTTTCTCACACAGATGCGCAGTGATCAAGTCTTTGATATTTTCTGTACTCTTTTCTGTCCCGCAGCTTCAGAATGTTAAAGGCCACAATCTGACCTTATTTTTCGCCATTTTCACACAATAAATTATTAAAGAAATTAAAATTTGAACATTTTTGAATACCACGTCACATGTTACGCAAATACTGTCATTTATAATGTTGGTCACAAGGTCATTTACTGTGAGACGGGTTATTAGCCATGTCTCATGACAAAAGGGTACCAGACTGTCAACTAAAATCTACCATTATACTAAATTTGTATTTTATATAATGCATAATACATATTACAATGCATGTTCTTTTTTTTTTAGTTGAAATATTTTCCATCAACGCAGAAACCAAACCCGACCTTTATATCCATTAGGTGTTCATTTGCTGACATGTTCTATCCCATTAAACACCATGTTAACTTCTCACAAAAGAACAGAATTACCACAAACACACCAACCCCTGAATCACTAAATACATCACAAGCACTGCGAAATATACTTAATGAACTGTTGTTCTAGGTCCAGACATATTTTTAATGCAAAAAATACCCATTCTTTGTTGTCATATCTCTTGAAAAAGTACCTATAGGGTCGTGTTTGCGCAACACTAGTTTTTCTCTGAGTCTTCCTCTCTTGGTGTTGAAGCAGTACCCCGTCCCTGCAGCACTCATCATCTGCACCAACACCGTCCTGAAACACAAAATCCGTACATAACATTCAGTTTTTAAGTTTTTAACTGTCCATAAAAACAATTGTGCCTAATGCTGAACTGTAAATAGACAGAACAACAGGACAGACTTGATCAGCTTTAATAAACACAAAATAAAGAAATGTGCAATATAACTTACTTAGATTTGGCTTTGGCAACTAAAATTTTCAAGAAAAAGAAAAAAAAAAGCATCTGTTATTATAATTAACATCACACTACATCACGTGTATAGAACATAATAATTACACATTACACATGTCCTGTAAGTGAGCACAGATACAAACATTAAACTGGAATTAATCGTTTATTTAGCTGGAAATTGGTGATTTTTACAATTAAGTCTCATTATGAATTTTACATTAGAATGCTGGAAAGTAATATTTATTATATTAATAGCTCTGTTTGTTTTTAATGCAGCAGCATCTGCTTATCTAAAGCTAGCTCCGTGTCCAGCTCTCTCTGACTAGCCACATTACAGCTCGCTTTTCGCTATTTCTTTTTTAATAATAATAATAAAATAATACTTTAACTGCTGCTAAATTTCTTTTTTTTTTTTTTCTTTTTTTTACTCACGGTTGACTGCGGTGAGAAACATTGTAACGCAATGTTTGTATGTTTTTTTTTTTTTTTGGTGTAGAATTGCTACGATAAAGTCACATTGAGCTAAAGCAGAACAACTTCCGGAAGAATTTCTACTTCCGGGTTACACAGCGCACTCGTATCGAGACGCCCGTAAATGACTAAATACGGCTATATGATTTCTTTTCTTACTACCCGTATTCTGATGTACACTTCCTCCTGCGTTTTGTCTTGCTAAAGCGTGCACACCGATTGGACAGTTGAAGAGTCTGTCAGAGTCGTGTTGGCCAATCGCAGGTCAGGAGGTGGGATTAGAATGATGGATGCAGAGTAATAATGCAGCAATTCCTGAGGAATATAGAAAAGGAAAAATAAAAGCAGTAAATGTTAATTTGGGTTTAACACATTATTACAAAATTATAATTTGCACTTATTATTTAAATGTTTCTTTTCATAACATGAAATTTTCATATTTGAAGTTTTTTTTTAAATTATTATTATTGGCACCCCTACACTAATAATTATTTGTATTCTCCATAAACTGGGGCACTGGTGGCTCAGGCGGCTAAGGCTCAAAGTTGTAGATTTTTGATTCCGGGTTCGAGCCTCTCCGCCAGTGGCATGCCGCTGCTGGGTCCTTGTGGAATACCCTCAACCCTACATTCACCCCATACTACCCAGCCACTGGATGCAGTGCCGGTCTCAAGTCCAGTTAGAAAAATAGAAGGGCATCCAGCATAAAACTCATCCCATGTTGTGTGCAGACCAGTCGCCATGGCGACCCATCGACAGGAGCAGCCAAAATAATTTTTATTTTATTTATTTTTTTTTTATATCCATAAAGACAATTACATGTGGTGTGTTTATATAATGCATCAGTACCCATTAAACTCCAGTTTAATGTACTTCATATACTGGGTTTGGAATTGTTCCTTGAAGGTAGCTCAATTTTGTTTTCACTCTGGTTATTATTCAATTCAATTCAATTCAATTTTATTTATATAGCGCTTTTAACAATTGACATTGTCGCAAAGCAGCTTTACACAATAAAAAGAAGTAAGTTTGTATGCAATGTGTATAAATCAAAATGATAAGATTGTCCCTGATGAGCGAGCCGAGGGCGACGGTGGCAAGGAAAAACTCCCTGAGATGGTAATAGGAAGAAACCTTGAGAGGAACCAGACTCAACAGGGAACCCATCCTCATCTGGGTGATAACGGATAGCAGAGAATGATCAGCATAATAATGTGTACTGGAAGTTCAGTGTAACAGGAGATGTGTTCAAATTTAAAATTTATTATTGTGGAGTCTGTATCTAGTAATTGATTATGAAACCCAAGATTAAACTAAATAGTGCAGCTTGGAAACAGTGATGGAGACAAATCATAGCCCCAGATCATAATCTTCCCCACTGTCCAGGAAAGCCCGTCTGGTGACAGTCTGATTCCTGGCACATTTTTCAATTGTTTAATTATGCCAAAAACATATCATTGTGTCCCCGAATATGCTTCCTAGGATTTTTAGCTGCTTATGTATTCCTTTTTTTTTTTTTAAATCCATTGTCCAATTTGTGCAGACTAACTGCCATCTGTCACTGTCATGTTGGAAACATTTAGCTTTTCTGTTTGATGACAGATATTAGGAATTCAAATTAAGAGGGATTTTATCTACAATTAAAACTTGTGGCTAAATTGTCTAATTGTTTGGGTGAAAGAAAATCAAATGATTGTACAATTTTTGTCAACTGTCATAATTCTTTTTGTTAAAACTAATGTTGCAATTTTGTCCCTGAAATGTAATAATAATAATAATAATAATAATAATAATAATAATAATAATACATTTAATTAATAATTCACTTTATATTTTAAGCAAAACTCAAAGTGCTACAAATTATTTTGACACAAAAGCAGATAAAATGATAAGATTTTTGACAGATTTAAAAGCATGAACAGTGTGTGGTATCCTCAGATACTCTGGGAGAGAGATCCACAGTCTAGGTGCTGCAGAGCAAAAACCCGATCTCCCATAGTATGAAGCTCGGTCTTAAGAGGTTTCACAAGATGTACTGACACAGAGCGGAGGTTGTGTGTAGATGTGAGGTAATAAATTCTTTGAGATAGGGAGGGGCACCCCCAAAAAAGTACTGGTGAGTAAGAAGGGCACCCTTGTATGCAATTCTGAATGAAACTGGGAATTAATTAGACTTTATCAGATCTAAATATAAAAAGGTTTCTGGAATAAACATCTCACAGGAATTTTATGTTTGCTTCCTTCTGGAATTTTGTAAACCATCCAAGGAAGTACAGGTACATGCATATAGTACCTAAAGCAGTATCATCACCACCACCACCACCACCACCATCATCATCATCATCATCATCATCATCATCAGATTCAAATTCAAACAGTTTTTCATCATTTGTCACGTACACAACCAAGACAGTGTGATATGCATTATAATGCTTATACGATCTAAAATAGGGAGAGAAGAATAGAAAGATAGAAGGATTTCACTACAATAAAAGGAAAACAAGTGAAAAGTGCACAAGCATAATATAATAAATCTAAACATCTAATTTTCAATTTTAAAAAAATGAATGAAAACAAGAATGCAAAATGTAATAATTTGGGGTGGAATTTAGAAATCTACAAATGTACAGATCCACAAACGTTACAATAAAACATAAATAGATAAAAATATATAAATTACACAAAATGAGCAAAGTACTGTATATAAAATATATAAGGGTAAAGATGTGGTTTGTGTGTGTGTGTGTGTGTGTGTGTGTGTGTGTGTGTGTGTGTGTGTGTGTGTGTGTGTGTGTGTGTGTGTGTATGACAGCAGCAGTATGAATAAAACATTAGACCATGAACAATAACAAAGCTGCTGTCATACATCGTTTCATTCCATACTCAAAGTGCAAGTTAGTCGTCATGTTACAGTATGAGTAAAACAAGAAATGTGCAACATATGAGCCGTGCGCAGATGTGCAGTGTGGCGAGTAACGAGCTCCATCAACCAGGTGTGAAAGAAACAAAAGCAAGTCTGATCAGGTTATCATCATCATCATCATCATCATCATCATCATCATCATCATCATCATCATCTTCATCATTATCATCAACTGCTTTAGGGTCATGGTGGATCCTTAAAACACTGTGTAAGATAAAAAAAATAAAAAAAAACACCCTGGATGGAACACCAGTCTACTGCACATTGGTGACATGAGCAAGTGCCTTCACACCTGGGGCGAGTTAAAGTCACTGTTCAACCTGTTCGACGGCATGTTTTTGGGAAGCGGAATCGTGGAACGTTGGACAAGAGGAGAAACTCCACATAGACGGTGGAGACATGAAGCAGTGATGCATAACAGAAGAGGAAAGGAAAGTTTGCTAAATTTCACCGCTATGTGTCTTCTACAGGTTACATGATATTATGAAAAATGAAGAACTGCCATAGACCCGACTAAATAAATAAATAAATAAATAAATAAATAAAGCTAAATTAATATTGGACAAAAAGGAGGTAAGGGAAGAGAAAGGGGAACTGAGACTGCAAAAACATGCACAGCGTGCTCAGGAAATGAATTTGTTGGACGGTGCACATGGTGCCACCAGCTGGCAGGAAGTGTGTGAAATAGCCTGCGTCACTGAGGCCGAGACACTACACCCACGGCCTGCACTCTCCCATTCACGCTGCTAAATTAGGCCATGTTCTCCCTGCCTCTTTCTCTCTGCCACTGACATCAGCAGCACGTCATCAGGACTTGGTGTGATGGAAACCAAAGTGCTGAAAAGGTCCAAGTATCTGCGAGCAGAATCATTTGTGCAATATCAAATATTCCCTCCGGCTAGCTTTAAAACAGAAAACAAAAAAGGAGCAATGGAAAATCTCATTAGTGTGCATGATGGTTTTGACATACAGTATTGCCTTCATATGTAATTAGTAATAATACAAAAAAAAACAAAAAAAAAAACAAAGGAAAAAAAAACTTCATAAAAAAGCAACGTCCAATTTTTCTTATTTGTCTTAATTAAATGCAGTATATGCAATATATTAAAATGATTGAATAATCAAAAATATGTTTGTTTTTTTTGTGTGTGTGCGCTGCTTTCATAAATGGAAATATATCTGTAGAGCCCTGATGTCTGTTCTTAATATTAGCTGAATGGAAATGTGTATGAGGAGGCAGGCATCTCTGCTCTGAGATCCCACTCAGCCTGTTTGTGTGCTCGAGCGGGCCGTGATGTCATATGGAAGTGCATCATGTTGCCATGGAGATGGTAATTCAGAGGGCCAGATGATGATGCTGTCGCAGCCCTACATGGAACAGGTTTTAAATTACACCTCTGCCATGATTAATTGCGCAATTAGGCCACATTTCAGGTAGACTTGACTCAGTCATGACTGCAGTGGCTCGGGCTGGGCTATTTTTACAGAAGTGCAAGCTCGTCATATATATATATATATATCATGAACATCATGAACCTGTTCTGTTGGTTTCCAGAATCCGCACAAATCAGCCTTCTCCATCATTTGTGAAAACCAATGGACCTCCTGCTGTGCTCGACTCTTAGGTCGACATTCATCGGTGTGTTTTTACACGGAAGCGCCTGAATTACAGCCTGTGCCGATCTGTGTTTGTCAGTGGCAAATAAAGGAGCGACGGCGGCTCTTGCCCATCTGGCCTCCACTTTGGGAAGCCTTTCTGTTCCGTGACGCAGGGAGTGGGAGTGGATTGCCTTGTGCTCCAACTGAGAGGTGATGGCAGAAAAATGAGAGAGAGAGAGAGAATATATATGTGTGAGGCACTGATCTCTGACATCCACCACGTAGAGGAGGAAGGGCAGGAGACATGTCGCAAAAGAGGAGTAAAAGAAGAAGAACAGGAGGAGGAGGAGGAGGAGGAGGAGGAGGAATGGTCAATAGACCATAAAATGTAGGAGTTCAGTATAAACAAAGCAAGAAAGGAAGGCAAAGCGAGGTTAGCATCGCTGGGTCTAGGCGCAGCAAACCGAGGATTAAAAAGGATCTTTGTGGGTTCTTTGAATAGTTGAGAGTTCTAAATGTCCTCATGGTGTTCTGTTGTAGAGTTCTCTATAAGACTTTATTGGCTACAGCATTAAGCGTGTGAGCCTGACGAGAGTAAGCTTGGATTGCTCCAACGCGACACATTGTGAATATACTGTACCTGCTCTAATACTACTAGTAACACTAACATCAATACTACTACTATAAATACTCTCACTATGACGATGCAGAACGCTAGCACTGTTACTAGCAGCAGTCCTGTGTCATGCCAACAATAAAGCATCCTGAGACCATTCATGTGTCTGGCTCCTCACTCACAATTTTGCCTAAGAAGACAGCCACGAATAAAGAACGGTACAATAATATCCAGTCATTGTACAAACAACAGTTTGGTGACCAACAATGCTTTTTCCAGCGTGATGGAGCTCCTCGCCATAAGGCAAAAGTGATAACTACTGTAAGTGTCTCGGGGGAACAAAGCACTGAAGTTCTGCGTCCATGGCCAGGAAACTCCCCAGACCTTAATCCCATTGAGAACTCGTGGTCGAGAGGCGGGCGGACAAACTCACAAAAAGCCACTAATTCTGACAAACGCCATGCAGTGATGATGCAAGTGTGGGCTGCGTCATCAAACAGGGTGTGCAGAATTATTGGCTCCCTGTCCAGGGTGTACCCCGCCTTGTCCCCTATGGTAGGCTCTAGGTCTCCCATAACCCTGAACAGGATGAGCGATATAGAGGACGAGTGACAATGAGACAGAATTTCTGTTTACTACCTGTCTGTTAACACAATAACTGCTTAATAAAGTCCATAAATGGCCGTATATAATGATATTATTTTTATTATTATTATTATACTATAAGGACCTTTTTGTACAACCGGTTATATCTTGCCGTTGATCCACACTAAAGAGGTGTACTGGTCAGTGCAGCTCTGTCTTTTACTTCGACTTGGAAACAATAGACGTTCGCCCATGTACACTTTGTGTATTCTCGTGTAGTTTTGTATTGGGATTTGTATCACCATATAGTCCTTTATACTCACTCACTCACTCACTCACTCACACGCTCATCGTCTATACCGTTTAATCCTGTATACAGGGTATTGGGGGGCCTGGAGCCTATCCCAGGAGACTTAGGGCACAAGGCAGGGCACATTGCAGGGCACACACACACACACACACACACACACACACACACACATACACTCACTACGGGCAAATTGGGAACGCTAATTAGCCTAATCTGCATGTCTTTTGTACTGTGGGAGGAAACCGGAGTACGTGGAGGAAACCCACCAAGCACGGGGAGAACATGCAAACTCCATGCACACAGAGACGGGAATCGAACCTGGCTGGGAATCGAACTCAGACCCTGGAGGTGCAAGGCGACAGTGCTAACCACTAAGCCAGCGTGCGGTTTAGTTCGTTATATTTCATTACAGTTCATATAATATCAGCTATTATTTCCAATTTGTGGAAATATGGCTTATATTGAAAAGGAAAATTGCTATATGAGCAGCTGGAACTAGTGTGCCTAGTGTGTAGTGTGTGCTGAGCAATTAGCCTGAGCCTCGATATAAGAGAGAAAAAAAAAGGGGATGCTCTATAGTATTCTGTTTCTACAGAACATGACTAATTTGGGCTATTTGTTTACACCCCCCCCCACACCCCCGTCTCTCTCTCTCTCTCTCTCTCTCTCTGCTTGACACCTTGTGCTATCTTTAGAAATCCCACATAATCTCCTGATTCAGATCTGTAAATCTGGTGGTAAGGTCACTACTATTTGCGTCATATTGCTGGTCACCTAGCAGCCAATGGTGGTGTTTTGCAGTAAATTGCACCCCTGTGCACAATTGTGCTCCATTAGGGCTCCATAAGTATACACAGGAGCGAAAGCGGCTCGGTGTCATTGTTCTTGTCCTATTCTGACATGAAAGAGCTCACGGTGGACTTGGAACTATTTGTAGAAACGAAGCCGAGATGTTATTATATCCAATAAACCGCAGCGATATAGTGTGTGGTATCCCTGCGTCTGACACTGATCTGCCATGACGATGATGTTACAACACGTCACTGAGAGACAGCCTTGTCGGAGCAGTCACGTCCTGTACAAGTGGTTTAATTCACAGGATGATACGCCCATGGAATTTGATTGATTTTGATCGATTATAATTAACTCAAGTCCCTGTTTCAATAAGGGTCAAAGGATTAAAATGACTGGAATTAGGTTAAACACTGTCCAACACATTGTTAAAACCTGGAAAGATCATTCTGAACCATCAACTTCCCAGAATAAATATAAAACAAAGTTAAAAATCAGGAATGATTAGAGATCACTTAAACACTTGGCGAAGTTGGGCAAAAAAAAAAAAAAAACCCAGTAGAAATCACTATCAAAGCTTGAGTTTGCTATAATGTTTCATTAAAACCATCAGATTATTGATCCTGAACTGCATATAAATAACCACGAACTCAACTGCATGCTGATTAATCCACTGCGACAAAACTGTAGGAGGTGGATTTATAGCGTTTTGCAAAAATCACAATAATATAACCCAAACAATGTCAACATAATATTACAACATAATAATCATAATTTTGTGCTTTTTAGCATCCTTGTGACTCAAACGTATCATCCAGAAGATATTCTCTATTAGTTTGCAATACTTCCTGCTTCATTTGTAAACGAACAAGCAAACTTTATTACATATACGGTATATTTCATTATTATTATAGGAATTTATTACTGAGTCAGTACAAAAGCATTTTTGATTTTCAAGCATCAGGATTCAACCACTAGATTAAGAAATATTTGTATGCAAAGCAGCACATTATATAAGAGACCACATTTCAAACAACAGAAGAAAAAATAGGAAAAAAAAAAAATAAAAATGCCGGGTTTCGCGTGCAGAACAAACACAGGTGCAAAAGTGAAAGTCCTCCGAGGGGCTGTGGGCGGTTCTGCAGGGTGCTCAGTAAAACTGCACAAATCACACCGGTGCTAAAGGGTCCCCAAAGTGTCGCCACACCAAGTACACACACATCAACAAGCAGTATAGACTTTGTTTTATTAATTACGGTTTACTGGGTTATATATATATATATATATGTGATATTTATTTATTTATTTATTTATTGTTTTTTGTAAGGCCATGCTTGCTCTACAGCATTTCTGCGCATGTTTCTACTGTCCGTATTATATGCAATGAAACGACTGTATAATAAACCCAATAACACTGTAGAACTCTATTAAATCTACACTTTTACAGAATGACTCTGTGATCTATAAACATTCTGCTGCTTCAGTCTGTTCCAGTCGAACCCGCTTCCCAGGAACAAGATCCCACTGGTCAGCTGATATTAAATGCTACTTTTTAATACGTGACATCATTCAGTTCCTCAATCAGAGGTTATTTTTCTTCCATTACTGCATCAGCATCAAGGTTGACCTTTCGGGAACTAAAATGACCCAATCTGTGTCTTAGTGCAGCTACTGAACTCAGCGTCGCAAAGTTCACACGTGACATTTGTGCAATTCATGTTGCCAAATGTGTGTACAAGTGTGCAAGCGTGCGTCTGTTTCAGATTTGCTGTTATGATGCAGAAGAAGAGAAAAAAAGAAAGAAGAAGAAGAAGAAGAAGAAGAAAAAAAAAGCTCCGGAGAATATTTAGATTGTATTTCTAACCACAAGCTATTTACGACCCAGTGATACGTCTGTATTGAAAGTAATGCACACTGTATTTTTTCCACCATTTCTCTTTTCTCATTTCTCACATTTTGTAATAGTTCCTCCTTCTAATGTCTTGAGAGTCTTGAAACAAACCTTAAACCTCCTTCTGACACCAAAATAAGCTTTCTTCGGTTTCCTGTTCGCTAACCCGTGCCTTATATCCTGTACAGATCTCTGATGGTGTTTTATGTAAGCCGATGCTCTTTTTAGAGCGTTTGGGGGGGGAAAAAATAGCCATCTGGCTCTCTAAAAGAGGCGTCTGTAATGCTCGGTGCCCACGCTTTCCACCAGTGGGTCAGTGGGTGAGAGAGGGAGGGAGTCTGCAGGGACGAGTGAGAGTGAACGGGCAGCGGAGGAGGAGGAGGTAAACGGTGTGGGATCCGAGCACCTGGAGGGCCATCGGCCGCCAGGACAAGTAGGCAGAGGAAAGTTTTCTGCTCACACAAAGGCCGGGGAAGGTCACGCTTCACATTACGTCATCGGTTTATTTTCCGCCCGCTTCGGAACTGAGGTGGCCTGGAGCAAAAACATTCACACGGGCTCTGCGGATAAAGTGATATTCCTGTCTCTCGCTCAGATCTGCTCACCGACTGCTCCTTTATTCGGATGAAAGAGGTGTTATGCCACTTTTATCTGTGCTAAAATGCTCCCACTTTCTCGTCATAGAAGAAAGAAGGCCTGTGAAACAGATTTCCGATTTTGATGGATTTCAGACTCGTGTGTGTTTGTGTGAATAACAGAGTGCGAATTTGTGCGATACAGATTCGTGAAAAGACCTTGGAGCAGGTGTCTTCGTCCGCACAGTCTGTGATGAGGTTGGGGGATTTTCGGTTGTACCTGCGGTGCACACTGGGTTGTTCTAATGCGGTGGTTGCCAATCTAACCGCCACACCGCTGGCTCGGCCTGTATACTTTTGTACGTTTTTCAGCAAGCACAGTGGCACTATATGTACCAAAAGGTATTTAAAATAATGTGAGTAAATAAATGAATGAATGAATGAATGAATGAATGAATAAATAAATAAATAAATAAATAAATGGCTCTCCTGCCAGCTCGGGACGTATACCACATAACGAAACATCTGATTTAAGATTGCAGTAGAATTGCAAATCCGGACAGGCTGAGGACGGAGACGGAGGAGGGCTTCTACTGTGTTATGTGTTTCAGCTCCCCAAAATAAACAAACAAACAAACAAACAAACAAATAAATATTGATTTAAATTCTCAGTATGAACCATCACTATGACAAAAAATGTCAAGACTGTATGGAATAATTCCAGTGCGTATATAAGCTGTGCATAATAATATACTGTAGATGTAGTGAAATTTTTGTTTTTTTCTAATTTAGATGATTTCTAATTAATGATGTTTCTGTTTTTTTGTGACCTAGTGGTTAGCACTGTTAGGGGTTCGAGTCTCGTCTCCGTTCCTGTGGGCACATTCTTCCCACGCTTGGTGTGTTTCCTCTGGGTATTCTGTTTCCCTCCTCCAGTCCGAAGACATGCACTGGCACAGTATTTTGGTTGGCATTTCCAAATTGCCTGTGCTGTGTGAGTGAGTGTGTGTGCGTGTGTGTATGAGCACCTAGGTTCCCTGGGAAAAGCAGTGAATAATGGATAGATGTTTAAAAAAAAAAAAAAACTGTTACTGGTTCCTAATCATTCACAATTGTAAGTCACACAGCGCCATCTGGTGGTAGTAAATCTGATTTAAACCATAAGGGGATTTTTTTTTTTTTAATACAGTACTTGTTATGATTTTTATCTGTCATCCTTTCTTTGCCCAGATAGAAAACCTAGCTGTTGTGATGTTGGAAATATGATTAGTTAAAAACTATATAGCAATAACTATAAACTATATAACTTATATAATCATATAAATGGTCATCAATGATTGTAGAAATTAGATTACTCTGCTATGTTTATTTGAAATATTCCACTTCATTAATAATAAACATCATCATCATCATCATCATCATCATCATCATCATCATCATGAACCCTTCTTGGTCCACAGACCAGTCCAGTGTGGAACCACTATATAATCACTTTAATTGGACCCACACCGCCCTCTGGTGGTGATGTTGGTACATTTTCCCTTCACAAAACCTGTGTACATTTAGTCAAGCAGAATTGTAAATGTCAGATTATATATGTAAAATGAAATGAATGGTGGGTTAGTGGTTAGCACTGTCGCCTCACTCCTTCAGTGTCCGGGTTCGATTCCCACATCTGGTGTGTTTGCATGTCCTCCCCATGTTTGGTGGGTTTCCTCCGGGTACCTCGGGTTCCTCCCACAGTCCAAAGACATGCAGAATAGGCTAATTGTCATTCCTAAATTGCCCGTAGTGTGTCTGTGTGTGCCCTGTGATGGATTGGCACCCGGTCCAGGGGGTACCACGCCTCGTGCCCTAAGTCTGAATACAGGATTAAGCAGTATAGACAATGAATGAAATGAATAAATGAAGGTAAAAGACATCTTGAACATATTAACAACAAAACATCGATAATCATTCAAAACCTTTATGCTGACAACCTACATTACCAATATACCGAGCACACTTATAAAATCATTCAAATACTTTCAAAACATATATTTTTACATACTGAAGTGTGAAACCCATCGATGATCGAATAATCAATATCCACGATTCATTGATTATGATTACAGGTTATGAAGATTTTTCTTTTTCATTAATCACATTCACTCAACGCGATTACCAGAATACATTCGCCCCCATGAAATTCCACATGTTACAATTCAACAGGAAGTGAATCATCTGACGTTCGTAAAGATCATGGAAAGTAAACCAGTTATATGATTTATTATTCACAGACTTACGATCAATTAAAAATACAGTTCTATCAAACTCTCATTTATAGTGAATTATTAATTTCAGAAATACGGGTTTCATTAAAATGATCTCAATGCTGTCATGCTTTTGGCATGTATGCATTTATATAAATTCATGTAATTTATATACTTATTTCAGATCAAAGGGTAGACATTCTATTTAAAGAAACATTGAAGAAAAATAAGATAAGATATTAATGCCTGAAGTACTGTACTGTATGTTGACACATTTTTAGTAATAGTACCGTACACATGTTAAGTCCATTTAGGTCTTATCCTCCAAATGGCTGATGTGGCTGGATGTTTTCATTAACACCAAGCTGGAGAGACAACCTACATCTGATTCTACCAGTTTAATCACTTGATTTTTGTCTTCAGGCCGTCAGGTGTGGCTTTTGATTTGCTGGAATGAAAACCTGCAGCCACACCGGCCCTGTGTGTTTGATGTAAACACCAAACCTTTGTATCATGTAGTCATAATAAAGTGGCCCCTGGATGTGACTTACAGTATATTACACACACAACAACCTACACTACACATGTGTCAGCCACCACAGCTGTACCTTCTAAAGAAATGATCCACCTGGAACCACTTACATGTTAATCTTTATAATGGGCCTAGTTAATAAATATGCTAAGACTTATCTGTAAAACCAACATCATTCATTTTGTAATAAAATACTGAGATGAATTTTTAGTTAATCCTCATCAATCGTCGACATGTTGAGCTATTTTCAAAGCTGTTAACCATTTAAGATCCCCTCTAAGGAATGGGGAAAACAAATCCTTGCATTTAATAAGAACAATGATTTCTTTAAACAAAACCTAAAACAGCCCTCTTCCAAATGGTTGAGACGTTATTTAATGGCGAAAGAAAATAAAATGCAGTTGTTTTGGGTTGTGGTGAAACAGCACACGTATTTTTATTTTTTTTCTGGAATTATTTTTCTTGTGCTATGCTACTTAAATAAATTAAAAAATACATACTATTTAAGACCAGCTACATCTAGTGCATCTATGTTTAGCATAGCATGATGCCTCAACCAAGTGGTAGAGATGGCTCAATCAGTGTTTTTTAAAAGGAACAATAAATGGTAAACAGTTTCCTTTATCCCATATCCCATCATGTTACCAAAATTGGGCTGAAATGAATAGTATTCCCCCTCTCTCTTTCCCTCTCTCTGTCGAGCTACACATGTCGTTCCTGAGCTGCCATTGATCCAGACTCCCTCTGCCCCCTGGACCTGTCTGACTCATCCTGGTGCCCCGCTTCTGGTTGGCGATCTGTGTGTCTCTTTGGGATGCGACCGATGTCTGGGGACGGTTTCTCTCTCCTATGAAGATGGTTCTGGCCTCGACTGATGTTGCCAGCTGTTTCTCTGCGGACTTGGCTACAGACGCTCTATAGTTGAGGACTGGAATTTCCTACAAGTCTACCTGAGCCTCCAATAACTACCTGGACTCCATATTAACATCAATTAACATCTGTTAACAACTGTTATACTGAACTGCCTACCACCTAACACACACACACACACACACACACACACACACACACACACACACACACACACACACACACACACACACAAAAAGATCAATTCCTGCTTTCTGTTTCACCCAGATGAGGATGGGTTCCCTGTCGAGTCCGGTTCCCCTCAAGGTTTCTTCCTACTGCCATCTCAGGGAGTTTTTTCTTGCTACTGTCGCCCTCGGCTCGCTCATCAGGGACTATGAGCAAGCCGAGGGCGACCTGATCTGATCATTTTTGATTCATACACATTAACATTTCATAAAAACTTAAATAATTCTTTGATTGTGTAAAGCTGCTTTGCAACGATGACAACTGTTAAAAGCGCTATACAAATAAAATTTTATTTAATTTCATTATTACAATATTGGTATTATATCATCTATATATACTGTACATTTATAAAACAGCGATTCTGTTTGTTTGGTGGCCGGGCAGTGTCTGCACAGGTCATTTCGCCACAGGCGTGTCACTGGCGTTCCTCACCGAATGTTACAGTAGGCAGTGTCATCATCAACTTATATGTCATACTGTGGGCATGTCACAGACGTTCCTCACCGAATGTTATAGGCAGAGGTCCTGGCTTACAAAACACTGGAGCAGCGTGAGGAGCAAGAGCAAGCAGGATCTCTTTGCAGGATCTAGTTACCATGCTTTATAACAAGACAAAGGCTACATAACCAGTAATGTCAGTATAATTATTCTTTTATTATTTTATTGTAAATTATTGTCGCTTTGAACCATAAAAGGACATTTATAACCTTGCGTTCTGAGTTGAATGACCATTCCATTGCATTTTTCCCCTGTTGGAGGTCAAATATACCATGCCCTTGCTTCATCTCTACCTAATGAGAGTGATGCAGCTGCACTTTATCCTTTAGTCTGTCCAGCTCTCTCACCTTCTCATCTGTACACATTGCTGAAACAGATCAGCTTTCAAAGCTTCAAGTTTCATGGTAATCTTTTATAGCTCGTAAACCAATTTCCTAGCTGAGCTTCTGCCATTTCTAAGCACAACCCCACCGTATAGCATTGCATTTTGGAATTTTGAAGGCAGCATTTACTGTCTATGAGATTTCAGTGTTGGGTTGCTCAATAGCATGGTATTAAATGTCACTGGAAAATGATCAGTGAGAAGAAGTTGTTGCTGTTTGGTGTTCAGGAGATAACGGGGAAATCTGATTGTTACTGCACTAGCAATGTATTTCTTTATCTTCTGAAAGTATACCATATGGATAAACGATTGTGGCCCCTTTAAGATTACACCCATATGCTTTTTGAGCTTCCCATTCCAGATTTAATCTTCCTTTCCTGTTCTACTTAAAACTCTACTTTTCTGGAAAGGCCTTTTACTGCATGGCTGAGGTGGGTTTGTGTTCATTCAGCTACAAGAGCATTAGTGTATGATAGTGTATCAGGCACTGATGACGGAAGAGGACGTCTGGGTTACACTCAGTGTTCCAGTTGATCCTAAAGGTGTTCTATAGGGTTAAAATCCGAGCTGTCAAGTCAAGTTCTTCAACTCCATCAACAAGACATGTCTTTACGGAGCTTAGCTTGTGCACAGGGACATTGTTATGCTGGAACAGCATGGTGGGTTAGCACCGTCGCCTCGCACCTCCAGGGTCTGGATTCGATTCCCGCCTTGAGTCTGTGTGCATGAGTTTGCATGTTCTCCCCGTTTGCATGTTCTCCCTGTGCTTGGTGGTTTTCCTCCAGGTCTCTTCCAACAGTCCAAATACAAGCAGATTAGGCTAATTAGGCTAATCCCAAATAAATTGCCCATAGTGTGTGAATGCGTGTACATAGCCTTGTGCCCTGGATTGGCACCCTTTCCAGAGTGTAGCCCACTTCATACCCTAAGTCCCCTGGGATAGGCTCCTGGCATTTTGTGACCCTGTATACGGGATGAAGCGGTATAAAGGGAGTGGGGTGTGAGAAAGGATTTGTTCTATCATCCGGAGATCGCGAGTTCGATTCCCAGGTGATGTTGTTAACCTCTCGCAGCCGGAGGTCTAGAGAGAGCTGATTGGCCGAGCTCTCTCAGAGGGGAGGGCTGAGAGGTACTTAGTGCTCCTCCCACATTGATCACGGCTCTACAGCCAATCAGGGGCGTCTGTGAGCTCACGCGAGCGGAAGGAGCGGATAGCGCCGTCCTCCGAGTGTGTTACTCCGCCCCCAGCGGTGCGTGAGCGAGCAGTTCGAAAAGATGCGGTCGGCCGGCGTCACGTGGTTCGGAGGAAACACGTGATAGTCTTCGGCCCTCCTGACTGAGTGGTAGTAGTAGCTTTAATGTGGAGCCCCCTAGTGACGAGGAGGAATTGGACACGACTAAATTAGGGAGAAAATCAGGGAAATATTTTAAAAAAATAAAAACATGATCAATGCTAACGTTTGGGTGGCATGGTGGCGTAGTGGTTAGTGCTGTCGCCACACTCCTCCAGCGTCCGCGTTGAGGGTTTGAGTTCATGTTCTCCCCGTGTGCTTGGTGGGTTTCCTCCGGGTACTCCGGTTTCCTCCCACAGTCCAAAGACATGCAGATTAGGAAAATCAGTGACCCCTCGTGTGTGTGTGTGTGTGAGAGAGAGAGACCCGTAGTGAGAGAGTGTGTTGGTGAAAATGGGAATGGTAATCACCACTGTCCTTCATTGGCCCCTAGTTGAACTACAAAAGGTTTCTAAATGGACGGATGAGGAAAGATCGAAGCTATAACACACAAAGACCTCACGCGCGCTCCATCACGCGCGCTTCATCACACGTGCTCCCAGCCTCCGTGTGTATCCTCTCGGTTTAGGAGAGACTTATTGAGACATACTGTACATTTACAAGTAGATGGTCGGGTGTCCGCATACTTTTGACCAAACAATCCAATTCGCCCTGAATTTTCGCGAAAGTTTCACGTGAAATGTGTCGCGCGTGTGCTTCAGGGCGCACGCGCCCTGCGCGTCCCCTTTAAGAAGCCTCTCCATTACACTATCCGGCTCGGGAATTTCTCACGAGCCCTTTAAGAAAACAACACGATGACGTCACCGTTTCGGGAACCAATAGCCATGAAGGAACGAATGAGCTGGAGAAAAGTATCGTGTGTGTGTGTGTATGCATACGCGTGAGTGCGCGTGAGTGCGAGTGTGTGTATGTGTGTGTGTGTGTGTGTGTGTGAGAGTGTCAGGGTGTGTGATGTATGAAGATGTGTGTGTAGGAATAGAGCGATTGCATCATTGAACTTTTCGGAAGTAGTTTTGTTTTCGGGATAAGTTAGAGCTGTTTGGGAAAGCTTACTGGAATGATCTGAGCTATAGGACTGTGTGTGTGTGTGTGTGTGTGTGTGTTTTTTTTTTTTACATTAACACACACACACAAGACAAGATCTGCAAAAGTTTCACCTCGGATCTCAGGCTGATGAGTTTCCAGCAAGGATCTTTGATCTCTCTTTGAGCTTTGTGTTTTTGTTTTTGATCTTTGTTTCGAACCTGCAGAGGAAACATTGTTGCACTGGTGGTGGTGATGATGATGATGATGATGATGATCTGAATTCCTAGAGGATCAATGATCTCCAGGTCGACTCCATTCTCCAAACATGGATGTGTAGAAACAGGAGTTTGAACAGAAACTTATTTAAAAAACAAAACAAAAGAAATAATCAGGATTGCCAGCATGCTGAAGACTTTAACGAAGAAGCTCAGAAGACATTCCCTTAATGAAATCCACCCTTTCCAGCTTAAGGTAAGATCATTTTATGGTCACTTTAATGCAGGATACTTTAATGCTTAAATTATTGTTTTTTCCCCCCCAGCCTTTAAGTAGATAAAAAAAGACAAGGTCATGAACATAATCTATTCATATTATTATTATTATTATTCCCCTTGGCTTTGTAGTGGTGTGTATATTTGCTCCATAATTAGTCCACTTTTGTTAGTTTAAAATCCAATTAAAGGTCAAGTCCGTGCACCTTCGCAGGTAAAATCTACGACCTTCATTCCAGAGACCACGACGAGTACAGTTTATTTCTGATTTCTAAGAAATAATGCTATTAAATAATCATCTGATTCCACTTGGCCATATGTATATATGTGATCATTTGAATACTTTCTTGTTTTTTTTTTTTTTTAGTCACTCATCACTCTTGTCATCACTCTGGCAAACTTGTAACCTTCTATCAAATCAAATTGAAATGTGTTTTTATTTATTTATTTATTTATTTATTTATTTATTTATTTATTTATTATAATTTTTTTAAAACCCCATTTCACATGCAATACAGTATACAATGCAGGTATTGCGCAAACCAGGACTCATGGCATTGTTTTAAATACTTTATTAATGTATATCAAGCTATTCTAAATTCTGTTTTGTATAGAAAGTGAGCTCTGAACAGGTTGTACCTTGTGTCCTTAGAGAGGTTTGATTATATTTCATCTTTTCTTGCTTGTATCTTTAATTCAGACATCGCATAGGGATAAAAAAAAAAAAAAAATCAATCTAGTAGTGAGATGGAAATCTGCTTTCAGTGAGAACACGAGTGAGCAGTGCAGAAGGGAAACAGACCTTCTGATGTTTGATGCTTTTAAAGAAAATGGCTGGCCTGTGGTTGATCCATTCTCCCTTTCCCAAAATGAAAGCCATGGCTCGGTTTCACATCCTTTTTCTTATTTTTTTGCATTTGTTTGACCCCCCCCACCCCGCCACACTTCCCAGGCTGGCCAGTGTAATAAATATCCTTCCAGGTAGACGCGGGATTCTGTGGCGTGTTCAGTGTAGCTGGCAAAGTGAACCTGTCTGCAAACATGCCCTTCATGGCCGATTAGTTATGCGTGCCACCAGGATGGAAAGTGCTAGGATGCAGCTGCTCAGGGCCTCTTCGGGCCATTGTGGGATGTGTTTGCAGTCTCCGTGCCATCATGAGGGTGAGAAACGCCGGCTAGCATTGTCACGCTCGAGTCTGCTTTGTCCATAAACGACGTCAGCTGCGTCATGTTCGAGGGTCAGAGCTCTGACTGGACTGCCAATGGGTTTTAACCAGTGATGCACCGCTTTATCTTTTTTGGCTTCAACATCCGATAGGAGAAAACGTACATCTTTCATTCCTGTAAAGTCACTTAGTGTTCTGTTTTTCATTGATCAACAACAAGGACAACAGCAGTGCTTCTTTGGAAATACACCAAGAGTGAATATAATCGTATAAGGAATGATAATAGCTGGAGGGGGAAAAAAACTATTCTCTGAATCTCTGAATTGATGGTATAATACAGTATTAACTATAAATAAGGTGTAATACAGTATTAACTATAAATCCTACAATGCCTTGATGTCTACTGTTATCGCCTTCCTTTATAACAACAACAACAACAATAATAATAATAATAATAATAATAATAATAAAATAAACAATATTTAATTACTACTTGTGTGTTATTGTAAGAACTGGTTCTGGTTTCGGACGTTTCTATTTTTTATTTTTTTTTAAGGGAGTGTCTTCTGAAGAAGATATGTCCAGAATTTTTTATTTTTAATACCCTACCTGAACGCACCTGAAATAACTCCTGGAGGGCTGAGTCATTAGGTGTTGATTGTTTAATTAGTAAAAATACTAAGCTTCACAATGCCGCGGCTTTACATGGCGGATCGACACTACAGTACATCCAGTCTGCGCACACGGTATTTATTATGATGTTCATGAACGAGCTCGTTGTGTTACTGAGCATGCGACAGTCTTGCTGTATATCAGTGTGTGTAATAAGCTCGTTACATACACAGAGTCGCTGTATGTACGACGGTATTTATTTATTTTTTGTCATTCTATGATCGTCCCTCGGCCGAAATCGACATACATCACGCCTGACCCAGGTTTATTTAGCATTTAGTTTTTTGGTTTTGCTTTTTGTAAGGAGTCTCCAGTGTCAGCACTTTCTAACACCCTGCAGTTACAGCCGTAAGTTTTCAGACACAGGAAAAGCTTCAGGGAGGAGCGCATTAAGGTTTCTCTGTAACATCCTGACCTGCTTCTATTTTTTTTTTTTTGTTTTGTTTTGTTTAACTTGTTCGCTTTATGTTTTTGGGTTACAGAGGAAGTGGCAGCTATAGCACCTTTTTTTTTGCTGATGTCAAAAGAAAAAGTGACTCATCAGTGGCTATAACCACACAGTATAACCGTAACAAGACGCTAGCGGTACAGTATGGACGGTAACAAACTAGCCTAGCTTGCAATCTAGATTCATTATGTTGTTAGGGCATTTAATTCATGATTGGCTTAAAGTTGGATTTAGAGGCAAAAGATCCTGAGACTATGAGCTCCTTGTTTAAAGTGGAACATCACATGAGTTTTGGAGGGAAGTCGCAAAGGGGCAGAAGTTGTTCATGTTCTGAAATGACATGCGTTTGCCTCAACATGTCATAATTCTTCTTCACACCGGCTAACCAACTCCTCGATATTTGTTTAGTTTTGTTTGTGCTCGCTCACTGAACTGAGAAAATACACTGACTTCACACGCTACATTTTTATATGCAAGTTTTCCACCGATGTTTAAGACAGGATCGCAATTATGAATAATAAACACACTTATAGTAAAGAAACAACAACAACAACAGCAGGCTGTGAGTTCAAATCCATACAGCGGTGGCCAGAAGTATTAAGTCAACACCTCCCATGTATGACATTACAGTTCTGCCAGGTGATTAGGTCACTAATTAGTTCCCTCCTATCTGGCTGAAGGTTTGTGCTAATTAGAATCAGCAGGTTTAGTTAATTGACGGAACGAATACGCGGCAGGACTTTTACTTTCTGAAGCAACAATGTCTAAAACTCTCTCGGGAACTCTCGAGTGAACTGGGAACTTCTGTTCCAAATGTCTGTAATGTCTCGATCTTCAGGAAGCGATCAAGCAGGCACCAGCGTACTGCAGACGTCTTTCTGACTCTAGGATAAAGATGCTGAATAGTGATTGTTGTGAGTAAGTCCTGGACTTACGAAGTTCCGCAGATACGAACGAACATTCATAGATCGCGGAACAAATCGCGGAAGTACCGCACGTGTATTGTACAAAAAATAGACACTGCAGGTCACCAGATACTAATATTTACAATCATATTGAAAATGTTCAGCGTGTAAGTGAATGTATGAAGTATACATATAAAGTCCGGTATATTGTGCGTGCGTGCGTTTGTGTGTGTGTTTTGGCGGGGGGGGGGGGGGGGGGTGTTTGGGCTAGAAATAAGTCAGCCTCAACAGTTTTAGTGAATCAGTCCCGGAGCACGATGATAGAAAATGTCTGTCCTGTAAAGCTGTCCTGATGGTGAATAATCCTAATTTCTGGAAATCCTCCACGAGTTCGCAGTCCGAAACAGCTATGAGACAAAAACGCGTGCAGTAAACACCATGTAGCGTTGTCCTTCCCCAGCGTCTTCCGCTTTAAACGAGGTCAGCTTTTTACACAATTTAAATGCTCTTGTGTATATTTGTGTGTACAAGACTCACTTTGTCGGACTTACGAACGAATCCGACTTACGAACGTGCTTCTGTAATGGAACTCGTTCGTAAGTCAGATATCTTGATTGTTATTATTTTATAAACATGAGAATGTCATTAAAACATTGAATTTCGCTTTTATCTCACTACTTTTGTCCATCTGTAGTTCATTAAAATACCAACATAAAAATTACTTGCATTTGTTTTACAGACTTGCAGGAAAATAATACAGATTTAAGAAGCCATTTTAAGCCTTGTTTAGCTTTGGCTTTCATGTAACATTATCTTTTGCTTTGAAGTTCTCCTCAATTCTGTTTACATCCTGGAAAATGTTGCTGATTATTTGGGAAGGTTACGAAAAACAAAAAGCGCCGATCGCTTGCCCGGCTTCAAGCTTGACCTCTTGGCTTACTAACAATAAATATAATTATGTTAATTGGAGTTTAGTGCCATGGCTTTAGTGCTTGCTAGAGGAGAGCTGACTGAGGCCACACTTCGCTGTGTGTGTGTGTGTGTGTGTGTTGGACATGGCCCGGTGGACAAGAGTGAAGTCCTTGCCAGTGACTAGTTCTGTAAAGAGTGTTTTCGTGCCCATAACAGCGCATGCACTGCTGTGATCCCACATGCCAACATCTACACACGGCAGCAGAGAGGAAAATGCTGAGAGCCTGAGCGGAGCGTGTGAAATGAATTAAACATGTTCAAACATAGACGTGCCTCTCTCACTTACACGAACGCTTTCCCTGCCTTGCTTTCTCTTTTTCCCCTTGCATGAAGGGGACATGCTCAGATGCATGTTTATCATCTACCTTCCTGTGTTTGTCGAGGTCAGTGCACTCCGGCCGGACTGAGAAACACATTTCTAATGGCTTTGTGATTCGCTTGCTAGCAGCAGCCCTGAGATTATAAATCCCAGATTCTCAAGTTTCCTCCTGAACAACATCCAAACCCTCCCGCGGACGGCGGCCCGACCTGGCGCAGAAAGGAAGACGACGTGGTTTATAACAGTCACATTTTTGAAGGACACGCTCTCCACGGACTAGAGTATGACACGAACGATAAGCTGGTTGTGTGATGTTATAGACGTTGCTGGGAAACTGGTTAAAGTGTCATGAAGCTTGTGAATAACTGGCAGTGCTTCACACTCAAAATGAGTGTGTTCATTGTGCTGTGAATCACAGGCCTGAATCCTACTGGCACGCAGCGTGCAATTTATGAAATGTTTGCTTTTTATGCAGGCCAGGAGGAAAAGGACGGGACTTTCGAGCTCGTGATTATTTCCAGCTTGTTTCGGGACTGGTTTTTTATAAAAGAGGAACCAGAGTATGAAGAGTCTTAGTGTCCAGAGGAGGATCTGGTGGTTACCCCTGTAATAATAATCTGTAATAATAATAATAATAATAATAATAGTAATGTAGACAGGTGGCTGTGAAACTGTAGGAGCTGTAAATAGATTGCAAAACAACCTTCAATTCTTTTTGTGCAGTTTTTTTTAATACAGATGCATTTATAGTTTTATCACCTCATTTTCAGTAAGGACTTTTAGGAAAGGAATAAAACACATGATGTTATAAAATTATAACCAAGTGAATAAAACTGAGATACTACCATGAAAATGACTTTTAAAAAAATATATATTTAAGCAATATCATACTTGAGGTCATGCTGTTGTACTGAATATTTTGAATATATCATGCTGGTATTCAGTACAACAGCATGACTTCAAGTATGATACTCACTCACACGTCTTCTATACCGCTTTATCCTGTACTCAGGGTCACGGGGGCGGAGCCTATCCCAGGAGACTTAGGGCACAAGGCGGGGTACACCCTGGACAGGGTGCCAATCCATCACAGGGCACACACACACACACACACACACACACACACACACACACACACACACACACACACACACACTATGGCCAACTTGGGAACACCAGTTAACCTAACCTACATGTCTTTGGACTGTGGGAGGAAACCGGAGAACTCAGAGGAAACCCACCAAGCACGGGAAGAACATGCAAACTGCACGCACACAGACCTCCGTGCCACCAGTTCAATTATGATATTGCTTTTATATAACAGTTCCACATTTGCTGATATTATCAACAGATAATGATTTCTTTGTTTATTTAACCGGTTAGTTTGAAAGTAGATTTAAACTCATACCAGTACATATCCAAAAGGGGAGGAGATAAAACCACAGAGACAGTGGACCGTCCTGAGAAACCTACCAGATTTACTTTATATTTCTACTTATTCCGCTTTAAAATATCAGCTCAGTTAACTTCCTGGTTCTGGGGTTCGAATCCCAAATAGTGTTAAATGGAAAGCTAGTGTGCTGTGTAGGGTGTACAATCCCTTGCACTTGTTCCGGACACAGACTAGTGCCCTTGATCAGGGGTTAGAGAGGAATTTGGGATTCTGGTGTTAGAAGATTATAGTAAAAGAAAAGCTAAATTAAGTAATAAAAAGTAATAAAAATAAGTGCTTCTGTGCCTGGGTGTGAATGTGGGTGTGGTCAGGCAGCTGCTCTCTCCTCAGTACTGCGGACCTACAGACCGACTCTCATCCACGCTTAGTGTAATGAATAACTGTAGAACACCCGGGACGCCGAGTGATGCATATAGTTAAACATCCCAGTGCTGTTATTCTTTATTATCAGCACTCGTGGAATGGCTCTCATCCAATCAGATTACTCGGTTGGAACTACCTGTTGTATAAACATTGTATATATATATAAAGCAAGTGTTTTTTTAATGTTTTTTCCTCCCCACAGCGTATTTGTCAGTGCTTACATTTTTTAAAATTCATTATTGCACATCACGTCATTCCTCTTATCTGTTCATAGTCACAATTTAAAAGTCTTTGAAATGAGTCAGTTCCTGTTATCACTTATGTTATGGGAGATGTCATCAGTCCTTCCTACACCAGCCTCTTTTTTCTGTGTGTCTCTCTTTTGTAAGAATAATACGGCAGGAGCATGCACAGTCCCGAGACATTCCTGTGTCAGAGGACAAGAAACAGCTCGACTGCTGAATGTTCTGACAGCGGCGACTTTTTTACATAAATGTAAAATGAGGTCTGTTTACAGAAACGATGACACGTTTTTCTACGTGAGCTAACGACCCATTTCGGGCTTCGTGAGCGTCCGCTATAGCACTTGTCCCTTTACAGTTACCTGTTGCTATAGAAACGATGCCGTATGAGCCTGTGAGCGATCACATGCGAGAATCCTGCAGCGATGTTCCGGCAGTGGAACATCGAGACGTGGCAGATTGTGAAAAGCTGAGCAACATATGACTGAGGGATTCTTTGGTACAAAGGAAATGACACTTTAGGCTGCAGCCTTCACTGGTGCAGATTTTAGACAGGAGATGCCTCGCGCCAGCACGCACCCTTTCACATCTTTTGCACCGTAACTGTCGTATCTCGTTCCTGTCTGCTGTCTTTGAACTCCTCACCCATGATGACCTGCGGCCTCGGCATGCTCAGGATAATCACTCGAGCGACTGATAGTAACCGGTCAAACCTGTCGTTTTAGGAATATGTGTACATATGTAAAGCTGATCCAACAGGACTGTGATGGCAGGCACTTGACAAACAGAATAAAGTAAAAAAAACAAACTTTTTCTGTATGATGGTGTGGTGGTTAGCGCTGTCGCTACCTCCTTGCACCTCCATGCTCTGGGTTCGAGTCTGGGTTTTTCCCGTGCGCTCGGTGTGTTTCCTCCCACAGGTTAATCCGCGTTTCCACAGTGTGAATGACCGCGTGTGACGCGGTATAGACGACGGCAAAAAAAAATTTCTGTGACGAGATGGTTGTTTATTAGTCGTGGAAGGAGTCTCCAGTGTCAGCAAACTGCAGTAGTATGTGATATAACTGTTATGCACGCATGCATTTCATTATTTTTGCAGCACAATGTATTTATTCCTGCTGCTATGATCAGTCGCGGTCAGAAACGCACTTATACACACAACGACCTTGATGGCAGAAACACCATCGATTTCGAACTACAGTATTAGCATTCGCCTAACAATGGTTATGTCTCTGTTTGCTTAAACAGCAGGTCTGAAACTCTCTGCCTCTCTCTGTCTCTCGATTGCAAAATCTTTTATAATACACTGCATGTAGTGTGTCATCAAAATGTGTGTGTGTGTGTGTGTGTGTGTGTGTGTGTGTGTGTGTGCGCGTTTATATATGACCGTGAACTGCTAAACAGGAACTGACCCTTGGCCATTATCACATCAGTAACTCCCACTGTCCTCTGTTATCTGTTTCTCACACACACACACACACACACACACACACACACACACACACACACACACACACACACACACTGTGACTGGATTTTTTAAATCGTTCTTTTTGTGTGACATGAGGAGAGATTAGGGCTGATAATGGCAGTCATAGGGGTGTGTGTGTGTGTGTGTGTGTGTGTGTGTGTGTGTGTATCATTTTCCTCCAAACATAGCTGGGCTCAACTGCATACACACAAACACACAAGTGTAAAGCTCTTAAGCACACAAGAAGCGCGAGCTCTTCAGTCCAGTACACTGCAAATATTGAACAACTGTGTAAAAACACGATTGTGATTAATTAATTGATTAATTGATTAGCTGCTAATGTCCTGAAGATGGATACGTGATAACATTATCAGAGTGTTCAGCATTAAATTTAGCATGGAGTACTGTATATCTAACTATCCTAAAATAGATGGAAAAATAAAGGAAATGTTTGGATGCTATCAGGTAAATAGCGCTAATTGGTCTTTTAAATTGAGCTTGTAAGCTAACATTAGCCTTTATTAGCCTCCTGCAGGTTTTTCTGTCCACTGTCTGGAGCAAACATCAAGTTTAGCCAAAACAATCACTCTCCAGAGGATTCATGACCTTCTCTCCGCCTCGTTACGAGCTCCTCGTGGTCTGAGGTGCTTCTGTCACACTTTCTCGATGCGCTAGTTTGCTTAGGAGTGCCGCGCTAATTTTCATCTCCCTCTCAAGCTGTAGAGTAGAAAAGCACAAAAACTGAAGAAAGGTTAAAGTATAAGATTAGTAATACTGCACAGACCTGTCCAAGAGACAGACAAAAAAATGTATGCACACTTTAGGAAAGTAAAAATAGTATATGACGTATAGTATATTAATATAATATTCATCCTATTGTCAGACATACAGTATATAACTTTATAACATACAGCAATATATTTAGTGTTAAAATACTTTAGTGTTACAATACAAGTTTTTCTTTTTCTCAAGTGTGCATAAATTTCTCTGGCTGAATAATATTGTATATTAAATCAATATTTAATCAAACTATTTGAATGATTTGCTATTCCACTTACTTTACTATGGTCAATTATAGTACATATAGTACCACAATATACAATACTATTACAGTGATACTTCAAACATTACCACCATAGGGTTTTATAGAGTATCAGAGTGGTAAATAGCACCGTACTTCACTTTGGTGAACAGGTACTATGGAACTTCCGTGAGTACTATGGTAGTACTATGGTAAATACCGCGGCAGGTACTGTGGCACTTTAGTTGGTACTGTGGTAGTACTATGGTAAATACCGCGGCAGGTACTGTGGCACTTTAGTTGGTACTGTGGTAGTACTATGGTAAATACCAACATACTTTACTTTGGTGAATAACATGGTAGATTCTATGGCACTTTAGTGTGTAACGTACTGTAGTAGCACTATGGTAAATACCACCGTACTTCACATTGGTGAGTAGGTCCTATGGCACTTTAGTGGGTACCGTGGTAGTACTATGTATAGTGTGTATTGCAATGTTTTGGTAAATACCATGGTACATATTAGGTACCACAGTGCCTAGCAAATTTAATCCGTTATAGCATCTAATATAGAATGGGTGTTACAAACTGCACCATATTATGTATGTTAGTACTGTACTGTTATGGTCTAGTACAGGCAGTACCATATTCATATACATATATGTATGTATGTATGTATGTATGTATGTATGTATGTATGTATGTAACATGCAATAATGTAAGAGTTTTAACATACACTTTTATGGTTTTCAATTTCTTTTCTTTTTTACATACATACGTACTGTACTATATAAATATTATTTATTATGGTACATAAACATGCATAACATATTTCTTGATGGCATCCTGATATATGTTCCATAGTACCATACTACAGTACATTGTATAACCTTGTACCATACTGTAGTACATATATTGTGGTCCCAAAGTATGTACCATGTTAGAACCTTGTACTGTAGTGTAGTACATGTACTTTATCAGCAAATAAGTCCCATGGTACTGTCGAAAATACCATTGTACTTATATATAATGGTAAAAGTAATGCAGGGTGAACGTTAGCTGGTTAGCTGGTTAGCTGGCTCCTAGAGCCTGTACATTTTCTGTAAAAAATTTATTTTCAAAGTGAAAATAGTTTAGATAATGTATCTAAAATAAACTGATAAGGTATTTAGAAACTTGACTCTATAATAATTCCAGATTTAAAAAAAGTCATCGTTTCATAATCTTAATGTTTAATATCTTAGTTTGGTTCCTTATCGCTGTTTATTAGCTGCTAATCCAAAATGGCTTCCTGTTCTCTCTGTATCCTCACCACATAGAGAGTTTCCTTTGCAATTAAAACAAATATCAATCTTTCCTCAAAACGCTGAAGTCGAATGTGCTTAAATAATCTGCACACAGACAATGAAACCCAAACTCTAAGCAGGAGGCGAAAACAGAACGCTGCAATTATACAGAAGCCCAAATAAACGGATAATGCAATACAAATTAAAACCTGTTGTTATGTCGTGCAAGTAAATGTAGCGCGAACACAGGGAACATGTTGCACGGCTCTTGAAAACCTCCCAGCGATACTGTATGCTCTGCACCTCTTCTCTAAACAGTCCACGACTCCACATCAACAGTTTCATCTTTATGTTGCTTGATCGATACCAGGCGTCGTATCCCACGTACAACTTACTCTTGGATTTCATTCCTTCGCACGTTAGAGTGTGATATGTGAATGTGCGTTGACAGTAAATGTGTTATTTTAGACTTGGCAGGCTGCACAGTGTAGACATTTTCACACAATTGTAGACAGAATAGGTTTGGAAAATGTACCGCCCACTCTGTAGAACAAACACTAATCCTAGGAAAAAAAACAAAAAATGCTTGTATGATTTTTTGCCTTTTTTTGAGCTTGTAGAGAAAGTTCTCTTGTGATCTGGTGATGTTTATAATTCGGCACTGTTGAATTCTCAAATCCTTTGATAGATTTCTTATAATACTGTAGGAGCCCTGACAAGTAGTTAGTGCAACAGTTGGTCTATACGGCTCGGCATCCGATCGCCCCGCCTTAAGAATTTTCCCCCTTAAGAACTTATTCACCTTTTTTGAATTTTTGAATTTTTTGCAAGAAATTTGCAGACATATAAAGCATTTTTAGCTCAAAAGTAAACAATCCAGCCAAACTGAACGGCTAAGTTGCGTGTACGTCCGGGAGCCGTTTAAAACCAGTTTGCGTCAGTGGAAAACCAAGCGAAACCAGTTTACATAATTTTCTTTTTTTTTACATGTAGTGAAGACATACTGTAACACCTTGAGTCCCAACAATGTTATTAAGGATGGTAGCAAGAAGAAAAGTATTTTTATGAAATTTTAATGGAAATTAAGAAAGAAATCATTGCTAAAAAAAAAAAAAAAAAAAAGGCCGGTGTACCAATACGAATCATAAATTAAGGTCAAGTGAGGTTTAATATCTATTTATTTCGTATTTTATTTCATTGACATTTACTTTATTTTAGAAAAATGTTTAGATTGTTTTTATATGCAAAAATACAGTATGATTATAATGTTGGAAATTGTCAATACAATGGAACCTCGGATTGTGAGTAACGCAGTTTACGAGTGTTCCGCAAGACAGCAAAGATTTTTAATAAATTTTGACTTGAAAAACGAGCAAGTATTGGTTTACAAGTGCCGAGTATCATGTATCACGCATGCGCCCTTGTTTTGATAACGAGTGTCACGTGATTACAACTGAGCCAATGATTTTTCTCTCTCTTGTGCTGCAGGTATAATCAACATCTCCATCTCTGTTTCAGCGTGTCTCCTATGTGTGCGCGCACGCGTAATTTGACACTGCCGCACACACACTCTCGCACCTTTACACCCCCCTCCCCGGCTTCACACACACATACAGACACACACTCTCTGCTTTACACAGAAAACTCTGCACTGTCGCGATTCTTTTCAAAATGCTGGTTCATTTATTTATTTATTTTTTTTTACTTTACAGCAGTGATTCCGTTAGTATGCACTCACGTGAGTGTCATTAGAGAGAATTAAAAAAAAGTGTTTCCGTTGTGTGTGTGTTTGTTGTGAAACTTACAAAGCGGGGTGGGGGGAGGGAGGAAGGGTTTTACTGTGTAAGACGAGGCGAGGGAAGGGTCTAATTCCACACACACACACTTTTTTAACGGTAAATTTCAGGTTAATTTGTTTTATTTTTACTTTATATATTGTATTAACAATTTTATGTATATATTTTTTGGGCTGTGGAACGAATAATTTGAGTTTTAATTATTTCTTATGGGAAAATTCGATTTGGTTTACAAGTATTTTGGAATACAAGTCCAAATTATGCCCGTAATCCAAGGTTCCACTGTATTGGTAACATTGGTAATATTTGTGCGTGTCTGGAATGGATTATCTGCATTTACATTATTTCCTACAATGCAATATGAAATTTCGCTATTAAGAACTCGCCTCTGAAACGGATTAAACTCGTTTGCTGAGGTAATATTATTATTTATATAGTTCAGCTCACACAGGGACAGAGAGTAACATTAAAAGATTTCGGGTTCTGCCACCATGGCAGCTCTGGCCCCCATGACCCCATTGGGGGTGCGTTTGCAAGGCACTTGGTGGTGGTGTTAGTGTTATTGCTAATTCGCTGCATGGGGGCTGTGCCACATAAATAGACAAAGTTGTTTATAGGGTGAAGTTTGGTGTTAGCATTTTTCTGCAAGGAGTTTTCTGTTTCAGTGGTTTGTAACACTCAGAGACGAAGCTTTAACGTGATGTTTTCTCACATGGGAAAGTTTTCTGGCTTGGAAGCGAACATGGCAAGCTGTGTTTATTTCTATTCGTATAGTGTGTGTGTGTGTGTGTGTGTGTGTGTGAGAGAGAGAGAGAGAGAGAGAGAGAGACAGAGAGAGAGAGAGAAGTTTTTGAAAGAGCGACTATTTATTGGGAGTGACTTTTTTCGCAGATGTTTCACAACATTAAACTTTTCATGCCATTATTTAATAAATGAAAGATTTTTAAGGCTCGCCTAACAGCACATCTCTTTATACGTTGTTCTACTTTGTTATAGTTATAGCACTTTTCCACAGGAAAGGTAATGAAGTTACTTCATTTTACTTCTAACTCCGCCAGTTAAACAGTCTTTGGAACTGACCGCAAACGTTCTCACTTGAACTCTTTAAGGACAGCTGTGGAAAAGGAAATGGGAAAGTATGAGCTTAAGCAAGTTAAGGATTGCCATGTGACACACTCGGTGAGGTTGAGAACAGCTTCCACAACAACTTCCTAAACGTTTAGCTTAGCACACGTCCAGGGCGTGCAGAAAGACGCGTTTGTAGAAAAACATGTTTTTCACTAATCACTCCCTCTACCGCCTTCCTGCATGTTTATGAAGATAGGATGAGTGTCTCGGAGATTTGTGTTTCTTCTTTCCCGTGCGTGACCAACTTCGATGCTAACACAGCGGTGCATCACGTGATGCATGTGATGCGTGTGGACCTTGGATAATCTCTCAGTGTTTATCAAAAGATACACATCACAGCAGCTCGGCGCAGCGATCCAATTCATGGGCACGTACGCATACCGTGACCTTGTGCAGAATGCCTTTCACTGTGAGAAACCTTACACACCCCCCCCCCCCCCCCCCCCCGGTCACTCCACCCCCCCACCCCTACCCACTCCCGTATCGTCCTCTAGTGCTGCAGCGGCCTTTTTTTTCCACAGTCTGGAGATGAAACATGGACAGGGGAGAGAGAGGTGGAGAGACTGGAAGTCGTCGTCTTTAATTTGTGTATAAAATAGCTTTTGCATTCCTACACAGGTCTGTGTTTATTATGAATAAGTAGAAATAAGTGCAAGTAATGATGAAATACACTATATGAACAAACGTACAGTACAGACCAAAAGTTTGGACACACCTTCTCATTCAAAAAGTTTGAATTTGTATTATGGCAAGAAAAAAGCAGCTAAGTGAAGAAGATCGAGCGGCCATCATTACTTTAAGAAATGAAGGTCAGTCAGTCCGAAAAATGGGGAAAACTTTGAAAGTGTCCCCAAGTGCCGTCACAAAAACCATCAAGCGCTACAAAGAAACCGGCTGACATGCGGACCTGCCCGGGAAAGGAAGGCCGAGAGTCGCCTCTGCTGCGGAGGAGAAGTTCATCCGAGTTCAGCCTCAGAAATCGGCGGTTAACAGCAGCTCAGATCAGAGAGCAGGTCGATGCCACACAGAGTTCTAGCAGCAGACACATCTCTAGAACAACTGTTAAGAGGAGACTGTGTGAATCAGGCCTTCATGCTAGAAGATCTGCTAGGAAACCACTGCTAAGGACAGGCAACAAGCAGAAGAGACGCGTTTGGGCTGAAGAACACAAGAAAGAACACAAGAAAGAAAACTCGCTGAATGAGAAGGGGTGTCCAAACGTTTGCTCTGTACTGTATTTGGCCAAATCTGTTAATTATTGAATTCAGATGTTTCAATCAATCAGACACCTTATGCCCAGTGAAGGACAATCTTAAAGCATACCAAGACATCTTGGACAATGCTCAGCTTTATATTAACTTTGTTTCAACAGTTTCTTGAAGGCCCCTTTCTATTCCAACATGACCGAGCTCCAGTGCACAAAGCAATGACTATAAAGCCATGGTTTGGGAGAACTCTACCGGCCCGAACATAGAGCCCTGAGACCTCGACCCCATCGAGATGAACCTGGAAACTGGAACTGGAGATTGTGAGCCAGACCTTCTCATCCACCATCAGTGCCTGAGCTCATAAACGCTCTACAGAATGAACACTCCAACATCCTGTGGACGTCCTTCCAAGTAGAGTGGAAGCTGTTAGAGCTGCAAAACCAACTGGGGGATCGACGCCACATTGAAGTATAGTCGACCCCTACGAAGTTGCGAGTTCATTCGTTCATGTCGTTCATGGATTTTTCCGTAGAACCAGACTAATAATTGTTAGTGGAAACCGCAAATATATCATACTTCAATGCGTTTTAACGCTAAACTGTTAAGAACAATATAATTGACTAATTTTGTAACATAAATGTTAACGTAAATTCAGCTAAATTTCTATATTAAATATAGTACTGTATATTTTTTAGTACTGTGGAGAGGACACAAAGCAACAGTAGAGGAAGAAATGTGGCTTGTGATGGTGAATTATTATTATTACCGTATTTACGCTACAGTATTTCTGATACCAAAGAAAACGTCCTCGCATGAATTACTGTACATATAGAGGTAACATCTGTGTTTTACATTCTAGCACTGCGGGAGACTCAGCAGCATAGTACTGTACAGTATACGGGTTCACCTTTACATTCAGTTTTTTTTTTGTTTTAAGCTGAGTTTGAAATGAAATGAGTGTTTTGGGCAGTGGTGGCTCAGAGGGCTGAGGCACTGAGTTACTGATCGGAAGATCGGCGGTTCGATTCCCAGCTCAGCCAGGTTGCCGCTGTTGGGCCCTTGAGCGCGGCCCTTAACCCTAACTGCTCCAGGGGCGCTGAACCATGGCTGACCCTGCGCTCTGACCCCAGTTACGCTGGGATATGCCAAGAAGGAATTTCACTGTGCTGTAATTTATATGTGACAAAATAAAGGCTTTACTTTACTTTAGATTTCATGTTTAAACTATAATAGACTTTTTTTTGGCCACATCTAAAACGAGCTTTTTCCCCACAATTCGTGTTGCTCCAGGAACGCATTTCCGGGGTCGACTGTGTATGTATTCAGATACAATGTCATTGCAGGTTCGGACAAATACCATATTTGTCCATATAGTGTCGGTGAGTGATATAAAAATATAAAGATATAAAGATGACGCGGATTGTGAAAAATTACAGCGATCTTACTGTAGCATTTTAAGTGGTGCATCACATTTAGGCATTTGGTAGACGCCGTTATCTAGAGCCACTTACATTTTTATCTCTTTATATATCCGAGCAGTTGATGGTTACGGGCCTGAGGGTTAAGGCACTCTGGTGCTTAAACAACTGCAAAAAAAAAAAAGTATCTTTGACTTATAGTACGTTGCTTAAATAAATAAGATTATCTAGAGAAGAGGAAAGACAGACATTATTCCTTCTCGTGTTTGTTCTCTGTTTGACTGTATGCGCATTTTTTTTCTGAGTGAAGCAGTTTCATAAGGTTAAGGTTAAGTCTACCCAACTAATGCACGGGACGTGCACGTTATTCAAATTTAATGCAAAGTCATATATTTTTTTAATCGAAATTTTACGCATCATAATGAATAAATAGCAAACCTCGTATCTGAACTTCAACAACAGTGTTGTTTAACACCTGCTGAGCCAGAGTACATGTTAGTTGTGTGTTTAATATACACACACACACACGCGCGCGCTCACGTTTTGGAAAAAAAACAACAGTTTTTCAGTTTGCAAAAAAATTCCTATGTTCAGATTGTCGACGTGATGGAAGGTCGAGTACGTTTACACTGGACGCGTGCACGTGGAAATACTTTACTTTCACTATTGAACATAGCTGTAATTTCTACTTACCTTTTTTTTAAATGTTTTTTATTTTTTTTTCATGATGAAACGTCGACAAACGTTTTCATCATTGGTTTTTATCATATTTTCCTGACCACATTTGTTCCATAAACGTGATGACAGCACTGTCCCTCCATGCTTTAACGATGTGCCGGACGTGTCCTAACCCACCGCAACTAATTGTAATGCTTTCTTTGCAGAACGCAGGCCAATAATTTGACCTTTTAGAATTTTCTTTATTAATTTTCTTTGTTCAAGGCCGTGTGTTTTATACTAGCTAGAGTTTACAGTCATTCCAGAAATAGTGCAAAGGTTGAATGGTACAGAATTCTGTTGCTGTTGCTAGGAAGGTATGTGAAATATTTCGAGGAGAACGATTCATCGAATTAACAACACGTGCTTTGTTCGAGTCGTAAAGCGGTCAAACCGACTAAGACAGCTAAGACGTACGACTTTGTAAGGCTGACGCCTGTGAATTTCATCTGTAACAGTCTTTTATGAAGATCTTGCCGTTTACCATTGCCTTACCGTAGTTGTGTCGTGTTTCCCGCTTTCTGACGAGTGTTTCGTCTGAACAGTGTTTGGTCGGCAGTGTGTGTCATCGCGGACGTGTGTGTGTGTGACGTAATGGTTTATCGTTTACCTAACTGTTGGTTTGAGTTGCTTTACATCTGAGTGAACTATGGAGGAATAAAGATGAAATTTATAGCTGTTTTTTTTTTCTTTAGCAGACATGTTGGATAGTTTTTATTCCGTCCACGGAGCTTTTTCTTTCCCGCAGAAGTCTTTCCTCATGGACGTCTGAGTCTTTACACTATAAGACTGCACCGTTCGCAGTGTGACGGTAGTGTGTCTGATCGAAGCAATTCCTCTAAACCTCATGGCTCGCAGTTCCTTCTCACACTTGTTTCTTTTCTTTTGGGTTGAAAAAAAAAAAAAATCACATTTGCAGGGCTTGCATCTCTGTCACCTCTTTTAACATCTGGATTCTGCAGCATTTCTCAGTGTTTTTGTCTTTTTCTAAAAGTGTTCGGGCTTGATGAAGAGCTCGGTCAACGTCTTTAACACGGTATTTCCCCACGATGTGATCGTTCCTCCGAGGATCTGTACTTCCGCATTAGAAAATTGAGGTGGAAATGGGAATAGTACACAAGAATCTTTTAAAGCTGTGATGACAGAAGTGGTGTTCGAGTCAAAGCGGGACTTTTGATTGTACAGAATAACAGAACACGGTCCTGAGAGTAAACGCTCCCTTTGTTCCTCTATATAATCCCCTGATACACTGATGCACTGATCCCAGTGTCTCACTGGTGCCTGGACACCATCACGGTAGAGCGTTTACGCAAGTACGCTGTGATTGGAGACGCCGGCCTCCCAGGACCTCCTTCGACCCCCAGAAACATGTGGAAGTGGCTTGGAAGTGAGCGAGGTCAGGACGTCTCAATGACTCCTCTACTGCAAGTCGGCCGGAGATTTTGTACGAGGACCAGGAAGGCGTTCCACTCCAAAAAAACGGGGAGTTTTTTTTAAAAAAAAGTTCGCACCGTTCAGATGTTTTACTGCAGACGCCGTGAGAGTCTCATCAACGTCCTGTGATTGAAGTCTTCTGTAAATGTCAAATCGCTTTTACGGCTTTATTCGTGAGAAATTTCATCACCGGTCCTCGCTTGGCGCTCGTTGTATATCAGCTCACCTCCTTTACGTAAGCTGTCAGAAAATGCATTATTTGGATTCATTGCATAAGTATAAAAGGAAACCTGATGGAGCTTGGAAGGTAATCAGCAGACTTCATCGCTCTCTCTCTCTCTCTCTCTCTCGCTTTACCTTCAAACCCTACAATCTGTCTTGTTACAGTCAAACCAGAAAGTACAAAGTTCTCAGTCTGGAGGAAGACGTGCATGCTGACCCTTTAAACAAGTGTCTCCTTACAGGGAGCGTTCTCGTACCACCGCTCATACTCTACATTATTCTTCGTTTAATATCTAATGTCTTCAGTCTCATACGAGTCTCTAGTTACTATAGGACCAACAGCGTAATAAAACAAGCTCGGTAAAGTACACCCCTGATGTGAGTTACAGCCGTCAGAGCTGCTGGTGTAGAAACGAACACCGTGCGACTGATCAGACTGGAAAGTCCGACTTTGAGAGCGCTGTGGTTTTGATACGACGCGGTGAGCAGCTGTAATTATCTACCCGGCGTACGTAAGTCGTGGCTTTCGGTGGAGGAGCATTGAGGCTGTCCTACTGTTTGAGCAGACTCTCTTTAGGCCCCTGGACTTTTTTTTTTTTTTTTTTAAACCATCCATCTTTGACTACAAGAAAGAGCCATTTATCTCATTCAGAGTTTCTTTGCTTTTCGCTCTCCCCCTCTTCTTCATTTCTCTCCGTCTCTTTCTTTTCTGCATTTTCTCTGGTTGTGTGCTCAGCAAGAGGTTGAACAGAGAGAGGTGTGTGTGTGTGTGTGTGTGTGTGTGTGTGTGTACTTGAGAGCAGATGGCAGCTGGTTGGCCTGGCTGAGGCTGAGGCAAGGTAATTACCCTGCGCTGGGTCTGGGTAGTTAACTCTTTCAGAGTAGTCTGTTGTTTTTCTTACCCCCCCTCACTGTCTCTCTCTCACTCTCTCTCTGTCTCTCTCTGTCTCTCTCTGTCTCTCTCTCTGAGGGGGTTTGGCCGAGGAACGCAGCACGGCGGCTTGCGACACGTGTTTTTAGAGCAGTTCTGCTTGGTGGGACTCTCCATCATTGCATGAGTTCCTCATTTTGTATTTGTGGTTCTTGTTTTGGATCCAACACTCGACAGGCAAATTTGTGCAGCATCTTTTTTCTTTTTTCTTTCTTTCTCTTTTGCAGACGGAATGTGATCCTTTTCTCATTTCTGGTTTGTTCAGTCTGACCCAAGTGTATTAGTAATCTATAATCTATAGCTGTGCCGTACTGTAATGATGTATAACGGTTTATAAAAAAAAGTGCACACACACAACAGGCTTGCAAAATGACACGGTTGTTTTTACTTACTTCTAAGCGGTGGGTGACGCAGAGACACTGCAGTCTCTGGCTTGCTAGTTAAGGATTTAACGAGCTGCTTTGTGGCCGGGTCTATTGTTAAAATGTGATAGATACACTGTACTGTACTGTACTGTACCTTATAATATGTTATTGTGTGTCATGCACGCAAATGCGTTTCAAACAAACAAAAAAATGATAATCTGGATATGTTCCTACGGGGTCCCGGACGTTTACGACGTTCTCATGGACGCCTGTTCCACGTTCTCGTGTAGCTCACGATTAGAAAAACAGATGTAACGCTTTAAGAGGCATGACTCTTCACCCACAAGCTCGTTCTTTCTGTGTTCGACTGCGTTATTATACCTCGGCTATGAGACGAGTCATGTGGTCTGTGTCTTGCTTTTCCAAACACAGATTTCCTACCATGGCAGTGAGGAGGGCGGAGAGAGCGAAGATTCTGAAGGAGAGAACCAAGAGCTGGCACAGATCGACCGAGGTTTTTTATTTCCATCTTATTCTACAGTCTCATGGGGGTAGGGGGGGGGGGGGGCGGGTGGTGGTTGGGTTTTGGGGGTGACAGATTGCCCTGAATTTAACCCCTGAGACACAGACCCATGTCTCCTTTAAGGGACATTATGGGGTGTATGTAGTAACGCAGCCCAGGCCGACCACATGGAAAAGACGTTGTAAAAGACGTCACATGACATTGTAGTTCATCACTGACAACTGCCCTACGTGACATACCATGTATGTCACAGTGCTATTTTGTGTTATATTAATTTGTTCCGTGAATGCAGTCAGAACAGGATCGATATAAAATACAAGATGTTACAGTATTAAAGCATTAGAACGGTTAAATTGTATGAAAAAACAAGCATGTTAGAATGAGCCAGTTCTGTCTGTCACGAAAATGATGTCACTGTTACCCCACGTCACAGACAGTCACATGACCGCACAAGACAGACGGTCTTGTATGAGTTACAATGAACGATAAAGGGTTTCGGACATCACGCGCCCTTAAATGACCGTGGAAACAGAATCGGATCACCGTAACCCTAATGCTCAAAGTAGTTAAACTTACTGAGTACCGTTAATGTAAATAATTACAATTAGTTCAGATTAATAGACCTTGACGAGTATTTAGAACTTTTTGGAATTTATGAGTTTGTAGAAATTACACTTTTTAAGTTAGCTGAACAAATTAAGTAACTATAAGTACTTAAGTAACAGTAACTGTCACCTTAAAGTTCCACCAACTTAAAATCTTTCAGCCTGGTGATTTTGTGTCTGAGGTCATCAGGGCAATCAATAGGTCACTGGGGGCTCAGTGGGAGGTGTTTCACCTGCCTTGGGTTCGATTCCCAACAACTGGATAAAGTGTCTGTCCCAGACACAGATAAAATGGGAGGGTCGCGTCAGGAAGAGCGTCTGGTGTAAAACCTGCGCCGAGCTTGTGTGCGGACCGGATCGTCTACTGTAGCGACCCATCGCCGGAAGCAGCCGAAAAACGACCGGAAAAAAGAACGATTAATATGAACGAGTACAACAAACTCAAAAACTGAGTCTGTTTACTTAAAATTGGAAACATCATTACATAACAAAACTTTATGTAACTGAATAGAGTGGAACCTCGGATTGCGAGTAACTCGGTTTACATGTGTTCCGCAAGACGAGCAAAGATATTTAATAAATTTTTACTTGAAAAACGAGCATGTCTTGGTTTACGAGTGCAGAGTTTTTGACAGCGACACACACACCGACACACACCGACACACACCGACACACACACACACACACACACACACACACACACACACACACACACACTCTCTCTCTCTCGTCTTTACACCCCCCCTTCCCAGCTTCACACAGACACACACACACACACTCTGCTCTACACAGAAACTCTGCTCTGTCGCGACTGGAATGAATTATGCTCGTAATCTCTACCTCATATTTTTGGAGTTTTGCCAACTCATTCAGGTTTACAGTGAATCAGCTTTATTGCCAAGTATGGAAGCTTCCAGAGACGACGACACAACAAAAACCAAACAAAACAAAGAAAAACAGTTAACAACAAACGGAGTAGGATGTGGGGTGTGTGAAACGGTCGATATTTTTTTCGGCTGGTTGCCACAGCGGATCTGCAGTGTCTGGGTTTTTGGGCATTGGCTGGGAATCGAACCTTCTGCACGGCAGGTGAGAAACTGACCGCTGAGCCGCCAAAAAGATGTTCAATGTTCGATTCAGTCACCTGTGACTCCGCTAAAAGCCGCTCCAATGTCCTGCCGACCTGTCACTGAGTGTCCACGAACTTGTGCTATTTAATTTTAAATAAGTACCCCAACACATCATGATCTAACCCCAACCCTAACCTTATGAATTGGCATCAGCATGACTTGGGCAGTTTTTTCTGGCTCCACCCCTTGCGTTAAGAATGTAAAGAGGAACAAAACCCTTATACACTCTACCATAGCATAGTTCCACTCACTAGCCACTTTAATAGGAACACCCATACCCTTGCTTACTGTATGTCCCCCTGTTCCAAAATTCATGCAGTTATCCAATCAGCTAACGATGTAGCAGCGGCAAAACTCACAATATTATTCAGGTACAGATCAAGAGGTTGAGTTAAAAATATGACATCAAACATCAGAATGTGAAAAAATATGATCTGTATAACTTTGACTCTGTTAACATTTCTGTTGTTGCCCTATGGGGGCTGGTTAGAGTATTTCAGGAACCGCCGGTCTCCTGGGATTTGCAAACACAACTGTCTCAAAAGAAAAAAAAAAATTGGTTCCAGCTCACAGAGATCACTCTTCACAGCTGCAGTGAGAAGAAAAGTATCTCAGAATGCATGGCACTCATGTCAGGTCTGAGTGAGATAATCTACAATCAGCCGAAGATCACATCAGGTTCCTCTCATCAGTGAAGAACAGGGATCTGAACCCGCACAGGGCATGGGCTGGGCATGGGCTCATCCAAACTGGGCACTCTGAGACTGGAAAAAGAGCGGGTGCTTAAACCAGTGGCCTGATAGGAGAACTGTATAAATGAGTGTGTTACAGGTGTTTTGAACCGTGTATTCAGTCTTTTTCTGTGAAGTGACTAAGTGCTTGTATTCATGCGGCTAGGTTAGACCAAGGAAGGGTAACATGCTAACATTAATGACTTCTGATTTACTTAGGCTTATGCTTATACAGTGCAACTTTGGATTACAAACATACTGCAATTCGTTCTGGAAGCAGGCTCGTTTTCCAAAACACTCGTAAACCAAATCTGATTTTCCCATAAGAAATAATGAAAACACAAATAATTCGTTCCACAGCCCCAAAAAATAAAAACATAAAAATAATTAATACAATATATAAAGTAAAAATAAAAAAATTAACCTGCACTTTACCTTTAAAAAAAAGTCAAAATAAATCCCAACAGTTAAGTGTTTCCGTTTATGCACTCAAATGCTGTGTGTGTATGCACGCACATTACACGCACACACACACACACACACACACACACACACACACACACACACACACACACACACACACACACACACACACACATACACACATTAACGGAAAGACTGTTTTATCGGAAAAAATAGCAAGGAACATCGCTAATGACACTCGCGTGAGCTCATACTGAGTACGGAATCACTGCTGTAAAGTAAAAATGTGTGTGTGTGTGTGAAGCCCAGCGGGAGGGGGTGTTGTAAAGCCGAGAGAGAGTGTGTGTGTTTGTACATGCGCACACACACATTGGACTAACGACACAGTGAAACAGAGAGGGAGATGTTGATTATTCCAGTACGAGACAAGCACTAAGACACAGCAGGGGAGACGATTACCCACAATTCTGCAGCGCAAGAGAGAGAAAAATCATTGGCTCAGTTGTGTTCATGTGACACTCGGTGTCAAAACAAGAAGCGCATGCGTGATACATGATACTCAGCACTCATAATCCAAGACTTGCTCGTTTTCCAAGTCAGAATTTATTAAAAATCTTTGCTCGTCTTGCAGAACACTCGCAAGCCGGGTTACTCACAATCCAAGGTTCCACTGTACACCCTAAGTGAATACCTAAATTGATACCAAAGTGTCAGTATTTTAATGTGGGCGCCGTTGTTATCTAGCACGGCCTTAATCCTCCTGGGCCTGGACTTCACCAGAGCTGCACATGTAGTTGCTGGGATCCTCTTCCACTCCTCCATAATGATATCACTGCTGGACGTCAGACACATGTGGCGCTTGAGGACACCCCACAGGTGCTCAATAGGGTTCAGGTCTGGAGATGTACTTAGCCAGTGACAAACACATGAACATGATGAATAGGTCATGTGACTTTGCATGGTTAATGATGTACAGCTGTTACTCACTTTTGTTTCCGGCTATTTTGACAATAATGGCTGCATGTTGAGTTATTTTCAGAGGACGGTAAATCTGTACTGTTATACAAGCTGCACATTGACGACTCCAAAGTTTCATTTCTCCAGTATTGTCCTTTGAGAAGATCTACTGAAATGTTTGCTGAAATTAGAGGGGTGTAATTACTTTTGTATGCAGCCTGTTAAGTTACAACAACATGTCGTTCCATGAGAACAAGTTTTTGGCATCAGGACTATTACAGTACGTTCAGATGCCTGATACCAAAGAAATCAACTTTGGCATTGTGTTCGTTTCAATAGGTTTCTTTGGTTTGGACGTGTTGTACTGTAGATTCATGTCCATCATTCTCATGTGTCCACTTCCTGGCAAATTCTAAACCATTGCACTATTCAAACACAGTTATATAACGACCCCAGTTGATTAGATAAATCATGACCCATTCATATGGATTAAAATGCATAATTGTAAACAAGTGAAATCAAAGCCATAAATGACATCATAAGAGTCATCTTGGACATGTATTGTGGAACTTAATCAAAGCTTGTTTTGTCCTCCAGAGCGCCGCAGGAACTGTGTTCTAACCCCTCTGGCTACTAGTCAGCAGCCTAACCAGGGCCTGCTTTCCCCGGGGCGTGTCCGTCGTGTCCGGTTGCTACTCGAGCCCGCCATGGAGCGGCACAGCTCCGAAGAGGAGCTCGAGCGCATCGCGGGCATTGCGAGCACCGCTGGCGCCGAGGGCGGGTGCAGGTGGCACCGACACGGCGAGCTAAGCAGCGCCTCCAGCGACGAGGAGGTGAAGGACCTGTGCGAGCCGGGCGCCTCCCCCAGCCCTGTGCTGTTCAGCTCATCTCCACCTCGTGGCCTCAAACCTACACACACCTCCACGCGACTGCACGCCAGACCCATAATCCTCAGCCATTTCGAACAGCCCGCCGTGCCATACTGGAGACACCGCAGAGAGCCCGGGCGGCCGAGTTTGGACCTGGAGAAGATGCAGCAGGTTTGGAAATGGTTCTTATTTAAAGATTGACTTGTTAGATAAAAAAAAAAAAAAAAACTCTGTATGTACTGTGTACACGGTAAACTATCGCATTGATTGGCTCTGTTGAGTGGCACATACAGTATAGCTACGCCCACTTTGCGGAAAAAGCGCTAAATTGAAAACAAAAAACAAAAAGCAAACGCTAGATATAACGCTGTGACATAATCTGTCACATAACTGCTCATAACCTCACATTTAGATTTAATGCAGATTATGGCGCGAGGTTCGGTTTTCATAGTGTACGCACCATTGTTCTGGGGTAAGCCGCGTTATGCTGTTCCGCACTTTCGTTTCTGTTTCTTGGCTTGTATGTGCATTACGGTTGTTTCTGTTTTTCTCGTCCGCATACTCTGTCTGTACATGGTAAACTATTGAGTTGATCAGCTCGTATCAACGTGTAAAGCCATAGCTATACCCACCTCGAGGGAAAAAAAGTTAAAATGTTCATCCAAAAAAGCTCTAGATTCTGTGATATAATCTGGTACAAAACTGATCATACTGTACATTGAGCTCAATTTAACATTTAGATGTAATTTATGGTGCAGTTTAAACTTCAGATAGAAATAGATGTATTGCAAAAGTTTGATTAAATTCTGTCCGGACAGTTTTGTGTGAGACAGACAGACAGACAGACAGACAGACAGACAGAGAGACAGACAGACAGACAGACATTTCTGAGACTGGTTTCTGGTCCTCCACTGTATGAAACGTTAAGATATCCCTGAAAGAGCCAGTTCCAACCAATGTACACACAAAACCTCTCTTTTATTTATAAAGATTAAATCTGCATGATAAATATTAAAGCGCTTCTCGTTCTTGTCCTGTATGTATCCGCACATCACAGCTTCCCATAAAGTCTATTACACTTAAACAAAAAAACACTTGTGATGTTCTAGAATACAGCTCTTTGTTGCCTGGATTTGAAAAGGCTGACACACACACACACACACACACACACACACACACACACACACACACACACACACACACACACACACACACATCCACATTCTCACACGGGGCCCTTGTGCCAGCCACCTCCAGAGAGACGAACGGATGACAGATGTCACTTCACCCCTCCCTGTTCTGTTTCAGTCCCCATGAAGCCAAGCTCGTGTGTGTGTGTGTGTGTGTGTGTGTGTGTGTGTGTGTGTGTGTGTGTGTGTATCTCTATGCATGTGTGTGTGTGTGTGTATCTCTATGCATGTGTGTGTGTGTGCATTTGGAGGAGGAAAGAAGCAGCAGACATGTTTAATATTACAGAATTTGGACAGACTGTCAGAGTTTTGCTCAGATAAAGAGCAGGCTGTATGGAGAGGACAGTTGAGGGTTTTGAAGCAGAGAGGAACACAGAGCGGTATCATACTGAGGGCCTCCATATGTCCCTAGGTTTCTGTGGCAAGGGCAGATTATAAGAGACAGCGGGGGCTGTGTGTGAGTGTGTGTGTGTGTGTGTGTGTGTGTGTGTGACAGAGAGAGTGTGTCTGAGTTCATAAAGTTGGAGAGCTGCTGCTGAAGTGGCTGCCAAAATCTTCTCATTTTAAACCCTTAAAATAAAACACACTCACATATATTTGACTGTTGGGAATCTCGATCCTAAGCCTGAGTCCTGACTTAAGTGCTGCGTTTAAATTGATATCAGTGCCGAGCTTTGTGTTTCACTGCGCAGACAGCTGTTGCGTATTAGGATCGTATTCCGCTTTTGGTCATTCCAATTTCTCGACATTACAATAATCCATACAGGCCTCAGTTCTGAGACGCGGGCAGCTGCTCATGCGGCGCACACACACACACACACACACACACATGGGTGAGGTGTGTGTTTGGGCTTCGTGAATGCTTTAGATGACAGATGATGAAACCAGATTGGATGCTTGGCTGAGCCTTTCATAATGATTACCGTGGAAGGCTAATGTTTTATCCAGAGTGACTTAACATTTGAGGCCCGGTCCAAGGAGAAAGCTGAGCGCTTGGCGTCGGGTTTTCGGGCCTCGATTGTGGAACTCGCGCCGGTTTCCCGTCTGCGTGTATCTGGGATTTATTTTCCTAGCGCAGACTCGGATTTCCATGCAATTACTGTTAAAAGCTAGGAAGAGATATCGCGGTACCTAGTGTGACGTTTTACGTTTAGAAACACAAACACCTTTTTAGCGATTTTTATTTATTTATTTATTTTTATGAGTCGAATTGCTCCGGTGTAAACCGTGTCCTCAGCAAGATCGGCTTACAACGCACCGTTAGTCAAGCTTCAGCCAAATAGTTTCCCCATCCGGCTCATTTCCCTTTAAGATACTATTTCATGCATTAATTAAAGAACCGATGAGGTTTGACATTTTCTTTTGAAATTTCTCACGACCTGCCGGGCATGGCGTATTGTGTTTATTAGCTTTGACACCGCAGCGCTACGAGCTCACACCTTGTACCCCTACCAAAGGACTCGGGGAGGGGGGGGGGGTGATGGGGGGCACACTAAATGTTTCTTTATTAAGTCAGAGCTCTGTCGCGGGTCATGTATGCTGTAGTGAATGAGGATGATGTAATCTGATCAGTGCCAATATTTCTGTCTTGGTTTTGTGTTACAGAAAATGCTCCTGAAAAAGAACTGTGGAGGAAAAACGAGGACAATCAAGATCCGGGTAAGTGTGCGAGTTGAATCATGATAAATAAATAAATAAAAACAGTCGATGTGTATGTGTGAGCTACGATGCTTTGAAAAAGTATTTACCCCTCACCCTTTTTCTTTTTTTTTTGCATATTTGTCACACTTACATGATTGAGATCATCAAACAGATTTGAATATTAGACAAAGACACAAAATGCAGTTTTGTAAATGCAGATGAATTCATTTATTAAGGGAAAAAAGCTGTCCAAACCTGCCTGGCCCTTTGTGAAAAAGTAATTGCCCCTGAGTTTAATTTCACTTGCCACACCCAGGCCTGATTACCGCCAGACGTGTTGAATCAAGAAATCACTTAAACAGAAGTGTCTGACAAAGTGACACGGAATGATTTACAAAACAACACATCATACTGTGATTTAACGAAATTCAAGAAAAGATGAGAAACAAAGTAATTGTGTAAATCTGGAAAGTAATTTCTAAGGCTTTGGGACTCCAGTGAACCACAGTGAGAGCCATCATCCACAAATGGAGAAAACTTGGAACAGGGCTGAACTTTCCCAAAATTACTCCAAGAGTAGAATGACGACTCATCCAGGAGCTCAGGAAAGAACCCAGAACATCATCTAAAAGAACTGCAGGTCTCACTAGACACTGACTAGTTAAGGTCAGTGTTCATGGTTTAAACAATAATAAAAGAGACTGAGGGCAAAAATGGTGTCCATGGGAGAATTCATGGGTAAAAGCCACTGTCAAAAAAAAAAAAAAAAATACATCTTTGCTTATCCCCAAGCAAATATTGGGCAAATATTCTGTCGACTGATGACACAAAGGTTTAGGTGTGCGTCCTGTTACATCTGGCGTAAAACTAACACAGCGTTTCATAAAAAGAACATCATACCTACTGTCATGAAACATGGTGGTGGTAGTTTGACGGTCTGGGGCGTTGCAGCTTCAGGATCTGGATGACGTGCCATAATTGATGGAACCATGAATTCGGCGCTCTACCAGAAAATCCTGAAGGACAATGTCCGACCATCAGTTTGTTTCCTCAAGATCAAGCGCACTTGAGTTATGCAGGAGAACAATGATCAGAAACACACCAGGAAGTCCACCTCTGAATGGCTCAACAACAAAAAAAAAAGAAAACTAAATCATGGTTTTGGAGTGGCCTATCAAAGTCTGGGCTTAAATCCAGTTGAGATCCTTAAACAGGCTGTTCATGCTCAACAACCATTAAGTGTGGCTGAATTAAATCAATTCTGCTGAGAAGAGCGGGCCAAAATTCCTCCACAGCGATGTGAAAGACGCTTACGTGAAAAAAAAGTCATTTGTGGCTGACACCGGATCAGATAAACACTCTGTGTGCTGAGGATTGATACTCGGCTTGGGCAGATGTGAAGGGTAGCGTGGTGGTAGCATGTTCCCGTGGACTGGACAGTGTTTCTTTCCCCCAATAAATGAAATCATCATCATTTAAAAAACGCATTTTGTATTTACTCAGGTTATCTTTGTGTGAAATGAAAATCTGTCTCATCTCAATCATTTAAGTTACACATATAAACGAAAAAAAAAAAAAAAAAAAACAACAATCAGAAGGGGGCAAATACTTTTTCACAGCCCTACACAGTAGGTTTGAGGGTATTTAAAATGCTAAGATCGGGACTAGGTTTAGCCGTGTAATAAAAAAACTGTAATATGACAGACTTGTGCAGACTCGTAAAATAGTTTGTGTCATATTCTGGTTTTGTTTTAGCTGTTATCTAGCTAGCTTTAGAAATGAAGCATAGAAATAATAATGATACTTAAATTTTCCCGCCTACAGCCAATTAAAACAACTTTCATGACTATTTCGTTCCCAGTTTACAGAAGGACATAAAATCAGTACAGACTGTGTGTCGACTTCAGCTCTGACCACTACACACACGCGACACATTCGCCAGCTAGCTTGTTGCTAATGCTGCTCACTATTTTGCACTGGCTAGCCTGATGCTAAGCTACGCACTTCAGTCCATTCTACTTGCTCCTCCCTTTTTTTAAATCATCATTGATCTATACTGTGTTGCCGGCATGTATCTGTGCCTCTTGGGTTTTTAAGAGGGTGCACCATGGCGGAGCTGGAGGGGTGCAGGACTCCCCCTCCGCCCTTCCCCCTCCCCCTCCCCCTCCCCAGCGTCCCCAGTACGCCACGTTCCCATGATTACTTTAACCTTGTTAAACACTTTTCCAGATTCCAGGTACGATTATCTTCTGATTTGTTGTAGTTAACTCTTGTTCAACCCTTAGTTAACCCATAGCTCAAGGGTGTCAAACTCATAAAGGCTCAGTGTGTGTGTGTGTGTGTGTGTGTGCAGGATTTCATTCCAACCACGCACAAAGCCACACCTGATTCCACCTGTTTAATTAGTTGTTCTTGGCTTTCAGTAGACTATCAGGTGTGGCATCTGCTTAGCTGGAATAAAAAAATGCACCCACCCACACCCACCCACACACACACACACACACACACCATCCCTTTCTGGCTTAGTTCAAGTCCTAGTCTACGCTTCAAGCTCTTGTTCCTGTCACTGTTTATTTGGTTTCCCCGACACAATGTTTATTAAAGACGTTTATCCCGCGCGCCTCTTAATCTTGATAACGACTTAATAAAATCCCCAGGAAGCCTATCAGGATCTCTTTCGTTATCTAGCTGGAGAAGTGTTAGAAATAAAGATTAGTAACATTTCTAATCCCCTCAGAAGCTTTCTCCTGGAGACCTTAAACCTGGGGTCTTCTGTTTAAAGAAGAAGAAAAAAAAAAAGAAATATTGTTACGATTAATGTACTACATATCCAGGCCCTGGTGTGTCTTCTGTATCTCAGAACCGCCATGTTTCTGCTAATCGGTTTAAATCATAATTATTGCGTAATAGCTTTTCTCCTCTGTGCATTCAAGAACCTCCAATCTGTCTACACGGGATTGAGTGTCGCTTTTATTGGATTAAGGTAAAGCAGAGAAAAAGAGTGAGGCATGGGCGAGAGAGACATTGTGTGTGTGTGTTGGGATGAAGTCATTTTCCGTTTATAGAGCACCTTCTGTCGCAGGATCTCCATGATCTGGAGAGAATCATAGCGAAGGCGATAGAGGTGTTTTTTTTTTTTTTTTCATCTCTCTTGCCTTCTTGTCTTCAGCCTGTTCTCTTTATAGATCTTCTCCCTTACTCGTCTCTGCAGTGTGGATCACATTAGTGCCTGTATCTGTCTCTTCCCTCCTGCTTTACTCTCTATTGATTTCACGTCTTCCTTCACACACACACTCGGCCTTCTTCGGTCTTACTCCAGATTCCATACTTTCTTTCTTTACATTTTTTTTTCCCAGGCTGCGTTCCAGGTGAAAGTTGATAGACGGGGGTGGGGTGGGGGGGTTGTAGTGGTTACCAAGAGGCCCTTTTTGGAGCGATTGTCATTATCATGGGGGCCGAGTGTTCGCCTCTGGAGTTGTAGGATGGAGGTCGGAGGGGGGGGGTGTGTGTACGTGAAAGAGAGACAAGGAAAGGAAAGAAGAGTCATCTGTGGCTGAAACCGGAGCAGATAAACACTGTGTGTGCTGAGGATTGATACTCGGCTTGGGCAGATGTAAAGGGTACTGAGGGTTAGCATGTTCGCGCGGACTGCTGTTCTTGCTACAGAGTAGGATGTTTGCGTTAGAGTAATAAAGCGTAATGACGAAGGCTAAATCTGGCACCGTTTTGCAAGTTCTGCGTACTTGCTGTGTATCTACAGCTGCGCACAATCAGCGCAATCCGGTCCAGCAGTATAAGCAAACACGGATTCAACGCATTCTGCTGTAATGTACATTTGCGGAAAGGAGTTTGAAAGGAGTGCGCTGTGCGCGCTCGCACCGCTCCTCTCGCTGTTATCGACTCTAGCTGGGACCTGCCTCAGACGCTCATATGCAAAACACGTTAACTTTTACTTTCATTCCTCTTCCCTGGAACTCGCTCTTCTCTTAAGGCATGTAATGTTTCGGCGAGACCCTCGAGGGCTGTTTCAGGGAAGACATAATGATTTGACCTTGCATAGACGTGTATATGTAATGCAATGTAATGTGTGCTAGTCTGCTGTGTTGCTGTGGCTAAAGATACAAAAAAACAAAAAACAAAAAAAGGTTTCAGTCTTTTCAAAAATACTTGGCACCTCAGCTTTAAGTGAGCATGCGGGCATTTGTGGATTTAGTTTTTCCTTTACATTATAGAGCCGAAAGAGTTTTTTTTTTTTTTTTTTAATCATGCCATTCCTGATTTCATTCCTTTTGCTCTATAATCATAAACTCGTCTGCAAAGGCTTCTCACTAATTTTGAGGAAGTAGGTGTGGGGATTTGCCCATTCAGCCGCGAGTGCATTAGTGAGGATGGATGTTGTACAGTACGAGGAAGGCCGGTGTGCACTCAACATTCCTGTTCGTCTCAATACCATGTTAAGTGGCTTCTCATTGAGGGCTCTGAAATAGTTCTTACAGGCCAAACCATGTCTTCATGCCCATGGGCACGGTCGTGCTGGACAGTAATCCTATAGCGTACGCAGATATTGGAGTGTTTTCATGTTGATACAGAAGTCTTCTGTAAATATGAATCAGGTTTACACCTTCACTAATGAGAGAATTTCACCAGTGGAATGTCTGATAAGAAGGGAGAAAAAAAAGAGGAAATAGATCTAATCCTTGAAGTGGAGATCATTAAACATAATCGGAATCTTACCCCTGTTCCTCCAAGGCGGTTCTGGAACCAGTTCCAGTTCTGGTGCTCATTTTCGACCAGTTCTTTGTTTTCAGACAGCCAAAGCACCGGCCCTCAGACAGGAGCACTGGTTCCATGGTGGCACCAACACTTTGCTGAGCCAGAACAAAGAACCGCTTATGTCAGGGTCTGGTGAGCGGAAATATGACCAAAAACTAAAAGTTTGTGACCGCTGTCTTTAAAAAAAATGGACTCCGTATGCAATGGGAAGCTCAAATGATTTCTAGTAACGATGAAGCCTGGGGAACTGCTCACAAAGCCATGTTGAAGTTCACCATTGTTGTTGTTGTTGTACTTGCTGCTAGTATTTTTTTTTTGCCACTGGCTCAGTGGTAGGTTTCTCGCCTATCATTCGGAAGGCCCAGGTCCGATTCCCAGCCAGTTCCCAGGGGATCCGGCGTGAAGGAAAACCTGTGCCAAGTTGTGGTGCGGTCGGATGGTCCGCTGTGGCGCCCCCTTGTCGGTAGCAGCTGAAAGACCAACAACAAGAACAACAACAACAACATTGTTGGGAAAGTACAGATGTACAGTACACGGACGTATACAGTGACGTACTGACGTGACTCTTTAGTCCATGGAAAAACAAAGTCAGTTCTGAAAACCGGCTCTGAAATGTCACTCTGACCAGAAATTAAGTCAAGTCCAGTAGGCTGTTATTGTAATTTCAACCATATACTGTTCAGTACACCGTGAAACAAAATAACATTTCTCCAAGACCAAGGTGCTACATACATGCAACATAAATTAACTCAATTACCTCAATTAACTAACTAGCTAAGACACGTAATTAGCTGACTAAGACAAAAAACAGCACCAATTACCTAGCACCTGGTTCACTTTAGTGGAAAAAGGGGTTTCTGAGTGCTATAATGATGGATTAAGCTGTTATAGACTGTCGTTTACTAGACGTGCCTGTGACTTCGTCCACCTGGAATTTAATTGCACACTCATAGGAGCGTATTAAAAAAAAAATAATTGAGATTTTTTTCAAGGTAGATTTTTTTGAATTCTATACATTAAGAGCGTTTTCTGTTTGAGTTTTAGCGTAGCGTATCTTCTCTCCCTGTGGGCCGATTGTGATGAAACAAAGCCTGTATGTTACCTGAAGCTCGACCAAACACTAATGTGAAAACCTCATTCAAATTCCTTCAGTAGTTTTTAGGTGATGCGTACACAAACAAACAAACAAACAGACAATTCCAAAAATTTCTTGACGTGTTCTATTCTATTCATCTTACATCCACCATCCACGTTATTTCTTCGCAGCTATCTTCAATGTACAGACACCACAATTGTGGTTGCTGTATTATGTTTTATTATATGTCCAGATAATTCACTTTAGCTGCGGTTTTGCTTTACGTTTTTGGTCCCTGGTGCAAACTTTCCAGCTTCGTGGTCAGAGACTGTGTCCATAGGGGACCGTTCCTGATTACTCCGAAGGAGCCAGTCGTAATCTCACACACTATAAATGGCTGGAGAAAGTGCTGTATCGGTGCCAACTCACACAAACCCGTTTCCTCTGAGGGAGGGAAGTAGTTCAGAATAGTCCAGACTCTCGGCCATGGAAAGAAGAAGCAGGAGTTTTGTAACTGACTGGCATGCTCAGATAAAATGTTTGATTTAAAGTGTATTTTTACAATACACTTTCAACTGAAATAACTTTTTTTTTTTTTTTTTGTAATCACAGGGAGTTTTAATTTGACCTTATTAACTTTGGCTTTGCGATGTCAATCTCAACGTGTCTCAGCATAAAATTTATTATCCACTCTTAACTGTACTAATTTGTAGTAAATTAGTAGAAAATAGAACGTTTGGACTGGTTGTCGTGAATAATCATTGTCCATGAACACACCTGGTTCACAGCTAGAAAATGACATTTGAGCTCTACCGCATGGAAACTGTCCCTGACTGCCGAATGCGATACGAGTTAATGGTCTCAGTAATGTCGGGACGTGTACCTGTACATGATGTGGGTGTCCTTGTTCGGCTGTAGTTACACATGTTTATGCAGGTGGTGTGGGAAAAGAAATGAAGGAACCGAAGGGAGACTGTGGTGTGTAAATCAGGCACTGAGCTGCTTCAACGTGACTGTGATTCAACTTGTTGATAAATAAACCCACAGAGCGTGAAAGAACCAAACTCATACGTGAATAGCATGACCGACATTTTCCACATGCTAAGCCGGCCACCAAGATGGTCATAATCTCCGTATATTGCCTACAGCTACAGGACATAAGAAATCTATGCTATTTTCTGTTCTAGCTAAGCTACAGTACAGTATGTGATGCTACTGTATGCTAATTCATGTTTTACTGCATGTTGTACTGCAATGCTAATGTAGTTTAGCTAGCTGACTCATCTTAGCGCTGTTTATTAACGAGTGTGGATACGACTTCGAAGTTATCAGCTCATCCTAAAGGTGAAGATAAATGAGATTTAACAGACTTTCTATCCGGTTAGCATAAGTTTGCTAGCTAGCTACATGCAGAATAGTGAAGATAGTGTAAAAGCTCATACTGAAAATACGCTGTAATATTACATATAATTATACATTACTACATAATAATGTATAATACATGAATAAATCATGTTAAAATACATTAATAAATTTGACATAGAAATGATATGAAAATCGTGTCAGGTTAGCTTACGTTAGCTAGTAGGGCTGCAACTAACGTCTGTTTTAATAGTCAATTAATCTATCGGCGGTACAGTAGCGTAGCGGTTAGCATTGTCACCTTGCAGCTCCGGATTCTGGGTCTGTGTGTTCTCCCCGTGCTTGGTGGGTTTCCTCCAGGTACTCCGGTTTCCTCCCACAGTCCAAAGACAGGCAGATTAGGCTAATTGGCGTTCCCAAATTGCCCGTAGTGTGTGAATGAGTGTGTGTGTGTGTGTGTGTGTGTGTGTTCCCTGTGATGGATTGGCCCCCCCCATCCATGGTGTACCCTGGCCCCTACACAGGGTGTAGCCTCCAGCCCCCAAACGACCCTGTATGCAGGTACAGACGATGAGTGAGTGAGAATTAATCTATTGATTATTGAAACGAATAATCAATTAATCGGAGTACATAAGGCACATTTCCTGAGTAGCTCGTATTTAGTGGCCGGCTGTTAAATTGATCTTGAGGCTGCTTTGTGCACGTGGGAACTAACAATCAAGAAAATTGAATAAAACAAGATAAGTACTCCATTTAACGATTTGTCTTTTAATGAACTGTCCTGATGAAACAAACTCGAAATCCAAAGAATAGCAGCAATGAAATATAACTATAAATTACAGCTCTAAGTTTAATTAACGTTGATTAATCGTCGCACTCCTATTAGCTAGCAGTGAATATAATGTGCATTTAGAAACAGGAAATAATTATTTGTTATATTAGCTAGCTTAGTGCCAGTGTAAGTCTATGACTTCATTCATTCTGTTATGAAAGCTAATGCATCAGCCACTGACTCATTCTGTCTTTCACTGCTGCTTGTTGTCACGAGTTTATCATCTTTACTGCATCCTTCGTTTCTTTTTTTTTTCTCCCCTTTACAGAACCTGACGGGTGGGCGTCATCCTCCCCGATACTCTTACGATCCCTCCATCTTTGCCTTCCGCTCCCTGAGCACCGCGCCCCCGTGCAGTCCCCTGCTCTCCAGCGAGGAGCCTCCTTGTGCTTGAGTGGAAGACACTGGACTTTTGAGATGAAACAGCACAGCTTGTTGGATCGACCCATTTCTTATATTAAGACAGGGACGTTTTAATTATCCTGTCATTTCGCAGGGTTTTAGCCCAAAGTGCCCGAGTTGACAAAACAGCAAGTCCCAAGAGGTAGCAGAGCATCAGGGAATTGGGTAATGTTGTTTTATGTTGTCTTACCCTTTCTGACCATATCTCAGGAAAAATCATCTCACACTTTCCACAAAGACAAGGCTAAGGCCGCAGTTGTATGACGGAGCCGCGACAAAAAAAAGAAAAGAGAGAAAAAAAAAAAGCTGCATTCTGCTGGTATTGGCATTCTGAACAGTTTTGTGGTTCCTGCGTAACCCCGCACGTCTGGCCATTTCCTATTCGATCGCCACTGTACTGTCCTGTGTGCATCTTGGCTATTTGTAGATCGTGAAGAATGTCCACATCAAGAGCTTTGGGCTGAGAAGGAAATGTGACGTGACGTCATTTGTAATGTGAGGACGAAAGAGTGGATTTATTTTATTTTATTTTTTTTGGCGCTTAAATGGTATTACTTAAAACTGTTACCACCAGTTCCTTGCAAAATGAATAAAAATCGCGCTTGTAGGCTTGACCAACAATCGAAATGATAAACTCAATATTAGAATCGATTACTATGTGTAATCTGAAGATTGAGGTTATCCGTGTCTGCCGTAGTGCTTGGCTAATGTGTGTACTGTTCTTGGACAACAATAAGTTAATAAAAAGGAAATAAAAAAGGAACACCTGTACTACTGTAGTCCGGGATTAGACTTAAGCCGGTTTTACTCTGCGTGATTAAAGGTGCCTTTTTAAAACTTCACACTGTATGAGATGGTCTCAATAAAGTCTTTCGGACTGTTTGATAATGTGTGCTCTCCATGTCAATGTCAAATTATATGATTATATAAGAACTATAGACGTCCAAAATATATTTATATTTCATATAACATTAACACCTCCAGGTGAATTGAATACCACCGATTATCAATTATATATCATTAAACTGGTGACAGGATCACCAGCAAAACCATAGACTCATCGAGACGGATTACACATAAAAGCTAACGTAGCACAAATTCCTGAAAAGTTCATGCTGGCTAGGTGTAGGGCGATTAGCAGGACTAAAGGTCAAGGGTGTTGATCCGTTTTACATGATGTTGCATCTAACAGCACTTAAAGGATCTGCTACTAATGTTCTGGTTCCAGATATACTATATGGACCAAAGTATTTGTCCAAACCTGCAGTGACACTGTATCCAAATACACACACTTCAATATGGAATCGGTCCCTCTTTCCTTTCGCAGCTCTAACAGCTTCCACTCTTCTTGGAAGGACGTCCACAAGATGTTGGAGTGTTTCTGTGTAATTTCGTGCCCATTCATTCTGTAGAGCGTTTATGAGGTCAGACACTGATGTTGGGCGAGAAGGTCTGGCTCACAATCTCCAGTTCGTCCTAAAGGTGCTCGATGGGGTCGAGGTCTCAGGGCTCTGTGTTCGGGCCGCTCGAGTTCTTCCTCACCGAACTCATCAAACCGTGTGTTTATAGTCCTCGCTTTGTGCACGGGGGCGGAGTCGACGTTAGGGAATAGAAACCCTAAACTGTTGGCACAAAGTTTATGAAAAGCATAGCATTGTCCAGGATGTCTTGGTATGCTAAAGTATTAAGATTGTCCGTCACTAGGACAAGGGGACCGATTGATTGAAACTCCTGAATTCAATAATTAACAGGTTTGGACAAATACTTTTGTCCACATAGTGTGCCTGCAGAGGTCTAGTGGAGTCCTGCCTCGTGGGTCAGAGCTATTTTAGGGGCACAAGGGGAACCTGAATCCTAGGTGGTTTTAACGTTAACAGGTTTAAAGATATGGCTGATATCTAGTCTGTATATCAATGTTTATCAATGTTTCATGACTGCCAATAATCGCATCACATTATTCCATACATCTGTTGGTGGCTTTTAAAATGAGCGCCATAACAGCGTCCACGGAAAGATTTTAATGCTTTGAAGAAACTTTTCCACACTCTTCATTCACAATGGCACCAACGTTGCTACCGGTAAGCACGTCACACATTACACATGCAAAGACGGTCCAACATAACTGTCCAAAATAACCAAAGAATTCATTTAGTATTCGATTAGATTTTTCGCAACAGGGCCGAAATCGTACAGAGTAAAGCCGGCTTAAGCGTGTAACTCTGTCTGACTCGTCACAGATCCAGGACCGAAAGCGTACTCTTGTCTTATGTGCCTAATACACTGGAGCTGCAGTATAGAAGCTCCTTCGCCATGTTTGAGTGTTTTCGGACCAAGTCAATAATGCATACTCATCACATTTCATGACAGCCCCATTTCTGGGTTAAATCTCAGTTGAGTTAAGCTCGTTCAGTTTTGAATTGCTTTGGTAAAGAACAAACACAAAGTTGAATATAAAACATGAGAAAAATGTGTTTTGCATATGTCCTTATGTAGGTTTTTAACTATGTTAACTATGTACTGTATTGATTTGTACCTAGCTTTTCAATGAATGTAGCCTACTCTAGTGGGGGTCAATATGAATTTTTTTTTTTTGCAACGTTGTAGGAGAGTTGTACAAGGAACTTTTTTGTTACAGGTTCCACAATTTTAATCTAGTTACCCATTCAGATATATCCATGCAGAATAAATACTATATGCACCTGCCGGCCCGTCGTTTGTAACATGTAAGAAGCCTCTAGCCTTTTTCTGTTTGTTTGTTTGTTTTTTGCCTTGTTTCCAGTGAGATAAATAAACGTCTCTTGGCTCTAGTGAGGTGGATTGTGTCATACTTCTTTTGTTCATCAAGATCACATTTTTTGCCTCTAGCACAGTTTCTCCAGTGGTTTTTTTCCCCAAACACATTCCCCCTTCTCCATATCTGATCTGTACTCTTTACCCTCATTTTGTAACACGAGTGCTATCTTTCCACAAGTGGAGTATGGAGTTCACGCACCATTTAAGATCCATGAGCTGAATCAGTGGTCTCTGTGACCTTCAGTGCTCGAGAACTGGTACCAAAGGGAACCCAGGAGTCGACACTACCAGATTCTTCCTCATTATTCTTGTATTCAAGTAGTTCATGTACCTTGATTGTGTCTGTGAGCATGCTTAGGTTTCCGTTCTGTGCCTCTATCTCTAGTTCAGTAGTTTTAAAGTTTACAATGTCATCATCATCATGTGTATAGTTTTGTTTTATTATTATTACTCAGGGTCCAAAAGTCTGAAGCCAATGCCAGGAACCCATTTGTTTATATAGTTATTCGAAACCAATGCAATTGGGTTAAATTATTTCTTTAACAAATCACTCCTCATTTCATCATGGTGTGTTGGGACTTTTGATTAAACGGAATAACAGAACACGGTCCTGAGAGTAAAAACTCCCTTTATGTCTCTATATAATCCGCTGATACACTAATGCACTCATCCCACTGTTTCACTAGCATCAGGGTCAGGGGTAGCTCAGTGGTTAAGGCATTGGACTACGGTTCGGAAGGTCCCAGGTTCAAGTCCCACTACCACTACTAATTGTTCCTTGAGCAAGGCTCTTACCCCAACTGCTCAGATGTATAATGAGATGAAAATGTAAGTCGCTCTGGATAAGGGCGTAGATGTAGATCATAGTAGAACGTTTTCTCAGTATGCTGGAGCCTTCATTAAAATTCCCAAACATGGGAAATGTCTTGGAGCGAGGTCAGGACTCCCAGCCGAGTGCGAGTGGTGTTGGTGAATGAGTGCGTGTACAGTTCACACATACAGATGCATCTCTTCTACAAGGCGAATTTTACGGATTAGACATTCCACCAGCTGAACATTCACGGGAACGACTGCAGCAGGCTTTGTACCACGTCGTCTCAGGATCGTTATTCGTAGACCTACGGCTTTTTTAAAAACGTTTGCACTGTTTAAATGTTTTTGCGTTGTCTCTAACTAGCGTACCGCCTGCTATAAATGTCAATGATTGCTTTCATTCATCAGAAGTCCTGGTCTTACAGGCTTATAATATTTTCTCATAATTACTTCAACATTTTGAGGAAAATGGAGTCCGGCGGCGCATTCATATTTTTTGGAACCCGGTCCGTGTGGTGTAATGTGCACAAGCCTGGCAGCAATATAAAGTCCAAACCCACCGTCAAGCTGCACGCTCCAGCGTGGGCCGTTTCCACCGGCCTGCTCCTGCCAGAACCCAAGCAGTGCGATAAGCTGTGTGTTCGTGTATGCGAGCATGGAGGCTGACGTCAATACACAGCGGTATCGCAAAGCGAGAGGAAACCAGTCCGGAGCAGAGATGTTCTAGAAGATGGGAGACGCGTGATCGAGAGATAGACATGAAGAATGTGGCCAGATGAGGCTTCTGTCTCTGTTACAAGCTGGACGTGTTCAGAATCAGTGGACTATTTTAGCGATGGGCTCCTGACACTCATCTACTCCAAGCATGTCCTTCATGTATCATCACTACAGCTCCAATTACTGTAATTAGAGATCACTCAAACCACTAAGAGACATTTCCATTATGTGTGAGCAGAAGGATGCTCGGAAAAAGCAGATATTGACGTGTTTTACACATTATTATATGTTTCACTTTTTAGAACTGCAGCTGTTAGTGATAAGTGATTATTACGGAACATATATTGAAAACCAAACTATGAGCTTTAACCATATAAGCCAGAAAATATCAGGTTTGTCAGTATGGTTATGTGCAGCCCGGCCCTGAAGTATGAAAGTGCATTTGTTGTTGAAATCAAATCCAATAAGGTAAGTTGTTTTCTATGTGGTTTACATACAAATTTACTTACTCTTTTTATGATAATCAGTTCCTCTGAATCAAGTGGTATTGTAAAAATGGCTACAAAACCATGCCAGATCAGCATCACAGTCATTTTCAAGATGCCATAGTAAATTGGGCTGATGCAATTTGACACGATGGTATTTTAAGTCACTTGCTAAACAGCAAGTAAGTATTGTGAAAGTATTGTGCAATAATGATTCACAAGTCAGAGATAAATCTGCATAATACATGATGGAAACAAGCATCCATGGACCTTATATGCAGAGTTCAAGGACATAAAAGTATGAGGAAAAGAATTACTATTACTATTATTATAATTATTAGTTGGCTTAGAGGAAACTGAGTAATGAGTCTTTGGATTATGCTCTGCTCAGGAAGGGAAAAAATATATATATGTATAATATAATATAGTATAATAAGTAATAGTATAGTTGAAATTAAAACAAGAATTAATACTAATACAAAAAATCTCTCACATTATACATTGAACCATTTATTTTTTACAAAAAGAACAGTAATAGAAAAAATACACTTTTCTTTTACACCTTGTCCAGGACCAGACAAGAAATTAAATAACTGGCTAAAAACGAAAAGCAAAAAAAAAAAAAAAACCACTGGAGAGTTGTGGAGTCTGTGGGAGAGCCTAATCTTTCCTTGGACAAAACAACACACGTTCGTGCCAACGCGCCTCCTTAACACTGAGTCACTCCTCATTAATATCAAATAGAGGGAACACATACACATACGTCAAAATTACACACACATTTGTGTCACTTAATTCATGGACAGCTTGCTCTCAGTCCCAGGATACAGAACGAGCCTCCAGATGGCTGGTGAATACGCTCGCCTCTCTTGGCCACGGGAACGCGAGCTGAACACACATCCAGCCTGAACGCTTGCTGCTCCTGCCTGAACTGCTTATTAACCTCACCCAGGATTTCCTAATAACTCGTCCAGGATGGCTGGTGTTACGCAGACTGACCAGGACGGTGGGTCGAGTCAGTGCTGGACCTCTGGAACGATATTTCAGTGAACCTACAGATATACACCGTTAAAGGAAGCGTCACCCTGAACAACTTTAAATATATTTGTGATGGGTTAAGTGATGCGTCTATGGAAGAGGATTTAGGCCACCATTAAAATATATATATATTTGAGTTTTGACTTTTAAACTCAGAATACTGATTTTTTTTAATTGACATTTTTTCATTTTAGAGTCAGAAATGTGAGGAAAGAAAAAGTCAGAATTCTGAGGTGAAAAAAAAGAAAAAAAAAGTCAGAATTCTGAGGTGAAAAAAAAAGTCAGAATTCTGAGGTGAAAAAAAAAGTCAGAATTCTGAGGTGAAAAAAAAAGTCAGATTTCTGAGGTGAAAAAAAAGAGAAAAAGTCAGAATTCTGAGGTGAAAAAAAAAGTCAGAATTCTGAGGTGAAAAAAAAAGTCAGAATTCTGAGGTGAAAAAAAAAGTCAGAATTCTGAGGTGAAAAAAAAGAAAAAAAGTCAGAATTCTGAGGTGAAAAAAAAAGAAAAAAAGTCAGAATTCTGAGGTGAAAAAAAAAGAAAAAAAGTCTGAATTCTGAGGTGAAAAAAAAAAGTCACCCAGAATTCTGAGGGGAAAAAAAAGTCAGAATTCTAGAAAAAGAAAATTCTGAATTCTGTTTAAAGTCTGAATTCTGAAAAAAAGGTCAGAACTGATGGAAAAAAGTCAGAACTCTGAGGGGAAAAAGTGCGAATTCTAAAAAAAGGTCAAAATTTAGAGAAAGAAATTTCAGAATTTCATGTTTAACGTCAGAATTCTGTAAAAAAAAAAAAGTCAGAACTGATGGAAAAAGGTCAAAATTCTGAGGGGAAAAAAAGTCAGAATTCTGAGTTTAAAGTGATAATTCACTAAGAGGAAATCAGACTCCTTTTGAACTCGAATATTTGTTAACTGGTAACCCTAATCCTCTTCCAAAAAAAGTTTGCGATTGGAAGCCATGCTGACGCCACAAGTGCTTTTATAATTAGCTTTCATGTCGAACAGCACTTGCACCACCAGTGGCATTGTGGATAACATAGGAAGCCATTAACCAAGGAAAAATGTAGATGAATGCATCAATATAAAATGTTTAAACATAAGTTAATTCGCAAAAGTATGTCATGGATGACGGTAAAGATCGCATGTTCATTATAAATATTAATATGCAAGCCAGTGGACTAACTCATGAGGATTGAAAATGCAGATGATCCAAGTGCTTGACCTCACCAAAGTCAATGAGTGCTCCATTAAACCTAGGACTTAATATTGGACTTAAAAAAAACAAAAACAAAACAAAAATCCCTGCAGTGTTTGCAATTGTCCTCTGATCCTTTCCCCATTCCCATTGTGCACTAAGAACACACACAACATAATTGTGAACACAGATGGCAAGCCAAAGAATGTATGAAATCCGCAATCCGCTCGCCGAGTGCTCGAGTCTCCGTAAACCAGCCGGACTTTTAAGGGAATTGAGTATTTTGTCAGCTGGAGCTGCCTTACACTGTTCACGACGACACCAATCAAAACTTCTGTTGTGATCTCAGTAGCCATATTTGTCGTTAAGATGAGTCCGTCCATCACCGGTCTGACCTGTTCGAACAAACCAGAGGAATGCGGTTCACTGACATGTGTGTGTCTCACATTACTGCCTTAATTGGAAGCAAATCAAACGTGTTAAAAAAAAAAAGAAAAAATTCTCAAAGCATAACAGCAATCAATGGACCTCATTCATCAATCTTTCAGTAAAGTTATGTTATGTTTTAGTCTCGAAAATAAATAATTTCCTGGCAAAATACTTCATACTGATGTAAGGATCAAAAAAAGAACAGACAAAAGAACCTTAACAACGCCCACTGGCCGGCTAAAAAAAATTAAAATAAACCACCTGGATCTAACTGAGAGAGGACCTTCTCATTTCTTTCAGAAGAGTCACGTTATTGTCCTGCTTCAAGCAAAGGTCTTCTTTTACAAAGTTTACAGGCTATAGGCTTTGGTAGCACTGTTATGGTGGCCATTTGGAAGTTGGCCATCTTGGATCCAACTTTTGCTTTTTCAATAGGAAAAGGGTCATGTGAGACATTAAACTTATTGGGAATTTCACAAGAAAAACCCCTCACATATACTAATGTGCCACAAACAGGACGTTAATATCACCAACCATTCCCATTTTATTAAGGTGTATCCATATAAATGGCCCACCCTGTAGAAGATTTTAGATCCATGTTACTTACAGTAAAAACTGGAGTGCCCCAAGGTTCAATTCTGGGGCCTGTTTTATTCTCCATTTACATCAATAATATGTGCATGGGTTTAGACCCAGCAAAAGCCCATTTATATGCTGACGACACAATTCTTTATACGACTGCATCATCATTGCAAGAAGCAATGGATTCCTTACAGCATGCTTTCAACTCTTTACAGTTGACCCTCCTTAAATTAAAACTGGTGTTAAATGCCAAAAAAACAAAATTCATGATTTTTACTCGCTCATGCTTTTCCTCTGAGTATACTCTTTTAACATTAGATGGCACACAACTAGAAAGGGTAAATTCGTACAAATATCTTGGAATCTGGCTTGATGACAAGTTGTCATTTGGAGCCCATATAGAAAGTATACTGAGAAAACTTCGTCCTAAATTAGTTTTTTTTTTTTTTACCGTTTAAAAAAATGCTTTCCCTTCACTGCCAGAAAGCGATTAGTACTGAGCACTTTTCTATCAGTATTAGATTATGGTGACATAATATATATGCATGCATCTTCATTCCATCTAAAAAAAGCTGGATGTTGTCTATCATTCTGCTTTGAGATTTGTAACTGGTGCAGCAGCAAGAACACATCACTGTAATCTATATGACATGGTGCGATGGACATCATTGCACCTTAGAAGGAAATCTCACTGCCTACTATTTATTGCAAAGGCTTTAATGGGTAAACTACCTCAGTACATATGCAATCTGCTGACACTTACAGTACACGTTCAGCAGTAAAACTCCTCCTTCATTCACCAATAGCACGGACAGAGTTTGGCAAAACTGCTTTTTCTTTATATGCACCACATGAGTGGAATTCATTACAAAATATCCTAAATTTGGACTCCCTACCCTGTCTAAATGTTTGCAAAGATCTTTTAAACTCGGTTCTTATACAACAATGTCATTGTTTTTCATAATTTTTTAGTTCATATACACATATATTTTAACTCTTTCCTTCCTCTTCTCTTTTCTTGTTCATAACTCTCTATTTTTTTTTATTATTTGTATTTATTTATTTATTTTTGACATTTTGGAATTCCCATTTGCTTGTCGTTTAGTCCGTGTTTGTTTATGTTATTGCTTTTTTGGAATGTCTGTATGTTTATATGTGTTAACATTGTATGTTTTATGTGTATATATGTTGAAACTTTTAAACTTTGTTGCTGCCACCTTGGCCAGGACTCCCTGGAAGAAGAGATAATGTATCTCAATGGGACATTCCTGGTAAAATAAAGGATAAATAAAAAAAAAGGTTCTATCCTTTCAGGTGTGTATAATGCATTGGACAGTTCTTAACCCCACTCCCGTTGTTTTCATGTTTTCTTCGCTTGAGACAGGGCAATAATGTGAGCAGTGTAAAATTTCCATATCATCATCCTTACTATAGCATTTCAAAATGGTTTACAGGTACAAGTATTCATATGGGAGCTCTCCCATAGGGACAGAAATACGTTTCCCCCTGAAACTACCTGGATTTTTATCTAAACCACATCTCCAGTGTAAACTTGTGTTCCTGTGAACAATTTGCAAAACAATTTGTTCATATCCAGTTTGATAAAAGAGGCCAAGTGTTCCTTCGTTGATTTCACAAACAGTCTTTCTGCATATGTGCAGTAAAAAAAAATAAATTCCAACCTCAAATGTTAACGCTTATCTCACTGCGAGCTGATGAAAGAGCGTATGGCGGATACAACTGTGCAGCGGAGGCCATTAGGACATCATTAATGTCAGCAAGATCAAGGCCCGTACTTTCATACTGGGTAAAAAGGGTTCAGGCTGACTTCAGAAACGAGTGATTATCTTATCGTAACGCAGTAGCTTTGTTGTCAGTGATTTGAACAAAAATGCATCGTGATTACTTGATTTCCCATAATTACTAATTGCTGTAGGTTGAAGCTGTGTTATATGTTCACTTCCCTCTTTTTCGATCTTCCAGACAGTTTCGGTACTTACCCAGTCTGAAAGAATTTCCAGGCTATGCAGGATTTGAGTCAGATTAGCATTTTACGACTAGTCTGATCAAACAACAAAACACTAACCACTAGAGATCAGAGGGGAAAAAATTTATTCAGTTGTATTAGACAATACTTTTGTGTGACAACTCCAATTTTAAGAAAATTCTTAAATTTTTTAAAAAATATTCAATTCAATTCTAATTGTATAGCTCTTTTAACAATCGTCATTGTCGCAAAGCAGATTTACACAATCAAAGAATTATTTAAGTTTGTATGGAATGTGAACGTGTGCGAATCAAAATGGTCAGATTGTCCCTGATGAACAAGCCGAGGGCGACAGTGGCAAGGAAAAACTCCCTGAGATGGCAACAGGAAGAAACCTTGAGAGGAACCGGACTTCTATACGTTTACATTTGCCATTCCTCTATAATCCTACAGGTGGCGAGCTCTAAACTATTAACATACGGGCAAATGGCACATCACCCTATGTGTTAGGAGTTATATTTGCCAAGTTTGTTTAAAATTTTAACATCATCTGACAAAATTTTAACACTGAAGTCTGACATTTATTAAATTACAGAATCACCTGGGTATCGTAATGAGATCGTATGGTCCCAGGTGATTCGCGTCCCTGCTGCACTGCACCGAGTATGAACGCTGCACTTGCTGAATGAAAACTAAAGTGCCAGTGTAAATAAAACATTAATTGAAAAACTAATTTTTTACCGTACCTGCTGGAGGCACCCACACACAGTAATCAGGGTCGTCCTCGGGGTAGTGTTTAGACGTGGTGCGTGGCGGCTGAAGGAAGAGACGAATACATCATTATACGCGCATATTATATATTATTGCCACCTTTGATAAACCGATGACAAATATTATAATCACAAATACAAAGACTCCCTAAATATCTCCAAAATATAACCTTTAATTAAAGTAGATTTATTTAACAATCTTAAAATTTACTTAAAAAAAAAATCTTTATACACACTGTATCATAATTACTGGCACCCCTGCATCACTTTGTGTGACATCCCTACCAACATAATAGCACTGAGTCTTCTGCAAAAAATCCTTAATAAGATCTCGTCTAAATTTCAGCAGACTCTCTCCAGATCCTTTCACGTTCTGGACTCCCACTTGTGCAGCCTTTACTTCAGATCGTCCCATACATTTCGATGGGGTCTGCGTTGGGGGAACGGTCATGGCCGTAGCTCAGTGGGTCGTTATTGTGTGGATTTACACCGATCAGCCAGAACATTAAAACCTTAAAACATCAAGCTCGAAATTGTGTAGGTTCCCCCTTGGGCCACCAAATCATCTCTGACCCCTCGAGGCACGACACCACAAGACCTCTGGAGGTGTGAACTGGTATCTGGTAACAGGACGTTAGCAGCAGATCCTTTAAGTGCTCTGACCAAACACCCAGTTTCAGGATTATTAAAGCAAACTCCAGGTGTATTTCTGGCCTGATTGTCTAGGAGTTTGTAGCTGTGGAGAATTAAGTGGTCTGAATCTTCTGCATCTGAAATCTTCTCTCTCTCACACACACACGCACACACACACACATTTGCGCACACACTCAGTCACTCATTTACTCTCTCTATCTCTCTCACACACACACACGCTGATGAATAATCATGAAATTATGTCCTTAGTCACACCTCATATTTATACACCAGAGAAACAGGAAGTTAATCATTTCAGAGCTCCTAAACACATGTGAAATTAAAGTTCAGTATAAAAAAAAATAAAAAAAAGGAACGGACTTGGGTTTCATTTTATCTCTAAGAAATTCTAGGGGTGCCAATAATTGTCACAATTATTTCTGTTAAGAAATGTATTTGTGGTTTGTGTTGTAAGATTTGTATTTTTTTTCTTAGAAGGAATGTACTTCAAATAAAAAGTTTTTCTTTTTCAGGGTGCAAATAAATCTGGAGACGACTCATCAGTAAAAATAACACTGCATGTGCGTCATGAAGTCAAAAAGCACTTTGAATTTTTCTTTCTTTCTTTTTTTTTTGGTGAGTCATCTGAAAGCAAACACTGCACCAACGCAGCCTGTGTAGGCACGGGTCTTCAGGGAATCTGTAGAGTCGTGCAAAATGCTCTCGCCATAAACGTGTTTTAACATTAGAAATGTGCACTGCATACCCTGCTGGGACCAATCACCTTCCCACTCTTCTTCAGAGGAGCTTGGCCTTGCTCTGGAAAGATAAAAATAAAATAAAAAAGTTTACAATCTTGTGCTGCTCAACATGAACACTTTTTCTTTTAAACACGACTGTACCTCGAGGTGCGGAGGGCGCGTCTCCTTTAGGACGAACTGATTTAACCTTCTCTTGTCCGTGTGCGGAAATCCTCTTCACTTTTTGTCTCTCCGAGTCCTGCGTTCTCTCTTTAAAACACAAAACCAATCGATAATCACAAATGAATTTATGCTTACCAAATGCATGTGCAGTCATCAGAAACAAGCCTAACAGCGCTGCCTGGTGGTTGTCATCTGTTACTGCATCTCAAGCATTAAAACAAACAAACAAACAAACAAACAAGCATTTATTTATCTAACCAACCAGGCAGGCGAATGCTCAAATGTTTGTCCATGCTCTACAGTACCAGTCAAACATCTGGACATGCTTTCTCCTTCAGAGGGCTTTCTTTATTTTTTATTATTGTCAACATTGTACATTAATACTGAAGACGTCCAAACTTTGAAACGGCACGTCTGGGAAAAAAATGTTAAACGATCCAGAATACGTTTTATATTTCAGATTGTTCAAGGTAGATACATTAACTTTGATGACAGCGTGGCCCATTATCATCAGGTTGACCAGGAATGGTTCTCAGTTCGCAGAGTTTATTTGTGACGTTTCTTGCATGTGCTTTAGACCATCAGCTGTCTCGTGCAGAAGAAGGGCGGGTACAGAGTCAACTACTGCACAAATCCATATTATTGCAAAAAATAAAAAATAAAAAAAATTCTCGTGCTATGACGATTTCATCAAACGCTATGATGAAACTGGCTCTCACGAGGACCGTCCCAGGAAAGGAAGACCAAGAGCTACCTCTGCTGCAGAGGACAGGTTTATTAGAACGACCAGCTTCAGAAACCGGTGAATTTACAGCTCCTCGGATTAGAGCATACGTAAATGCCCCTTGGAGGTCAAGGTAAAGGATAGATTACTTCAGAGGAACAACAGAAGAAGAAACTTGCTTGGGCCAAGAAACATAAGGAATGGACATTAGATCAGTGGAAAACTGTCCTTTGGTCCGACGAGTCCAAATGTGAGATTTTTGGTTCTAACCACCATGTCTTTGGTTGGACGTAAAGAAGGTGAACAGACGGTTCCTGAATGTTTGAAGCATGGAAGAGGAGGAGTGATGGTGTCCGGTGCTTTGCTGGCGACACTGCTGGTCAGAATCCTACCACAGCACTCAGCGGCGACATGCCTTCCCAGTCGTGTACTTAGTGAGACCATCATTTGTTTTCAAACAGGAAAACGACCTCAAACACACCTCTAGGTGATGTAAGCGCTCTATTTGTCCGAGGCGGAGAGTGATATCAGAGAGTGCTGCATCGGATGACCCGACCTCCACAATCACCCCATCTGAAAGAAGAGTGAAGGAAAAGCAGCCAACAGACAAGTACCCAACATCTCTGGGAATTCCTTCAGGATTGTTGGAAAACCATTCCAGTTGACGACGTCACAAGGCTGACAGAGAACACCAAGAGTGTGTAAAGCTGGCATCAGAGCAAAAGGCGGCTGCTTTGAAGAATCAAAAATCTAAAACGTGTTCTGGGTTATTCATCACATGTTAATTGACGACATCATTCTGTATTTGCTCCGTCATCATTTCAGTGTCTTCAGTATTAATATACAAAGTTAAAAACCATAAAAGTAAATTGAGTCCATCAAAACGGGCATTTGGATCTTCATCAGACGGTCCCGTTATGTCGAAGACTCTATTCATATAATAATTTCTCTGTTGGAGAGTCATCACGTTCTGAACAGGGGAAAGCCTTTAACGTTCCATCGGTCACTGTTTAAATTGCTTTTAAAACACATTATCTGTAGCAGCACCTTCATTATCAAGTGTCTGTACAGGACAAGAGCTCATAACATGCCAACAATTAAATGATCTAGCTGTTTTTGTTGATACACACCTTCAAACTCTTGATACTGGAAAGATACCCGAGGATTGAATTTAAATGGGTGGTAAAAAAATAACTATCACTAATAGACAGATGAAAAAAATAAATAAAATAAATAAAAACATGGTTCGAGGGTTCGGAGACAATTTGTGTAGAAAATTTCATTATGGTGCAGAGGGTCTGTGTTTGTAAATCCATTTACAGCTGGGAAAATAAGAGACTCATTAATCATTAATTCAGCACCAACATAATTAATTGTGTTCTAGTTTTAGCTGGATTTACCTCCAGGGCTCTGCGAGCGAGTTTCTTCTGGAGGTTCTCCAGCACTGGAGGGATCCACATGTTCCGTCTCACCGATCTCTGCGGCAGTTGTGCTCTCCTTCTCCTCATCTTCACACTCTTCGTCCATTTCATAGGCCTGTCCCTTTCCTTCCTCTTGCTCATCTTCCTCCTCCTCCTCTCCTCCAGGCGGTAGTTCTTTCATGTTGAAGAGCTCAGGAGGCAGGCTGGGCTTTTTCGCAGGCAACTTCTGTTTGGAACGGTTTTCAGTTAAACACTTGGTTAAGCCATGCAGATAAGGATGTAAGATCGAAGAGTGACGGGGTTGGACGTAGCAGATATATTGTATACTGTACATGATGATAACGAGGAAGAGGAATAAAGGTCTCACCCCTATGGTCCCTGTCTTCAGTTTAAATTTGCTGCCACCTTTCATAGCACCGAACATGGGCAGGGCTAACTTCCTGGGCTTGTCGGGGTCAGATGATTGGTTGCCAGGCCTGAGAGAAACACACAGTTATGCACGTACAGTTTTATTAACTCATCATCATCATCAGTATGTGCTTCCTCCTCTCCAGGCAGGCTTGCAGTCTGTCCCAGGCATGTGATTGGAATCCACTGTATACGTGACATCACTACCACGTCGTCTATGAATCTCACCCGCTCTGCAGTGAGGGCAGCTGCGTGGGTCTGGTTAGGTCGATGAGTTTCCGTAGTCGCTGCTCTTCCGTCTTGAGCTCGGCCACGTGCAGATGCAGCTTCTTCCTCTGCACCACGTCTACAGCGGCTTGACTGCGCACGCAGCTCATGAACGCATCCAGAGGGTCCTGTGTGGCCGAGCTCGAGCCCTCTGGGGATGCAGAAGCAATCATATGCAGACAATGATTACGGTATACAACCAGGACAGACAGAAAAAGACAGACAGGAAGGGAGAAAAAAAGTATTCGGTTAGGCTCCCCGTCTTTTCAGATAAATCTGTGTCATGATTGGTTACAAAAAGTTCAGTTTTGTCTCTGATTTGGAACACGTCACCAAATGTTCAGATCAAGTGTTTTACACGTCTAGTATTAACCCATTGAATAGATTAGCAAAATGTTCGCACATCACCCGTCTCATCCGGACTGAAGTGTCATTCTGATCGGGTCGGATCGAGACACCGTGCTCTGACTGACGCTATTTCTGATTATTAGTTATTTGGAATATTGCATATCGCATGTAAACGTACCTAGAGAGAGTGAGAAACGGAAAAAGATGGAAAGAACGGAAGAAAGACAGTCATCCATCATCAGACAGTCATTATCTCACCTTTCTCAGACGAGCTGAGCGTTCTCTCGGTTTCAGCTAGCTCTTTTTCCACCTCAGCAAGCTTAGCCACCTTAAAAATGATGGATTTGAGGCGATGAAAAAGAAGTGTTACTGTCTGACTACCTGATTATGATCATAAAACTCACATGATCAGAAGAGTAAAAAAAACGGAAGAATCTTGCACGCCATCATCCAAGCGGGATGCAGCGTTCTCGTGTAAGTATGAATTTACCAGAGAGTCATATGTGTCGGGTCTCTCCTGGATCTTGCCAGCTTTCTTCATGCGCTCCGTCCTCTTCCTCTCAACGGTACCCGTCCGGTCCAGGAAAGAGTCATCGTCGCTGTCGTAATAGTCGTCGTCCTCCCAGTTTTTCTTTTTGCGCTTGCGCGAGACTGGAGCCGAAAGACAGGAGCGAGAATCGCATCAAATCGTGGACTTTTCTCACAGGGTTCTGTGTGTATGCTCGGTGTAAATGTTAAGACTGAATCCTCTAATATACCGCGCCTTATGATGGTCTAATAATTTAAAACAGCGTAAATTTTAATCGAGATCAAAAACAAACAAACAAAAAAAAGCGTCATCAATTAAAGCATACAGCTCTAGTTCGGACTACGGCACAGGGCTGCTTCTTCTAATCACCTACCTGCCTCCTGCCTCAGCAGACCTCGGGCCTCCAGCATGCGGCACGCCTCCAAACAGCACTGGACGGCCGCCTCCTTCTTTCTACCCGCGTGTGTGACTTCAGCGATTAGCTGCCTGCCCTTCGCATCGTCCACCGGCAACCTGCAGTAAAAAGAAAAAAATGGGTATGACAGGTTTCACAGTCTATAGTCCTGAAGAGAGAGATTTAAAATATTGCTTGAATATGGGAGTCTTCGCCCTCCCCTACATCGCAGCAACCGATATTCAAGTTATTAAAACTGATAAAAATGAATTTATTAAAAGGTGACAGGTTCACATTCAGTAGGTTTAAATAATGCTTACGAAGCATGTTATGCTTTTTCCTGTTTTCATTCTCTTAAATTCCCTACTGTGAAATAGATGCAGCTTGTAACGTTACCAAGAAACCTCAGGAACTGCCATAGAGTCCCCTGCGTGTACTGTTACTATAGAAACGAGCATCGGAACAAGTTTAAACTCAACCTGAAACTAGAATCAGAGCTCCTTTCTCAGTTAGAGAAATGCAAGAATCAGCAATGTCCAGAATTCTGTCATCAGTATCAGTGCTGTGTTCCTCACTTGATTCTGCAGAGCCAGGTGCCGTGTCCTTTGTCATCATATTCAAATTCCAGTTCTTCTCCTGAAACCAGAAAAAAAAAAAAAAAGCGACTGTGATCATATTCAGCCTGAGTTACAAGGGTCAAAAATGACATGATTACAAGAATTACAGGAGTCAGAAATGATCCTCACTCCGGTTATACCAAAAGAAATCTCTCTCTACGGCTCCCCAGTCACTGAACGGGTTACATCAGTTCATTTGTAACTGCGGTACGAGCAAGAATAGATGAGCAGTGTGCAGCGAGTTGTATTTTTTTTTTTTATTGTTTTGAGGGTGTACCTAGTGCTGAAACAACTGACGGAAGAGCGTAAATGGAAGTGTTTGGATATCTGCTAACAAAATTCGATACTCCAATAAGGAAGGTGAACGTTTCTTAAAGAGAATCGTTAGCGGTGACGAGACACGGATTCATCACTACGAGCCTGAGGGTAAACGACGGAGTGTGGAACGGGAGCATCCTCGATCATTAATCGACTGAGAAAAAGTTCAAAAGTCGACCATCAGCTGGAAAGTTCATTAACGCTTACAGTTTTCTGTGATTCTTGAGGGCCAGAAGTATTGGCACAGCGTCAGGAGGGGGGGGGGGAAGGTTCGACAACCGACGCGTATTGAAGAGCTGAAGACTAAACTCTGGATTAAACACAGAGGACCGATATCCGACGACATCGTCATCTCACGTGAATGGTGATGCACGTCCGTCCGAACACTTCTGCTTCACACTCTGAGGTGTTAAAGCGTCCTCGCTATAGTTCTGATCTCAGTCCATCAAACTTTCACCTGTTTGGTCGCCTGAAAGCAGAACTACGAGGATGAAGAGTCACTTCTGATGAAGAACTGAAGACACCGGTGCATTCGTGACTCACAGCTCAGACTAAAACTTTTATTGATGCGAGAATATAAAAGCTTGACAGATGGACAAAGTGTATTGAAAAGTGAAGAGATTAAGTCGAAAAATTATGTCTTTGGCTTTTCTAAAAGTTCCTTAAAATAAATTCCACAGCCAGAGTGTGGATCATTTTTCACTCGTACGTACTAAAACACGATGAGAGATTTAAGATTCCAAGTCTACCTTCTCGATCATAGAACCCTTGCAGGGCTTTTTTAGGATCTTTCAGATACGCCGCTTCCTGGTCCTCTTGAAATTCTGTGGCAAACGGATTCTCCTCATTCTCATCCTCCTCTGGGGCTGCATCGTCTCCTGTTCATTCAACAAGGCGAATAAGACAAACAAAACAAAACAAAAAAAACCCCACTATTATTATATAAAGACAAACTTACAATAAATGCAATTTCAAGGCTGCTTACTGCTTTTGCTTTAAGATGGGAAATGTTTATTTCATCCTCTTGTGGAGACCTTTAACAGTTCTACATCTGTGGTTCTCAAACTTTTTTTTCTAAGGACAAACCTTTTTAAAAAATTACAAACCATCATGACCTGCTAATGGGTCCAAAATTAAATCTCCCACAATCCACCTGTACAGTAGGTCGTGACCCAGTATTGGCGAGCCACTGTTCTAGATAACTTCGCGCCCTACATCACTGACCCTGCGTTCCGACGCCAGCTTCCTAACTGGGACGTGTGAACCAATAATTTCACTGTGCTGCAAATATCTGAACTTAATGGTAACGATTAGACAGGAGGGTTACCGATTCCCCACGAGCAGCCACTGTCTTCTCCACTTTTTCTCTGAGCAGCCTGCTCGTCGTTCTTCTCCTCCTTGTCTTTATCATCACCATCATCGTCGTCGTCGTCGTCTGAACCATCTCCCATCATCCTCTTCTCTAGATCTTCTCGCTGCTTTCTCGCCCGCTCTCTCAGCTCCGTCACCGTAAACTCTGACTCGGCCTCTTCATCCGATTCGGGACCCTGTGTGGGGAGCAAACGTCAAGCGGGAGGAACAACTATTATCCTTTTAGACTTGAACACGTGAGAGTGCTTTACAAAAAATAAAAATAATAATTTGCAATCTTACGAATATGAATCATACTCTAGTTCTAATAGACTGAGATTTTATTAGTAGTAGTATTATTATATATTTATAATATATTATTATGTATGTGTATAATGTATAGAAGATAATAAATACAAATTATGTAATAAATATTATCCTGCACTAAAAACTGAAATTTAAGCTATAATTTCAGTTGCATTGCACAGCTTGCTTAAATTTCACTACACTTATGCATACTCAGTGACAATAAGCAATCTTGAATCGATAGACTATTACATTAAATCACAGGACCAACATTCATCTAAAGTTTGGAGATGAACAAGCTCACTTCGAACACCTAGACGAGCCTATCGAAGGTGGGATAGAACATCTGCGGCATCCAGATGTTTAGTGTGTACACACTTCATAAAAAGAAAAACTTATAATGCTATACATGACATATTGTTGTATATGAAAATATTATGATACTGATATGATATTAATATAATATACATCATACTACTTTTCTTTTCCTGAAGTGTGTATACATTCTTTTTGGCTGACTCTGTGTGTGTGTACATTTAAGATCAATTACTTAGGCAAGTTTGATTTGTTTTTTACCGAGTCTATGTGTCATTGTTACCTTTATAGAGCGTTCGCTCAGATGTACTGGCACCAGTCAAAAGTCTATATTTAAGATATAGTGGCCTCTGCGCCAGCAGGCCGCAATTATTTAATCACAGAAGCCTGCAAATTTATTGCAGACGGATTACGCACAGCTGGGAATTTACAAAAATGTATCAATCTTTTAGGTATTTAGATATAATTTTTAAAATCATATTGAGGTGATAAACAAACACTGACGGACATTTCCCCGAATGTGATCGTATGCTGTGTTAACCTAGATAAATACGTTTAATTACAAAACGGTACATTTCATAACTACACATTGCAGCGTAAATGTAAATCGCATCATCATCATCATCTCGATCGGATATTTGACCTGGAGGATAAAGAGTCTCGTGCTTCCTCCGAACTTCACCACATGGCCCACGTGCAGCCTGAGATACGTTTTAGGAGGGATCTTGTTCTTGTTCACGAAGGTGCCGTGAGTACTGCCCAGGTCGTACACGTAGAACCCGAGCTCCTCTCCCACGGCCCCGGTGTCCCCTGGTTCCCCACGATACTGCACCACGGCATGGTACCGCGATATGGAGGGATGCTCCAGAGAGATGTTGCACACAGGCAGCCGTCCCACCACGAAGTAACTCTGCTGACTGAGAGGCACGGTGTCCAGGATGGAACCGTTTTTAAGCAGCTCGAAGGTGTAAGGCACATCTGGAACCCCAGCCCAGGGAGGCTCTGTGTATGGGACAGGAGGGAATTTACCACTAGGGGGCGCTTTGGCTGGTTTCTTGGACCTGGTGTCGGGTTGAGGTGCTGTTGCTTCGAGGATCTGTTTCTCCTTTGGCACAGGAGACTGACGCGGACTTTCAGCATCGGGTTTACGAGACGGGCCAAGGTTTACTGCGGGTTGTTTAGAAGGTTCTCGAACATCTGATGACTCAGGTGCGATCTTCTGCACACATTTGCTCTTCTTAAACGCTAAAATGGCCGGCTTCTTAAAAGGGTCCTCGCTGGTGTTTGTGTTCTCCTCCGAAGTCTCACATCTTTCACCCACAGACGATGTCTCCGTCTCCATTTCTGATTTATTTTCTGTGCTGAACGAGGACTCCGTTTCCGACGCTGCGTCCGCGGTGTCCGCCATTTTTGTTTGGTGTGTCGATGTAAATCTTCCGTGTTTGTTCCGGGATGAAATATAGCCGCGTGAAATATATATTATCAGTTTTTTTTTACCTGTATATGGTAATAGAAAAAAAACGGAAAACTAAAATACTAACTAATAAACATTTAACAAATATTATAACCTATCGATCCATCATATTCTGAAGTATTAAATAATAAAAGAAAATTAGCGGAACCTATCCCATGGTTCCTTGTCGCGACACGGACGCATTTACATGCGCACGCATACAGTGAACTGGGTCTGTTTTATTTGCTCAGTTTTTAGACATCAAACGGATATATCTATTTTTATGTAAATAGTGAAATTCTGCTGTTTTTTTTTTCATTAACGCTTCATTGTATTTATAAAAACCAGTTACGTATCTCGGGGAGTTGAGCTAGTTAGTAAACACATTCAAACCGCGAACATCTCTATCACACATGGTGACGTAAGTATGAATTATTAAATAATCACAGTTATAATTGTATGAATTACATTAATCACAGGATCAACTTTAGTCATTTATACTAGGTGATTTTTTTTTAAAGCATGTCCATGCTCAAGCTCACCTCGTATCCCTAGACAGCATATCATCAGTGTCAGAACAGAACATCTGTGGCATCCAGATGTTTATACGAGGTGGTATCAAAAAGTTTCGAGACTGGTTTCGTAACACGCCAGCAGGTGGCAGCACACGCCAGCACGCACACCTTCATAAGTCAGTGTGCCAAAAGACATGCTACTGTGTACCTCAGGAGCTGTGCAGCTAGAGCTCACCTGAGCATGTCTGCTATTTCAGCAGAGTTAGAACAAAGAGCGAATGTGAACTTCAGCGTGGAACTCGCTGTAGCGAATCTGCCATAGAGCTGTTTGACATGATTTGGCAAGTTTACAGCGATGTTGCAACAAGTCGTTCGAGGTGTTTCGAGTGAAACGCGCGCTTCAAGAGCAGATGAACGTCACTGGAAGATGACGAGAGATCAGGAAGACCTTCAATAAGTTGTGAAATTGTGGAAACCGTTCGGCAGATTGTGCGTGATGATCGTTGGAGAACAATCCACAACATCGCTGCCGTTGTGTCATACGGAACAGTCCGGGCAATCCTCACATGTGCTTTGCGCCGTGTCGCTGCCTAGTTCGTCCCCAGGCTGCTGATCCAGGAGCAGAAGGAACATCGCTTCAAGACCTCCATCGGCGAGCCGTGGGTGACTCGTCCTTCATGCTGAGGATGATTACCTGTGGATGTAGCGATACGAACTTGGGATGAAGCAACAGTTTTCACGGTGGAAAAGCCTGTCATCTCCATGAGCGAAAAAAGCCGAGGCAGGACGGGAGCTCGACCGAATGCACGCTCATTGTCTTTTTCAACATTATACAATCAAGAATTCTTCGTCCTCAGGGGCTACATCATCAATATCAGATTTTACTGCCAGGTTTTAAGGCGTCTGAGGGAGGGTGTGTGATGAAAGCGACCTAATCTGTGTGATTTTTTTTCTTTTCTTTTTGATTCCCCCTCATAGTGTATATACTGTATAAATAAAGATCAATTAGTTAAGATTCACACGTTTGATCAGTTTCTACCATTAAACGCTGTGAATTAAACACACTTCTAATTGCTTTTAGGTCATTTCCATTGACTCAGGAAGTATTGGCACCAGGTGCATATTGAAGATGATACGTTACTGGGGTGAGCTCCCTGTGGCCTCCGCCCCACCAGGCCGCAGCTCCTTCGATCTCCTGCAGCGAGAATTCCGTCAGGTCGAGATGCAAGATCCTCCTCTGCACCAGCCGTCAGCGCGGCGTCCCCGGCCCACGACCATGCTGGACGTTCCTTCTGAGCCCTGCAGCCTGACGATCCACACCGTGCAGCTGTGCCAGCATGCCCGTCGACTCCGCGGCCTGATCACGTCTGCACAGCCGGGCCAGCAGCCCGCGGCCGCCGGGTCTGAGACTCAGGGTCTTCTCAAAGCGGAAGACACAGATTCACTTCCGCCGCGTCCGGTCACACCGGCAGCACCGGACGACCTCCTGCCTCTGGACAGCAAAACTCCTCATGAGCTGTTCCAGCTGCGGCACAGCGACCCTGAGAGTGACTTCTACAAGTAAATACACCTTAGTGTCTGCTATACAGTGCTGTGAAAAAGTATTCTTTTTTTTTTTTCTTTCCATATTTGTCACGATCAGCAAACACATTTAAATATTTCACGAAGATAACCCGAGTAAATAGAAAGTGCAGTTTATAAATGATGATTTAATTTATTAAGTGTTTTTTGGAAAGCTGAGTTAAATTTCACTTGCCACACCCAGGCCTGATTACTACCAGACGTGTTGATAAAAAAAAAAATCACTTAAATAGAATCTGACTGACAAAGTGAAGCAGATCCAAAAAAAAAAGCAACACAATCTAAAAGAAAAGTGTTACGAAGCTTTTCTAAGGCTTTGAGGACTGCAGGTCTCACTTAGTTAAGGTCAGTGTTCTTGGTTTAAACGATAAGAAAGAGACTGAGGGGCAAAAATGGCATCCATGGGAGAGTTCCAAGGTGAAAGCCCCTGCTGACCAAAAAGAACACAATTGGCCAAAAAAAAAAATCTTAATTATCCTCAAGACTTCTGGGTAAATATTCTCTGGACTGATGACACAAAAGTGGAACTTGAAGGTGTGCATCTTGTTACATCTGGCATAAAACTAGCACAGCAATTAATAAAAAGAACATCATACCTTCAGTACAGTCACGCATGGTGGTGGTAGTGAGATGGTCTAGGGCTTTGCAGCTTCAGGATCTGGACAGGTTGATTGACATAGTTTATGGAACCATGACTTCCTGAAGGAAGTCCCTGAGGAATAATGTCCGGCCGGCAGGTTGTCACCTCAAGCTCACTTGGGTTATGCAGCAGGACAATGATCCGAAACACACCAGCAAGTCCACCTCTGAATGGCTCAAAAAAATCCAAAATTAAGGTTTTGGAGTGGCCTCGTCCAAGTCCAGAGTTAAATATGATTGAGATCCTTAAACAGGCTCGAAACCTCATGAATGCAGGTGGATTAAAACAATTCTGGAAAGTAGAGTGGGCCAAAATTCCTCCTCAGCGGCATGAAAGTCTCATTGCCAGTTCTCACAAGCGCTTAATTGCACAACCAGTTATAAGGATTAGTAATTACTTTTTCCCGTAAGGCCAGGTAGGTTTGGACAGCTTTTTAAAAAAATTTTTTTTTTTATATATCTTTGTTTAATATTAAAATTAGTTTGATGTGAATCATATGCAATTTTTTTTTTTTAAACTCAAGAAGGGGGCAAATACTTTTTTTACAGTAGTGTATGTATTGTTTGTCATGGTTTAACATAAGAATGTATAAGATGCAATAAAAAAAGAGCAAGCATGAAATGTTTTTTTTTCATACTTTCATCTCACTCATGCTGTGATTTGATGTCAATCAAGCAGAACTAACGATCTTATGATTTCTCTTTGCTTTCTTGTATCTTCTTTGTTCTCTTTTTTTTGTTTTCTCCTCTCCCGTACAGAGGTGAAGGCGAGCCAGTGACCGAGTTGAGCTGGCCCTCATGCCGCCAGCTCCTGTACCAGTCGGTCGCCACGGTGTTGGCGCATGCAGGTTTCGAGTCCGCGATGGAGAGCGTGTTGGAGACCCTGACCGACCTGGTGCACGAGCATTACCTGCGGCTGACCCGGCTACTGCGCGTGGCCGTGGACCGCGAGGCCCGTCTGGGCTCCACCCCTTTTCCCGACGTGGTGGAGCAGGTCTTCCACGAGGTTGGCATCGGCAGTGTGCTGGCTCTGCAGCGCTTCTGGCAGGTCCGCATTAAAGACTACCACAGCTACATGCTTCAGGTAAGACTGAATGTAAAGATTAACTTTATAACATTATGACATTTTAGAATTGATGCTCAGTTTATGGAGAAAGATAAAAGCGCCCCATAGGATCAGATGCAACAGCTACACAGTTATAAAGTCCTACATTTAGATTCCTAGAGGTGAAATACACCTTCTTCATTAAAGATTAAAGATCAACACAGACGATACTGGGTCTCAAAGTTTATCTTACATATGTAATAAAATAAAAATCAAATAAAGTACCTATAGCAAATACAATGTGTTGTATAAATATCGAAATAATCGAAAACAGACACGGCTGATCCTGTGTACACTCCCGTCTAATGAATATTAATGAGTATGCAAATGAAACAGTTCCGTGACAAAGTGTCGAAAACAAACAAGATGTCGGAAACACAAACAAGTGAAGATTTTTCGTGAAGATTCCACAAAAAACACTTTTTTTGAGAGTTGGCTCTGCGTACGCCATGATGGATGTTTCTAAGAAAATTATAACGAGTGCCTAATTAGCATACTAAAAGTACAGGCCGCACAACACATTTTTTTATAATTATCAATAATGTTATCATTCGTCATTTTTTTATGAATATTCTTCTTATTCGTCATGAAGTCTGAATCAATCTTTAAATGATTTTAAGAATGTTTTCATTAAATACAAGAGGCGTTCAAGTCAAACCTGGACCTTTGATTGCGCATAACAGTCGTGCAGAAGTTTCATCAGAACGCCCGCTTCATGTCCGAAACGTCGGCCTCCCAGGAACTCCTTTACCGTTTGCTCATGCATGTGGAAATGTCTCGGAGCGAGGTCAGGACTGTACGGGTTGATGCGGCGATAACTCCCAGTCGAGTTCCTGTAACCTGCGAGTGTAAACCGGCGATCGCCGTTACACCTTCATTCACCGGAGATTTCATCCCAATCCCGGTTTGACTTGAACGGCGCTCATACTTTCTGAAATCAGTTGTTAGAAATGTTTGCAATGCTGACCGGGTTAACGCTATACACACACACATGACATCTGTTTGAGCCTGTTGGTGAATACAGTGGCAAGAAAAAGCATGTGAACCTTTTGGAATTTCTTTTTCGGAATTCTGTGTCATTATTTTAGGCACATTATTCCTGTATTGCCTTGCGTTGGTGTATACGATATCGGAAGCTGATGAAGTTTCGTACGTGATCAGTTGATCGAATTGTTTCTAATTTTTGGTGCGCAGGTCAGCAAAGAGCTCTCGGACGAGTACGAGAGACTGGTCAATCCCGAGAAGGCTCTGGAGGATTCTAAGCCACTTAAGGTCAAAGAGGAACCTGTGAGTGATCTTGGATTTACTCTGAATGAGGACGGCGACGGGGAGTTGACTTCAGCAGAGCAAGCAATGTCCAGTGGAATGCTGGGAATGTCCAGTGACCGACTGGCTGCAGGATTGGAGGACGGACACTCGCCTCACACCTCAGGTACAAGATGGGGGTTTCACTTCTTTAATATATGATCCAATCTTTTAATGTTCCTTATAGTTTATGGGAAAAGAAATATTTTATCTGTATTTTTTTTATTATTATTATTTTGAAATTTCTTTAGGATAAATAAAATATCTTTAAATCTATCTATTTTCATATGAATCCTTGTGCTTGTGAGTTTAAAGTGTACTCTTATATATATATATATATATATATATATATATATATATATATATATATATATATATATATTGGCCTGATGGTGCATTTCCAGTTCATCATGGTTCATCACCTGATATTTCTTTGTATTTATTCAGGTGCAGCAGGAAATGGCTCCCCCTTGTGGCAGCTGCAGCAGGTAAAGATGGAGCCACAGGACGGTGAAGAGGGCCAGGTTTCAGGCCACGGCGTTCTCACGAGTGACGTCTTCGAGGAGGGTCCCATGTCCACCATGAGCGACGCCGGGACAGCCCCGTCTCCCGGCGGCTCGGACGCCAGCTACGGCTCCCACTCTCCGGACTCGCAGATCGGCACGTCGCCTTTCAACCAGCGGCCGAAGAAACGGATGCGCAAAGTATAACCGTGTACTCAAAGACTTAGTGGCATGAGTGTGATGTGAGATATATAGAGTGTGTGTGTGTGTGTGTGTGTGTGTGTGTGTGTGTGGTAGTTTTGCATTAGGGCCAATAAAAATAAATAAATCAAAGCTGTGTTAAGGTGACGTTAATGTGTTTGTGACTTAAAGAGGGGGCAATTCCATAACAAATAACTCTGGGGTCAGTGTAGAATCTGTTTACTGCGTCACGTGGTTCAGCATATGAAAAAAAAAAAACAAGCATCTGTTTATTGTAATGGAGCAACACGGGAATCACCTCATGGGTATTAATTATAGGCAGTGTTTGCTTCGGAATGTACAGGTACATCAATCAAGGGATAATGGCAAATTAATTACAGCACACATAAATCTGCATATTAAGCAGACAGGCTATTACTGTTCGTGTTCCAGCGTCGAACATTTCCAGTCGTCGCTGTGGAAGCGGGGTATTGTGAGCGAGCCACCTGCACTAGGAATACCGCCGAGGCTAAGCATCCACCCGCATCCCGTCAATGACCAATTAGCACAGGAAATTACTGGTGCATTAAAAAAGACAAAAAAACATTTGTTGTTTAATATGACTCAACATCATCTGTCTGTTTCAAGCTGCAGATAAATATGGGTGACTCAAATAGAGCCTCGCCCTTCACCCCGTCTGCTCCAGGGGGCGCTGTATCCTGGCTGACCCTGAAAAAAATCTGATCAGAAAAAAAATGTAAATAAAAAATTACAGTGCTGTAAGGTACATGTGACAAATCATTTAATTTTCTTTCTTTTTAATTAATTTAGTTTATTTTTAATTTTTTTATGAAGCCATAATGTTATCAGGTGTGTGTTCTCACTTGGTTGTGAATGTGGGTGTGGTCAGACAGCTGTTCTCGGAGCGTACCGACCGACTCTCACCCACGCTGAGACACAGTTAGTGTCATTAACCACTGGACAACACCTGGGACACGCCCAGTCGTACATATAGTTAAATATCCCAGCGCCGTTACTGTCTATTATCAGCGCTTGTGAAATGCATCTCGTCCAATCAGATTGCTCGGTCAGATCTAACTGTTGTATAAGGTTTATTGATGATGACGACTTTGTGGCACAACAGCTTAACAGGACACTTAGTAACATATGAAGATTTAAAAAAAAAAAAAAGAAGGAAAAAAAAAAACGTCATGACATGTCTATCTTCTCATGACCATATAAACTATATGAAAACAATTTTATTGGGCAGACAGGAAATATCTGATACTAACACCCAGACAGCCAGAAAAGTATTGCTTGGTCGTCTTTGGCCCTAAAATAGGAGCAGAACAAATTTATCTAAATAAATTGGCATAAATAGCATGTTTTAAAAAAAATAATAATAATAAAATAATTTTTATTTGCATGTTCGCAGCGTGTGCCACCGCATTATGAAAACAGTCTTAGTAAAATATAATAGTGTGTATTATTGTATTGTATTATTGTCTTGGGCACATGACAGACACTGCTAGCGGTTTTAATAATGAAATGATTGGATATATTTGTAAAACCTGTTTACGGCATGAATTGAATCCAATGCATTTGAATGAGTTTGCAGCCCCTGGTGTAGAAGAATCTCATCCCTGTTGCCATTGTGCTAACAGCAGGGGGCAGTGTTGAGCCACACTGCTTGATGACAGGTGTTCAGTATTCTCCTTGCTCGTGAATAAGCAGTAATTGTGTTGAAACAGTTGGGCCGGGCCATTCAGCACATCTGAACCGTACATCCTTATTCTGAAGCCACAATTTATAATTTTCTGTTTATTTTATTTCTCTTTTAATTGAAAAAGGACATCTTTCATGGTGGGTCCAGATTCTTAAAACCTTGCATCTTTCTGATGCAGCACACACATACACCCTCGAAATCGGTGAAATAAGAACTATTCTCCGTCTTGTGCGCGACATCACCCGGAGACGGCTCACTCCGTGCTTCAGTCAGATAAACAAGGCGTGCTATTTTCATTCGGTTCTCCGCTCTGTCCATCTGGCTTCTGAGAACGAACTAATTCGTTCAGTGGCTAACATCAGGTTCACGTCACTCGGCAGCCGATGGGCGCACGGTGCACTCCAGGATCTCATGGATTTCATTGACACTCCATGTTCATCAATGCCGGTGAGGTAGTTACGGATAATACTACGCGGGTTTAGCACTTGGCTTTGTGTGATTTGATCAAATCTAGGTCATTCACAGCGAGGACTCTTCTCAGTACAATGCAGCCGGGTGTCAATTTGGATCCGTGCATGGGCTTTTATACTTACTGCCAAATAACATGAAGACATTTCACAGGGTGTGATTTCAGCTTTGCAAAGAAACATATAAAAGTCAAAAATAATATCTGAATCTAAATAAAATCAGTAAAATGACACATAAATTAGTTTGTCCCCCTTTTTATTCCTTGTAGATGTTTGCCCATGCTCTATTTTGTTATTATGAAAAGCAATGGACATACTTTTATAACACTTTAATGCCGAAACGCGAAATGCAAAGATTGTGTGTTTTAATTATGTTAGGCCATTCAAGTGAATACAATTTTTAACAAACGTTCATCGTCGCGAAGCAGCTTTACAGGATCTAAAGAAAATTAGGGAAACGATTTTGAAACGAGATCATGACGATCAGATCGTCTCTGATGCTGCAGAGGCTGGACCCTACAGTGTGGTCATCCATTCATCGTTACGTTTAATGCTGTAAGATGTCCACGAACCTAGTTCCTGTTATCACTTGTTGTATCTCTCTCTCTCTCTCTCTCTCTCTCTTGAAGTTAATAAGTGCAATACCCTTGCGCTTGCTCTTGAAGACTGAAAGGAAAAAAAGGAGCAGCTTTACAAAGCATCACCACTGCAGGCTCCTTACATTCCCACTCACTCGTTCTTATACGTGTCGGGATGGCTTAAGGCGCTGCGCTCAGGTTCACCTGGAGACGCGGGTTCGAATCGTTCGTCTGACTTTTGCTCCATCTGGTGGCCGCGTGCGTTAACGCGCTGACTAAATGATCTGAAGGTCAGCGGTTCGAGCCCCAGCTCCGCTAGGTTGCTGCTGTTGGGCCCTGGAGCAAGGCCCTCCCTTAGGTGTAAAAGGGACATATAATGGCTGACCCTGCACTCTGACCTCTGGATATGTGAGGAATAAAGAATTTCACTGCGCAATAATGTAGTATATGTGATGAACTTTATAACAAAATGTGTACAGTACAGGGTCCCGATGGGTTAGGGTTACCCGAGTTAACCTAACCCTAACCCTAACCCAGTTCACGCACTCACTCACTCACACTCCATGGGGAATTTGGAAACACCAATCACCAGGTGGGAGAATCCGTCCATAGGACAGCGATGTGACTCCACAAATCTGGTCCGTATTGAAGTCATGAGAAGTCCTGCTGCAGGTTGGGGGTCTGTTTACTGAAAATGTAACGTTTTATTTCATTTCATTTCTGGTCAAAAGAACGGAAAGAACTAAATGACTCAAAAAAAGATTCAAAGAACCGAGTCACTAAAATGATCCAAACCTCCCATCAGTAGTTTGTAGTTGCGCCGTACTCTTTTCAATTCCCGACGATGTATTGCACAGCGCTCCGGGAGATTTGGGATATTATTTTATCACCTACTGTAACCCTGCTTTAAACGTCTCCACCACTTTATCCCTGACGTGTCCGGTGTGGTGTGTTCGCTGGGCTTCATGGTGCTGTAGTGTTCTCTAACAAACCTCCGAGGGCTTCACAGTACAGCTGTACTTATACTGAGATTAGATTACACACAGGTGTTTAACTCCTACAAAGCTCTGGTGTTCGTACTGACAAGGCAGATACACCGCCTAAATGGAGACAGTAATCTATGTAGAAGTGCATTAAGATGAACCTGTGATCTGTCTTGCAGCCAAAACGATGGCTCGAGCTTCTTTTACAGAAAATGATTCAACACCTTCTGACCGAATGTGAATTGCGAATTTAACAAGTCCGTGTTTGTGTGCACATTAAAAGGACACTATGCCTTACACCCTCCGGGCCTCTACGGGAACCGATCAAATGCATGGGCAATTTTATATATATATATATATATATTTTTTAAAGATAACTAGTCAAACATTGGCACTTTTCCCCTCCTGTTTTCCGATGTGGGATATTTCCTGTGACAGCCCTGATAACCACTGAAGTCGGAAACGCTTCATCAAAACCTCAAAAACACGACTGATTCTGCCACTTGCGCGAGTGAGAGTGTGTCGCGCGGTACAAACGTGTCGAGAGGGTTTCATCTCAGCAGACGTTTCACTTTAGGACGCGTTTGTTTTCTTGAGCTGGGCTTCTCTGATGCTTGTTATTTTGAATATGCTATAAACAAGACGAACTATTCAATCTCCAGGAGGAAAATGATTTTCTGTAGGCATCTGAAATATCTGCTTTTCTTTCATAGTCCTGTCAGTCTGCACTTCTGGTGTATTTAGGCGGTTCCTCTTGATGCCTGAGTAAACCGAGCTCATCACTGAGCCTCCAGGCGTTTTCGCACCGTGGGCGGCCAGCGAAACGAGTGCAATCTCGACACACTGCAATTCAAAATTCCACCCAAAACACTTATTAAGTACAGAAAACTAAAGTATCCTGCATCCATCACTTGGCAGCAGTAGCGCACAGGCACTCAAAGGCTCTTAAAACTAATTGGCCAAAAGGCTCTCTTGCGTGTATATCATGTCTGGAGCTTATTCAGTAACTTATCTATTACTGTGTATCGCTTTCTCTCTGGAGATGCCCTGATAAGCCTGATCATGGGTTTTTACTAAATGCTGAGGTTTAAAATGACCTTCATGGTGCATTTATATCACTCACTCACTCATCATCTATACCGCTTTATCCTGTGTACAGCGTTGCGGGGGCCTGGAGACCTATCCGAGGAGACTTCTGGCACGAGGCGTGGTTTGTCCTGGACAGGTACTAATCCATCACAGGACACACACACACACACACACACACACACACACACACACACACACACACACACTACGGGCAACGCCAATTAGGAAAAAACCGGAAATACCGGGAGGAAACACCACCGAGCACGGGGAGAACATGCACAGAGACGGGAATCGAACCCGGACCTTGGAGGTGCACAGCGCCATTACTGACCGCTGAGCCGCCGTGCTTTCTGATTTATATCACATTAACTGAAATACTACATGAGCACACATGGTTTGCACAGAACAACTGCATTAGCTATCTTATTAGTTGAGAAGGTGAAAGGCTCATGCCACCCGGCACATCGGGCAACTGGATATTAACCGTGGGATTATGGGTACGCCCATAACGAACATCCCAATATGTGAAGGCACAGTGATGCTGCATTACCTAAATAAATAAATAAATAAATAAATAAAACCCTTCATGTACAATATTAAGAAACAAAGTAAGCATTTAATGAAAATAATAGTATAAAGGATGAATGTTTTATTACATGGAAATACAGGAATAGTTTATTTCTGCGTTAACAATACAGCATATACTGTATATAGGTCTATTTCTTCACAGTGCTGAGATAGGCAAAACTGTTTTTAAAATACTGCTATAGTCTGGAGTCCCACAGTTCTCAAGTTAATGTCCTTATGGAAATTCATGAACATCTCCTTTCTGTGTCTGTGAGGGTTTCCATGGAGTTTCCTCACTCTTCTAAAAGAAAGCCTTCCAACAGATGCATACGGCTGTCCGGAATTGCTCCAGGAGTGTGTAAATGTGTTTGCATGGTAATTTGTGATGGTCGGGCATTCCTACAGTACCTTGCACACAATGTTTCTGGGATACGATCCGAATCCATAAAGCACAAAGGTAGACCGTGTTGACCCAAATGAATGGAAATTATATTACTCATACATAACATATAATACACGCATAAGATGAGTCTTGACCATCTAAACTTACCTAAAATTAAAGCACTTGATGAACACTATCCAAGCTGGTTTCTGAAGGTGTGGTAGGAAAACGTGCATTTTTTGAAATATAAAACCTCACAGCTAGTGAAGCCATTTTTAGAGGTAGCAGGGAAATCCGAGCATCAAAGTGAGACTGAGGGTTCCCCTTCGGTATACATCTTGGGAAAAACAGGATTTTTATGGAGTTTTTCAAGATCCTTGTATTAAAAAAAAAAAAATTAATAAAACCTGAACTGGCCATATCCCAGCAACCGGACACAATACAGTAATAGACTTGGGAATACACAAATCACAGACAGGCGACAGGTTTCTCTCTCTCTCTCTCTCTCTCTCTCTCTCTGTCACCTGTTCTGGAACTGTTCTTGCATTGTTGTTCTTGCAGTATTGTGTGTCAAGTGCATTTGCGAAACCCATCGAGCTCCATGATGAAACTGTCTCTCATGAAGACCTTCCGGGGAAAGCGAGACCAAAAACTTAGCTCAAGTTCATTTCGAGTCACCAGCCTCAGAAATCACCAATTAACCTCAACCAGCAGCACCTCAGATTATGGAGTTAGAAGGGGTGTACAAACTTTTGACTCGTGCATAGAAATTATATCGTCTCCTTCGAATTGTTGCATTCCGATACGTTTAATTCCGTGTGGCACAAAGAACGAGATTTTGTTCAGATCTTTTTTTTTTATGTGTCTTAATTCGCTGATTTTCATCAAAGCGTTACAAACTCGAGATAAATTACACTTAAATGTTTCCTCTATGAGTTATTATGGTATATACTAAAATACAATGTTACATGATGCCATTTTCAGCCTGTTTGCTGGTAGTGTTCAGCAAAAATATTCACTCCTCCGGAAAAGACTGAAGTCAATCAGAGTAAAGCAACAGTTTGCGCTCGACTACAGGAGGAAAAAAAAAAAGAAGCAGTCTATCAGAGTTGAGTTTCAAGTAGATAACAAGGTTAAGAAACTTTTTTTTCTGGTTTGGTTTGCTGCACAAAAATTTAGGCTAATAACCTCCATATCCAGCCAGTCATTTAATTAAAAACTGATACTGTGATAAAAAAATAAATAAATAAAAAATAAATAAATAAATAAAAACAAGATTAAAGTTACTCAAGTTCTCAATTTAATGGGACGAGTAATGGGTGAATTTTAATAACGCATACTTGGTAATTCCACCTTGAAAGCCCGACTTAATGAAAAAAGCTCATTGAAACAAAGCCCGGCTGTCAGGCGAGCACGGACTGAACCTTATTGAGAGTAATGAGAGACAAGAACGCCACGCAGAAAGACTTATTTCTATCTCATGATTGTCACTCGTGTTAGAAGGATGAGTCATTGAGACCCTGAAAAAGAAAATAAAATAAAAATAAAAACACAGCTCCGACATCATGTCTGTACAGAGCGCAGTGTGTGTTGATCAGAAGATCGGGAAAACATTTGTGAAGGGGAACAAATTTACGAACCTCCTGACTAGAATGGCTAATAAATGCAGGGTTGTGAATGCAGCGGAGACTAACCTCCTAAAGACAGGCTGAGATGGTTGCTTTAAGACTTTAAGAAGATAAGCACCGGAGGGCAAAACTGAGATGTGTTGGGTAGCATGCAAGCCTGGCAGTTCCTGAGCCCCTGCAGTATTTCAGATTTTCCTTTTTCATCCTCAGTTTAAGACCGAAGTGTTTTCAGAAGAACATTATGTGCAGGTGGACGGAGCAACGAAGGAGGAAAAAAAAATGAAGTACAATTCTGTTTTGTTTCAATAAGCAACGTGTTTTTTTTTTGTGTTTTTTTTTTTTCAGTGTGGTTTATAACGCCATGCTTTATGTAGATAACAAAATTTCTAACAAAAACTATAACTGTAAAAAGTCCTTAATCGATTCCGATTCACTGTTGTGAAAACCGAATGTTTCCATTTGACTAATTGTTAAAGTGGTCCTGTAAGGCAAAAACAGCCTGCGTCAGCACCTGAATTATTTTTGAGCGGGAATAATTTTATCATTTACAGGTGCTTGGGTCCGATTTTGAAAGAAAGACCTGGATACATAATGCCGTAAGTACTATTCGGATGGCTGGGACAAGGTCTGGGCATGGAGTCAGGTTGATCAATTTTTGGAGGAAGGATAAGTTCCACCTTTGTATACTGTACCACCAAAGACTCAAGATGTGAGGGAAGGCAAGACTTTCAGCTTTAACTCAAGGGATCTGAAACGTGTGGCATCGACCATTCAGCCAATTACTTACACACACCCATTTTAGGAGCTCATAAATAGGATAAATGAAACAAATGGCTGGGAAGCTGTTGCACGGCCAGGTGTGGCCTGTTTCCTCGTTACTCCATGATTCATCAAGCAGAAAAAAAAAAAAAAAAACCTTGTGGTGGTTCTGAGTATTACATTTGCATTTGTTAGCTGTTCGCTTCAGCTCTCAACATACAGTCCAAAGAGTATATTATTATTATTATTATTATTATTATTATTATTATAAAAACAAACAAACAATTAAACAGCAAAATCACCGGGAGTGGCCAATACAATGCTTTGGAAGGAATTAACTGGCAAGCACAGCAACAGACAAATTCATGGTGAAGAAGAACCCTTTGATAACAGCTAGCCAAGTCAAGAACCCTCTTGAATCAAGAATGTACTGTGCTCATGCCATTGTGAAAGTCTGCGATCTAGTGACGGCTATATGAATAAATACAGATGCTTCACAACAATGTTGACCGCAAAAGATTTTTATCCAAGTATTAAGGGCAATCCTTATGTTTGTAATTATGTTAGTTTGTTCCATTCTTTATGAACCTGCCCAAAATGATGTATGTTTGTAAATCCTCAATGGTTAATGCCATACATTTGTTAAACCCCTTGTATTAAAGCTGAAAGTCAAATTCAAAGTCAATGTGGTGGCGTATGGAGGACAGATGCCAAAATCTTTTCTCCAAGATTTATAGACTTGACCGTATCCCCAGAACGTGTCCTATTCCTATTCTTCCCAATAGTGCTCATGGCATATTTATCCAAGCTTTGCTTCAAAAGTTATAGACCCAATATATAGACATTTTCATAGGTTTGTTCCAAAATTTATGGACCTAACTGTAGTATGCCTGGAGGACATCTGTAGTAATTATGATTGTTAGGGATAAATGATGGCATGCGATATGCATCACACTCGCAGAGACATGAGTGATGTGTTTTCATGGTTGTCACAAATGATTGTAAGCACATCATGGAATGTCTTTATATGAGACAATGATAAAAAAAATATATATATATATATATATATATATAAATACAGCATGATGCAGCATAACCTTCACCAGCATATCAATTCAAACAGGATTTCTGAATAACATTAGGTTAGCTCTTCTGGTCATTTATATGTAAGCTCAAGTACATTGAAATCTTTTCAGACAGATTCGGATGGAATTAATTCTTAGAAATACTTTGATGATGATGATGATGATGATGATGATGATATGACCACATGTAAAAGTCGTCCGATTCAAGGCCAATGTGTATAAATAAAAGAAAGGTCTTGACTGTACATTGGGTCAGAATTCGCTCTTTCGTTGCTATCTTTACATTTCATACACCGGAGGACCCGAAACCAGTCTCCGAAAAAATGCTGGCTGTATGTCTGTCCGGCCAGATTTTGTCACAACATCATGAATTTAATGAAACATTAACGAAACTGAAAGGATCAAATTATTTTAAAAGTGTAAAATTTTTGGGTTGCAGCAGGCCAGTTAAGGAGAACAATGAAGACCATTTTGAATCATTTGAACTGGTTTTAAAACTGTGCATTACATTATTAAAACCTGGAAGGATAGTGCTGCTGAAACTGTGAACTTTAAGGAAGAACTGTGTTTAAAAAAACAAACAAACAAAAAAAAAAACAACATCATGCATGAAGATAACTTAAACACTTAGTAAAGTTGAGCAAAAAGTAACAGTATAGATCACAGCTGTGTTCAATAATGAAAGTAAGAGCACCCCCCCCTCCCCCCCCTCCCCCCCTCCCCCAACAACTTGTTAGTGAAAAAGAATTAAGGGATGACTAAAGCCATATCTATTTCTTAGATATTTGCGTTAATTCTTACCCCCTTTATAAATAAATAAATAAATAAACAAATAAATAAATAAAGAACCTTCCCAACAGTGTTTGACAGTTTCTATCCGATGACTGGAACTTCAAAGCACTTTTGTAACTCGCTCTGGATAAGAGCGTCTGCCAGATGAATAACTGTACATGTTAATGTAAAAAAGGGTTCGGAGCATAAAGACTGGACTTTGGAGTGATGGAAGAAGGTCATGTGACCTGATGAGTCCAGACCGAGTCTATTCCAGAGTGATGGGCGTGTCAGGGTGAGAAGGGAAGCGCATGAAGCGACACTCCCATCATGCATAGTGTCCACTGTACAAGCCTCTGGAGGCGGTGTTATGATCTGGGGTCGCTTCGGTCGCTCAGGTCGAGACTCAGCAACGTCATGTGGAGATAAAATGAAGTCACATGACCACCTGAATGTACTGAATCACCAGGTTATCTGATGATATGAATGAAAAATTTAAAGTGTGTGTTTTTTTGTTTTTTTGGGCCAGGCAATTAAGTTGCCATCAGATTATTATTATTATTATTATTATTATTATTATTATTTTAACAATGGAGAAGAATGGAGAAGGAGGCAGCACAACAATGCTGTTCTACAAGTACTGTGATTTGCAAATACCAATTTGTTCCACTTCTGCCAGAGACGGTGAAATTCCACAAATCTTTTCCCAGATCTGACATGAATCAGCTTTAAAAACTATTTAGAAATCTATAAATGAAATCCATTCATACATTCTACAGCTCTGGTCCTCATGTCCACACGCGTTTCCTCTGTGTTGTCTGGATTCTTCCTACAAACCTGCCGGATTGGTTGGATTAGTCAGGTGGAATTTTCTGCGAGGTGTGATTGTGAGTGTGTGTACATACTGTCTCTGTGATGGAGTGTCTTCATATTCATGCTTCTGATTACTAATCACCCATTTATTCTTATTTAACATGAATAAATGTTCTGCATACTGACTCCGGAAGTTTAAGCAGCCGGCTCTTTTCGGTATGATCGGCCGCGCGTCGCCTCTCCTGCTCATTCCGCTTCATTGTTGAACAGCTTATTTATCACCTGAAAGTTTAATAGTGTCCACGGGAAATTAAGTAGCAAACACTCCAAGACTGAGGAAAGTCATTAGCCTATCTCTCTTTAGACTCTCAGGAGTCACATTGAACCCGAAATAAATAAATAAATAAATAAATAACCCGCGGTTAATTAAGAATGAACCTGTCTCTGGTGAGGCCTGTGCCGCGTTTCCTTTATGATAAGGCTTTCATTTTGCTGAAAGAACAGCAGGAGATTTTTTTTCTCTTTCTTTTTTTTTTTTTAACCAAGGGGCCTGAGGATGGAGAATCAGACAGCAGGCAACTTACGGAACGCCTGCGCTCTTCTGTCGCCATGGTGACTGCATCACTCTCTTTCAGATTTACAGAAGTGCACCGAGAGCACGAGACGCACAACCTCTTTGAAAAGAATGAGGATAATGGAGCACATGAGTAGCGCTGATCACAGCCGAATGGATACGAAGAACATTTACGATAACTGGAGAAGTTGTGGTAGTATTTGTGCATCATATATATATATATATAAATGCACATATATATATGATGTGTGTATATATATATATATATATATATATATATATATATATATATAATATATATATACACACACACAACTTCTCCATTTCTAGCCTCATCAGTGAGATGATTTAAATGAAAAGAGTCAAACACATATTATTTAAAAAAAAATTTTTTGCACTGTTATGCAATTGCTGCTGTGTTAGTTTAGTTAGAGTATTTACCCACAGTTTCTGCAGTTTCAGATGAGATGTTTATTGAGTATACGATAAAAGTGACCTTGTGGTATCCATGCCTAAGCTCTTTAAAGCCTTCGGCTACAGTAGAGGCTCAGAAAGGTCTCACCGCATGGATCGATTTTCTTTTTCAGTTTGCATTTCTACTTATAAATCCATGAGTATGATTCTAGTGATAAACAATTCTGTCAGTCAAACTTTGCTTTGTATACATATTTATGTTAGTTCATAATTTTGGAGAGAAAAAAAAAAAAGATGAATTAAAAACAAAATCATTTAACACATGGGCAGAAGCCGGCGAGTTATGGATGTGACATTTAGATTTTGTAAACAAGAAGCCTCAGGGCATGACCGAGCTTAGTATTAGTGAATAATTCTGCATAATTTTTAATGTTATCTCTTCAGCTACAAACAAACAAATCCTCAAAATTCATATAATCTGTTACATCATGAAAAAAAGGAAGGGCATTCAAGCCAAACTGGGACTTTTGATTGTACAGACAGAATAACAGAACACAGTCCTGAGAGTAAACGCTCCCTTTATTCCTCTATATAATCCCCTGATGCACTTATCCCAGTGTCTCACTAGAGCTCGGACACCATCAGGGTGGAACGTTTACTCAGTACGCCGGAGACACGATCGGACTGTCTGTGTGATTCACATCTGAAACACCGGCCTCCCAGGAACTCCTTTAATGGTGTTTCCAAACATGTGGAAAAGCCTTGGAGCGAGGTCAGGACTGTAAAGGGGGCGTGGCGATAACTCCTGTAACGTGCACGTGGTGCTGTGGGCGGTATGAGGTTGTGCATTGTCCTGCAGAAACAGAATGTGCTTGGCGATCAAACAAGGAGATTTTTTTCATTATAGTACTGTATAATGGCCAATAAAGGAGTTCCTGAGAGGTCAGAGTTTCAGCAGTGATAATGATGATCGGTGTACTGAGGAAGCTTTCTACCTTGATGTTATCCATACACTAATGAAAGGCTGGCATAAAAGTGCATCAGTGTAATTCTACAGAGAAATAAAGGTAGCTTTTACTCTCAAAAATCTCTCTCACTGACCCAAAGGCAGGACTCGCACCCTCTGAAGGTGGAAGATCAGAGTGCTAATCACTACTCCACTGAGCCGCCCGCTCTCATAACTCTCGTGTTCTGTTTTTCTGCACAATCAAAAAAAAAAAAAAAGTGTGTCAGCGTTACGGCGTTGACGTTAAAAAGGTCAAACTTTGTAGAATGCACGACACTTATACCGTAAAAAGAGACTTAAATGAAGAAAAACAGTAGACAAATTCCAATGTTCTCAAATTCTGGACAATAAAGTCTCTTGAATCTTGTTTTTTTTTTTTTTTTTTTGTGCTGCATAGAAATATTAAATCAGTATTTTGAAGATTGTTACAAAAGCACACTGAATATTTGAATCATTTCGCGTCGTGAAGTGCACCACAGCAATGGATGACCATGACGTTTTCTCCACCACGTCCCAAAGACTTTCAATAGGGTTAAGATCAGGACTGTAGTGCGAATTTACAGTAAATGTTACATAAATATTACATGTAAAGATAAATCGTAAACGATTTTCTTACTAAAGAAGGATAAACTGCGTCAGGTTTTTTTTCTTTCTAATAACAATAACAATGTCATATTAATCAAAGAGTTACTACAAGGGGCGTTCAAGTCAAACTGGGACTGGATGAAATTTCTTGTGAATGAAGCTGTAAAGCCGATTGATCTTCATAGCAATATAATCATATAACAATATTGTTATATATATTAGATTATACATACACATATATTATGATATATAAAATAATCAAGATTAAATAATCTTTGCTTTTTGTAAAGGACTGCTCAAATTTTTCTGTACTTAGTATAATGACAATATATACAACTCTTTTCTGCAATATGTGTAAATATATATTTCAGTAGACCTAAATGTAAATGTCTGGTGCAATATATGTAAAATTCTGGTGCGTAACTTGTGATTTGTATGTATTGTAGAATATCTGTAAAGCACCCAATTTCGTTGGACATCCCACATGCTCCAGTAACAATAAAGATATTCTATTCTAATCTAAAACGTCAAGTGCTGTACAGTGATGAGACTCTTAGTCGCAGTAAAACATTTGAACAATGCAAACATTTTTAAAGAATGCCATATGTCCATGAACTGTCATTGTAACTGTACACACAATCAATCATTCACCATCAGGGTACGTCCCCGCTGTACAGTCCTGACCTCGCTGCAAGACATTTCCAAGCGTTTGGGGCATTAAAAGGCGTTCCTGAGAGGCCGGCGTTTCAGACGTGAAGCAGACAGACAGTCGGATCATGCCTCTGACATGTTAAGAAAACTTTCTACCTTGATGGTGTCCAAGCGCTAGTGAAACACTGGGATAAGTGCATTAGTGTAGCAGGAGAGAAATAAAGAGAGTTTTTATTCCGCACTATAATTAAAAGTCCCGGTTTGATTTGAACACCCCTCTTATTAAATGGGGCTGTATTAGGATGAGCCTTTTATTATTATTATAGCGATTCTGTTCCCAGGATTTATTTTATTGATCATTACTCAACACCTAACAGTTATGTACAAAGTCTATGAAATAATCAATACCGGAAGGTGTCATGGGTCTAGCTGGTTGTAGTGGCTAGACCGGCTGATGTTGCCGTGGGCATATAGGTAGGCATGAAGGCAGAGGGGTGTGTGAACAGAGAGTCTTTATTTAAAAACAATAAACAAACGAACCAAAACAACAAACTCAAACTAAAACTAGGGCTCAGGAAAAACACAGGAACAGGAGCTGACAGAAGGAACCAGGGATGAGGAAACATGGAGCTGGAGCTAACTAAAGACACATAGGGGTACTAGAGACAAGACTGGACAAGACGTGGCTGGAGCTAGAGATGGAGAGACAGGACTGGGGGCACAGAGACTGGAGAGACAGGGCTAGACAGGAACTAGACTGGCTGGGTTAGTGAGGTTAGTAACTACATGTTGTACTGGGGACACTGGAGGCTGACCTAACTGGGTTAGTGGCTAATGGGGTTAGTACTGACCTAGGGGACCGGAAGACAAAAGGCAGGGCACACATGAGGCTATACCAAACTAGCAGCTAACCTACTAGTGACCAGAACCACTAGCAGTCACTCCCACTAGAGGTTAGCCTACTGGAGGCTAACCCTACTAGGGGCTAATCCTACTAGCCATCAAGGCCTACTAGCGGCTAATCCTGCTAATGGCTAAGCCCTCATGTGGCTACACATACAAGGGAAAAGACCAGAAGGCAAAACAGTACTTACACAGGACACAGGAGGAGACACAGCCTAACTACACAGTGAACAAAGCAGCTCCATGAATCCACAGACACAAGGAACATCAAGAAAACAAAACTAGAGCCCTCTGAAAACAAAGGTTACAAAACATAACCCAAATATAAACTCAAAGTAACAAAAATGAATGCCCACATGACGGTAATACAAACAGACAATCACCAGAACAAACTGCTATTTATAGAAGGTTTTAATGAGCCACCTCAGTTCAGGTGAGCCTCATCACCTGACTGAGGTGCCTTCTGGGAAACTGAGTCAACCAACAAGAACTACACAGACAGACAGACAGACAGACAGACATGAACAGTGACCTCTAGTGGAGGTTCCTAACAGAAGGTCTTAACCAATGGGAAACTTTTTTTTCTTTTTCTCCCCTTCCTTACAAATCTTATCACCTGTTTTATGGCAAGACAATGACACTACACACAGTCTAAAATGCCCTTCAGCTCTAGGTATTTTGGGAGAAAAAGAGCCCTGCTGCTGGATTAAAGGTGAGGTGTCTCTAAATGAAGTGTTCCCCAGGGCCATCTGAAGACGCAGCTCAGGTAGAGGGTGAACATGATGCAGAGATGAGGCTAATTACACACGCCTGCAGGCTGCATCAGACACAAATCACACCACCTGGAGTAAAGACTTCTCTGACTAATGCAATTTTTCTTTGTAAGTCATTTATGCCAAGAGGGAACAGCCCTGGAGCTACAACACAGCCAACTTATAAATAAATGTGCTGACATTTGAACTCTCTTGCTTTGTGCCAAAAAGGCTGCAGAATTTGTATTAACATACATAAACGGTACACTGGAGCAGAAGAACCGAACAACCTGCTCGATCACTTCCACCGCAATAGAAATAAACAACAAGCCTCTGCATAAACCTGACACAAACAATTCAAAAACTCTGACCTGTAATTTAACATGGACTTCAGCCACCAGGAACCCTGATGCTGTAAGACCGTTGTAATTCGTTACAGTGGTGTTTAACATCGGGGAGAAGTCGGGACAAGATTGGGCGACTCAAACACAGCATCGCGAATACAACCTCAAAAACAAACAAACAAACAAACAAACAAAACAAACAAAACAAAAAAACGTAACGTAATGTTAACCCTAATTTGAAGCATTTATGCCAATGAACATTCATCTGCACGACATCCAACCACATCCATGGTCTCTCTGGTTTTCAACAGGGTTTAGAAATCAGATATGAGCTTGACACAGACGCAACATCTTCCCGTACACAGTGTGTGAATCATGCATCTCTTTGTGTTGTAATATTACCTCTCTGTTGAATTTTCTTTCAGAAATATTTCCCGGAAACATCTTAGCTTTTAAATTACTGGAGTGTAATATTATGTTGTTTGCACAGCATCCAAACAGCATCGTATCTGCTTTCAAAGAACAGATTTTAAGCATTTTCTCCCCCCCTTTCGGCCACTTTCCATCATAATATTTTGGTAAATTGCTGTCGTCCAGTATTTTTGTGGTGCTGCTTATTAAGAACAGACATTTACTAGAATCGACATCATGTTCCCCTGAGCACGGTTCTCTAACCATAGCAACTAGAGTTCAAGTTCCACTCAGGCCATCCGTTTGGTATCAATGTTGTCATGGAGTAATTTTTGCAACATTAGGTTAGGGGTCATTTGTTCAAGGTTATCCCATTGTCAATGTCATTTTATCAAAGTAATTCTAACTTTCAAAAACAACCTCCAGTAGTATCAATGTTGTCCCAAGTGGCATAACATTGGCACTAACATTGGCTAAATTGACCACAACGTTTTTTTTCCTGACAATCAAAAATTGGTTTCTGCTGCAAGCAACATTTTCTCATAACCTACAGACACTCCAGAGATTTGTAAGCATAAACCAGAATTTCTTTTTCTAAAATGAAACCTTGTTTTTGTTTTCCATCAGAATAATAATAATAATAATAATAAAAAGACGTATGTACCTGTACAGTATAAGCACTTAGTTTTTACAGTCAACTATCGAATCAGACAGGTTTCCAAGTCGACAGAAGCCGGTTGTGGTTACAGTCAATAAGAAGAAATGATTGACCTGAGCTCTATCTTCTATCTTAGTGTCTGCCTTCAGTTTCCTGTAGTGTAACACTCAGCATTTCTATACGATACTGTATGTTTATACTGTAGATGCTTAGCTTCACGCCGAGCCATAAGAATCTTCTGTAGTCGCACCATTTTAAAACCATTTCTGTGTATTATTATTATTATTATTTTTTGTATATGTCAGGTAGAACAAAAGTTATGATTACTTTTATAAAGGGTAAATTTGACCACTACCAGAATATGAGAATGCAGTTGCAAAAATGTAGAACTCTCAAAATGAGCAAATTATGATTATTTTTTGGTCATAGAAACAACTGAAAACAACAATAGAAAAAGATGCTTGTGTGTATTTGTGCCAGTTCTTTGCCTTTGTGACGCAGTTTCAAAATTTTGGGGAAATGAAATAAAATTCAGTTCATCATATTGCCTATTTTGTGCCGAAAAAAAAAAAAAAAAAGTGTGACTTTATATATGCTCTCTATATAGCTCTATATATGTTTATTACTAGATTACATGCACCTCTAATTATGTTAATAATCACAGAAAGTGCCTTGAATCCTAACATATACTGTTACCATCTTGCCTAAATGTAAATGTCTAAAAGTGTCTTTAGAAAGGTTAGTATATCCAGAGTAAACTAAAACTTTATGAAATGTATGCTAGACATTTAGTCATATATTGATATACATTCAATATTGTTTATATACGTGCATAACTATAGTTATAAATGCCTGTTCAAACAGCAAACAAAGTGTATTAACGGTTCACTTCACTATATAAAAGCAGACTTTCCTCTTAAGGCATGCTAGAACTGTATATTAAGTGCAAATATACAGATTTAAAAAGACCAGACCTAGGAAGTTTCTTTACGTCAAGCATCCTTCTCCTAGAATTTCCTAAAGCATGCTAGAAAAAAAAAAAAAAAAGTAAACACCATATACTTTTCATTCATTGCTCTTTGAGTCGTGTCCGACTCATGTCTACTTCATAGGCGCACATCCTCCATGTCTTCCTGTCTTTGACCGCTTCCTAGAGGTCTCTCACTTTCCAATGCTGGGGTCTTTCAGGACGGTATTGAACCGGCGTGCTTTAGGGCCGCCTCTTCTGCATATTCCAATGATGTGTTCCCAGCATTATATATTTTTCCACGGAGAATTCGCCTCACATAACATGTCCAAAGAAGGTTAACAGTTGTCTGGCTTCGAGCGGCATACAGTATCTGGTCTGATTTGATTTGCAGTCTTTTCCAACACCAGAGTTCAAATGCATCTTTCCATCTTCTGTCAGCGATTTTCACTGTCCAGCTTTTGCAACCGTATGTGACAGTGGGAAACACGGTGGCCTGGATGTTCTGCGCCTTGGAATGAGGCTGATGTCTTTGCCTTTCAATATCTTGTTCATGCTCACCATTGCACTGCAACCCAGTACAGTTCTCTGGTTGATTTTAAATGTGCACTCTCTGTCCCGATCAATCCTTGATCTGAGGAAGATGTAATCTTTGTGGACTTGACTGTCGCTCGCTGGATGTTATGATCTTCACTTTTTTGTTTTTGAAATACGGGTCCATTCGTACACTTTGCTCCTTTACTCTGCGGATCAGTAGTTGCAGATCTTGGACATTTCTGTGAACAGGGTGGTGTCATCTGCATATCTCAGATTGTCAGCTGAATGATGATTTGGCCACCGGTTTTAACTCCAATAATTGATTCGTCCAGATTGAGCTTTCTCGTGATGGATTCTGCATACAAGTTGAATAGAAGGGGGGATAAGATGCAGACCTGTTGTACACCTCTTTCCCACCATCTTGAAACATTCTTTGTCGCCGTATGTTGTTTGGACAGTCTGCCAGTGTGGTCAGATACCTAGTTCTTTCAGTGAAGTCCATAGTTCAGTTTGTTACATTCAAAACAATCGAACGTTTGATATACAGTGGAACCCCGGATTGCGAGTAACTCGGTTTACAAGTGTTCCACAAGACAAGCAAAGATTTTAAATAAATTTTGACTTGAAAAACGAGCATGTCTTGGTTTACGAGTGCCGAGTTGTTGACACCGACACACACACACACACACCAACTCACACACGCACTCTCTCGCCTTTACACCCCCCCTCCCCGGCTTCACACAGACACACACACACTCTGCCCTACACAGAAACTCTGCTCTGTCGCGATTCTTTTCAAAGGTAAGGTGCTGGTTCACTTGTTTTTTGTTTTTTTTACTTTACAGCAGTGATTCCGTTAGTCTGCGCTCATGCGAGTGTCACTCGTGAGATTTCTTTTTTCCCCGTTAAAACAGTGTTTCCGTTGTGTGTGTTTGTTGTGAAACTTAAAAAGCAAGGTGGGGGGAGGGAGGAGGAGTTTTACTGTGTAAGACGAGACGAGGGAAGGGGCTAATTCCACAGACACACACACACACACACACACACACACACACACACACACACACAAAACACTTACCTGTTGGAATTTATTTAAACTTTTTTTAAAGGTAAAGTGCAGGTTAATTTGTTTTATTTTTACTTTATATATTGTATTAATTATTTTTCTGTATTTATTTTTTTGGGCTGTGGAACGAATTACTTGAGTTTTCATTATTTCTTATGGGAAGGTCTGATTTGGTTTACGAGTGTTTTGGAATACGACTGAATTATGCTGAACGAATTATGCTCGTTATCCAAGGTTCCACTGTAATTGATAAAGCATGTGCATTTCTCCATAATCCATTGGAGATTGGCAATGTGATCGCGGGCACCTTTCCCGTTCCTAAACTCTGCCTGGACATTCCGGGTAATTCCATTTCAATAAATTTCCCTAGTGACTGTTGGATGACTTTCAATAAAACATTGCTGGTATGTAGTATTAGGGAAATGGTGCGGTCATTGGAGCAGTTGCTTGTGTCTTCTTTTTTTGGAATTGGAATGAACACTGATCGCTTTTTATTCTTTCAGCCATTTATTGCTTTTCCAGATTCTAGTAGCTTTCCTGTTCGGCAGTCGTCAAAGTGCCAATGCGACTTCTTCCTCCAGGATGTCAGGTTTGTTACAAGGATACTCTCAGTAGCAATGTGGGTTGGGATTCCCATACAGACCCCTCCGTGTAGTCTTTCCACCTATTCTTGATATAATAATTAAAAAAATATTTATTTCATATAGTAAAGGTATCCATTGACATGCTACTATTAAAACAGCAAACCAAACAAACTGATCAATGTTAGATTTTACAACAAAAAAAAAAGTGTCTGAATGAGTGTGCTAGTGTATGTGCCCTGCGATGGATTGGCATTCTGTCCAGGGTGTACCCTGTCTTGTGCCCTCAGTGTCCTGGGATAAGCTCTAGGCCCCCTGCAGCCCTTTATACATGATTATGCGGTGTAGACAATGAGACAGTGAATAATCTCATATGTTTCTGTTTTTTTTTCTGCCATTCTTTTATATAATATACAGTACTGTGCAAAAGTTCTATGAAAGTTTTAGCAAAAATCTTTTTTTGCAGCATATTATCTCTATCTTTAGAGCCATTTTTAGAAAAACCAGACGAATGTCAGAATTCTCACCTGCACTCATGAGTCATTCTTTTTATATAAATATATTGAGGGCATTAAAGTTCTGATGCAAAAAAATTTAGCAAATTACTATCTTAACGATTGAAAACAATGTTTTCGGATGAATTCTTCCCATGCAAATGCAGGTCAGTGGCTGTCTGGTTAGTTTTCAATTGTGCATGACACATATTGCACAGTCCTATCTGTCCTGTCTGCGTTTGGTCTTCGTGAAATTGTCTAGTTCTTATAAGTGCAAAAAACTGCGTGGAATAGTTTCAGATTGTCCTGTCTAGACAGCAAATCAAAAGAAATGTGTTTGTAGGGCAGAAAAAAAAGACCATCATCAGAAATAGCTGACAGTGAAGGGTGTCAGCAGAAGTTCCTCAGTTGGGCTCACCAAGGAAAATAAAAAATAAAATCACAGATATTGATGGCGGTGTGGATAAAAACAATTGATAGAGCACTTCCAGGAAGCTTTGAGTTAGGACTCAGCCTCTGAATTGAAAGATTTCTGACAATTATTTATTTATTTATTAGTGGTGCTTTGCGAAGCGAAGGACTACTATTATAATCTCACAGGCTTATTCTTTTTCTTTTTCTTCCGTATGAAAGTTTGGCACCTAACTAGTCCCGCACCGTTTGTCGTAGAACCATGAATGAGGTGTCAAACCGTGCGGCTTGTACGGGAATGGGGTGCTATGACTTTTCTATGGGGGGTGGGCGGTTAATTGCCCCCTGCAAAATGTCCCATAGACTTAACATTGAGACCAACATCAGCTATGACATCAGCTACATCTATGATTATGACATGGGAAGCTCTATGACGTCACGGCAAAGCACCACTCACAGTTTCTTCAGAAAATGTGCCTCTCTAGTTTGTTTTGTAATTACAATCTCACAAACACTTTTACACTTGACAGAACTGAAACACAATATCCGGTACAGTATTTAATTTTTTTTATATCAAAGCTATGGACGTATACACTGTAAAACATATAGGTTTATTTATATTTACAAAAATTCTTTGTTTTTAATATTTTCAGAACGTAGTTTGCTGATTTTACATTTATTTTATTCTTATGTGCATTGTACCTTGTCTTTTATGCAAGCTGCTGGAACATTGGATCACTAAAGTGATTTTTATTTTAATTCCAGGTAGTAATATACTGTAACACTATTTTAGTGCTCTGGTTATATTCTATGATACAGAAATGCCAAAACTTTACTCTGAATAATATCCAGTATTTTTATGCAGATTCAGCAACATGATATGAAGTTTTGAATGAATATAATTTCTGTTGGTGTGTGTTGATTCCTGTAATTTTTCTGCATTAATGTTGCTTTGGCTAATCTAAAAACGATCTTGTGTGGTTTAAAACCTGAGCAAATGTATTAATATTTTCATATACTTAGTATTACGCAGAACAACCACACCAAGATAGTGATAAAATGTTAATAGCTATAGGTTTCTCAAGAAGTCATATTTATAGATTTTTCCCCCTGTAACCCTCTGTTGTCGGGTTCTACATGAAATATTTTCAAAAACAGAAATCTGTTTAACCCTTTAAGATGCCCGATGGAGTCACGCATGTTAGAAACAAATAAGACCTAATGAAATATTGGAAACAGTAGATGTGGAAATGCTAATTGAAGCTGACCTGTTATGCATTTTCAAACATTCAGAAGGATCTACAATCTGCACACACACAAACATAATAAAGCATTCCCTTGTACTTTTGTATAGGCTGGAGCTTAAACAAACAAATCCAAATTAGATTTCCCCCTATTGTGACATCACATAACAAGAGACACGCCCCCCCCCCCCCCCCCCCCCCCCCCCCCCCCCCGGCTCAAAGGTTCAAGCCAAAGTTCTTAAAAGCTAAAGTTAGCATTCTTCATCTTCTTCTTCAGCTTTTTCTTATTGCGAAATTTTTTTCATTAAAATTGTGAATAAAATGTTCTCTTACGCATGTTTATTGAGTTTGTCTGAAAGTGGGAAATGCTTAATATAAGGTGCTTAAAATGAACATTTCTGGTCTTTGCAATCTGATTGCAGTTCAGAGGCAGATCATTATAGACACAAGCTATAGACACTCAACCAGCATATTTGAAAAAGAAGTGAACCAAAGAGTAAATAAAGGATGCTGGAATACTGGATCTGGAGTTTTGAGTATTTTAGCTGAAACATCAATCCGTTAAGGATCAGTTTAATGTAGGAATACAACACATTACCTTTAATACTGCAACACAACATTAAATAAAGTTTAAAGTTAAAGTTTATTTATTGACTTTTCCCTGGTTTTCACTCTAATTTCGTCTTGGCCAATTCTTATCCCGCAGGAAACTCTGCCTTATCACACAACCAGTGAAATATAACATGTTGTTCCTTCTGTAGAAAGTTAAGCCAGCAATCTGTTCAGAAAATAACAAAGACACTCACATAAGCGTAACTTCAGTGGTTTATAATATTGTAGTATTATGGCACCTTAATGATCTCGATTAATCATTTCATTTATTTATATGTATATTAAACAACGTATATTAAGTACTGTAGATGCCCTGTGACAGAATGGAACTCTGCCCGATGCCCCTGGCCTCCCCCCGTCCCTGTACACTATAAAGATTATAGAGAATAACTTAAAACAGTTAAAAATTCTATTTGATATGGGCACAAATTAATTCTTAAACCTGTTCCCTTTACATTGAGGATCATGGAGGGTGGCATCTGCCAGAAGATAAAAGTTCATATTCTAAGTACAGAATATGGGATGGGTCACAAAGACTTCACCTTGCCTGCACACATGCACACTGTTCATGGACCCTAATGATTTATTATTTTTTTTAATGTATAGAGTTTTATAACAATACACAAAGGATTTTTTTTTATTTCTTATTGTGCACCACCGAACAAATAAATCCTTATATACAAAAACCAGTGTGTATAATTGCCTATGGATGACTAGTGAAGGCCAATCAAAGTTTTTATAAAACTCACAGTGATGTGTAGAAACTTTTTGATACAAATCAGTGCTGTACACTAAATCCCAAAGGTTTTGGTGTTGAGAGAGGGACTGTCCCAAAATATACTAACTACATACTGTATATTGTGGAACAAACACAAGACAAGATGTTTAAATAAGAAATGAATAAAAAAGGAAAAAAGATACATATGTTTACATCAAATATGGTTTGTCTCTATATATAAATATATGCCTATTTATGACTCTTCTATCTACCTCGTATCTAGTTAAGACAGCAGTGAAAAGTGCCAGTTAAAGGACTCAGTAAACGATATCACAGATAAAGACTTAACACCCATATTGTCGTCAAAGGTGTACCATACTTTCTGAAATGCTAGTGTTTTTTTTTTTTTCATAATCAAGAAAACTTTTTACCGTATTGAAACCCAATAAAGTAGAGGAAAAAATTCCAAAAGTACAGTTAACCTTTTAATTATCTGACCAGGGTACTAATGAAATAGCTGAATTAATGATATAGCATCACATCATACATACTGCAATCAGTAATTAACATTTGAAGCAATAATGTGATTATTCCATATGGTAAAGAAACACGGTTATTATTGTATGGTGTATTTTTCTTCTTACAGAACATATTCTGGTAATGGTTTCTCATAGTTCTCCTACAGTAAACCAAACTATATCTTAAACAGTAAAGAAAACATGTTGAACACATTCTGATCTTTATCCAGGGTGAATACACGTATGTGTCAAGGATTAGCACAAAGATAAGAACACACTATCATGAAATGAGCATTGCTGCTGGTTATCAAGAAAGGCCAGGCTAAAAAAAAAAGAAAGATAAGCTATAGATGTTAAGCCATAATACTTGTATCAGGATGTGAAAAACATGAATAATTTATATGAAGAATAAAAGAAAAAAATACAAGGAATACAAATCATCTGGATGTTAGCATCAAAAGGCCACGAAACTAACCGCATGGCTGAAACAATTTACACTGCAGCAGAACACTGAGCCAAAACATATGACTAATATAAATGTGCTGTAGATGCATTTTATTTACTGAAAACAAGACTTAAAAGCAAAAAGCACCAACCAGCATGGAAACTACAGAACTCTGGTAAGGAAATCTGTGTTGGCTGTTGCAAGTCAAGCACCTCTGTATTTCAATTACCGTCCCTAAAAAGATGGTCTGGTGGAGCGTTCAATCACACACTGAAGATGATGCTCTGACAAGTCTCGGGTGAAGGCGAGGAAAAACTGGGATCAGCTGCTTGCATATGTCCTCTTCGCGGTTTGAGAGACACCTCAAGCCTCCACCGACTTCATGTTGATATGGCAAAAGAGCTGTGAGAAGAACCTCTCCACTCTGCAGTGAAGTATGTATGTGAAGTAGATGCATGCTAAAAATCAGTGGTGTGCGCCCTATAGTGCACGAGCACATGGAAAAAACCCAACTTGAGCAGTACAAAGCCAGAGCACAACATCGCAATGTAGACGGCCACTACAGATCTCACATGCTCTTCTACAGTAGTTGCCCGAGACAATATTGAAAATGGTGGTGGTGGTGGTGGTGGTTGGGGGGGTATTAGCTGTAAAAGTTGGCCTACAGGAAGCGCCTCTTACCATGTTCATGATCCTCGCTCAACTAGGAAAATAAGACCAAGGAAACTCTTCAGCACCACGGCCAGCTCCATGGATCATTTATCAGGGGTGCCTCAGTTTGCTTGGGCTGGCAAATCACTCTCCACCATCTGCCTAGGAAAGCCCAACCATGCATTGGTATGGTGAGTATAGCTAAAGGTTTGTAATCACCTATCACAGGGGTCTTCAACTCCAGTCCTGGAGGGCCAGTGACCAGCACAGTTTGTAATTCACCAACACCCAAACACATCCACTGAATCTAGTAATTAACAGATTAGTGTCATGAACTAGATGTTATGAAGTTGCCATGGGCGAAAAGGGCAGGCATAAGCGCAGAGGTTCTGACCTTAAAGAGTCCTTCATTCAAACAAAACAAACAATACCGAAGAAACTAAAACAAAACTCAAACTCTTAACACAGGTATTGAGCGTAACAAAGGCTCTTAAGCTAAACACAGGCTTAGGGTTTAACACAAGAAGCATGGAGCTGAACCGGAACAGAGACGAGACAAAACCAGAGACCAGACCGGACCAGACTAGACCAGAGAAAAGACTAGAAATGGGGAGGGACTGGAGACTACAACTTGCACGGGTTAGTAGTTTGGTAGGATTAGTATCTAAACTGGTTATTGCCGAGGTGGAAGATGAACTAACCAGGTTAGTAAATATTAGGATTAGAGGCTAATCAGGTTAGTAAATGAACACAAATGGAACACAAACACACAAGAGGCTAAACACACACCAGAGGCTAATCCATGCTAGAGTCTAAGCTTACTAGAAACTAAAGCCACTAGCAGCCAAACCTACTGGACGCTAAGCCTACCAGCGGCTAAACCTACTAACAGCTAAGAAATAGCAACTAAACCTATTAGCGGCTAAAAACTCGAGTGGCTAAACATGGACAGGGGGAACCTACACAGGAAACATGCAGAACAGTACTTACATATAACAAGAGACACACAAACCCCACATACTCAAACAGAACAGCTCCACCACTCAAATGCACATGAAACATACACATTACAAAACTAGAGCCTTTTTAGACGTATGTTACATAACATCACGTAAACCAAATGTAAACTAAAACAAACCCAAACAAAAAGGAATGCCTACTTGACAATAATAATGCTCGACCCAGTTTCCCAGAACAAACAGCTATTTATAGAAAAGGTCTAATGAGCTACCTCGGTTCAGGTGAGCACTCTGCTCACCTGTCCGAGGTGCATTCTGGGAAACTGAGTCTATAAACAAAAACTACAAAAAACAAACTTATCAGGCACACACTCTCTAGTGCCCTCTACAATTAGTTGAATCAGCTGTGTTTGAGAAAAAGCATCACCAAACTGTTGGACACCGGTCCTCCGGGACTGGAGTTGAAGACCCCTGATCTATCATGTTTATATTCCATTTAAACATTCCATTCCAGATTAAGTTTCCCATTGCGGTTACTCTTGCTGTTTGCAGTAACTAGATTTTAAAATGTTTAGCTGAAAGTGCATTAGTGATGTCAAGCACTGATGTTGGGTGAAGAGCCCTGGAGCACAGTTGGCATTTGGTATTTAGTCGTTTAGATCATCCCATCAAACATGCGAACGTTTGATGACGGTTGAAATAACATCCCTCTGACATGTCCGATCATGGTTGAAAATGAAAGTTGAATGGACGTCTTTGAAGTTATCTGATTCACAACAGCTGTCATCAATGTCCAAATTTTAGATTGGAGGGTATACATTGAACAACACTGTAACAGCTGTACATGCAACACAACTGTAGAACTGTATATAAACGTGTCTAAATGCATTTTTAGGAAATGTTCTGTCACATATCGTTTTACCAATGTATGCTGTCCTACCGTGACTGTTTTTGGCCAGGGACGTGACGTTGCTGTCGGACCAATGTTTGCTGGGATGGCTCTGTACAGGCCACAAGTTCGTCCACTTCAACCTTGGGAAATCATGCTTTCATGGATCTGATGGCCCCATTATTTCCAGTGATAGCATAGAAAGTCATCATAGATGAGAATGTGCTTCTAAATTTGTGGCAATCATTTGGAAAAGAACCACATATTTCGGTGTTATGGTCAACTGTGTACATCCATTTGGCCAGATAATGCATATTGAGATGTCTCAAAATACATATGGTTTATATTGAGATATTGGTTAGAATTTACATTTTACAATTTGTAATTTTAATTGTAACAGTTTATTGTTGCATAAGTTATATTAAAAAGAACAACATTAATTGATGTGAATCAGGAATAGCACAGATGCTAGTTAACTACCTTCTGAGTATTTAATAATTCAGTGTTTGCAACACATCAATCTCATTTAAGAGCAAAATGAAGGAAAGTCATTTTGTAATAAGGTGGGATCTTGTTGACTGGGATTTTCTGCTTAAGGTTTAAGAGTTCTTCACTCCCATATAGAGCAAAGATAAATGTATTTACACCTATATTTTTATTAGATATGCGATTACAAATATGAACTGGATTTGTAACAATACATTTTGACCTTAAAATAAATAATGCATCGTAACTAATAAGATCGGGGAAAAAAAATCAGGTAAAGCTATGTAAGGTCACCTACATTGCAGCTCTTAATGTACAAGCAGATTTCCAACGAGGAAGTTATATCATTTGTTCGCTCTTATCAACAGTGGGTTCTACAGTTTTTAAAAATTGCCATAAGCAGGAGGATGATCTAAATCTCATCCATGTGTGCCATGGTACAGTAACAGCTCCCAAGACAGTCCTGGATGAGTTACATAGCTGGTTTCCTAACAGTAAAATGGCACTAAATCTGACTGAATGTATTAGGATGACAGTGATATTTATAAGAAATCCTCCTCCTCCTATGTCTCTTTACCTGCCTGGAAAACAGATAATGTCTCATAAAACTGTCGTGGAGCCAGAAATCTGGATCTAATCTCACCTAGTGGGATTGTCATACAGCACAAAAAGTAAATAATTATATTAAAAACAAAAAACCAACTACATTTCAGCATCCGATAAGAGCATGAGTGACTACTCCAGGCTTGACAACAATTTACACTGGATATATTCGACCCACACAAAAAAAAACACCTGCCTAGCAGCGTACCAGGGAAATCTGACACGAGCACTGTCAAACCTGACTGAATGTGTTCAGCACGAGGCCGGCCCAGACCGGAAACTGTAGTCAGTAACAGCTTTGAAATATGGATTAATATCGAACAGAAAATTCTTTATTTTCTTATTAAAAATGCATCTATACTGAAGACTGTTTCCCTGTTTATTGCGTTTATCTTATGGTTACATTGTATTCTTAAATGTAGTAAAGTTTAAGCTCAGTTCCCACTTTTAAGATTTTTGCTATGGTTCCAAATCTTGGCTTGACGTGGCTCAGAAATGGTGTGGTGCAATGTGAAGTCAAAGAAGAGCGGGTCAAAGTCACGGATAACAATTACTACTTACAAATAGCTCTCCAGGGGCTTCGGATGCCTAGGGAGAGCCCTAAAATAACCGATGAAGTGCTAAGGGTGTGTCTGTCTGTCTGTCTGTCTGTCTATCTACTGTATCTATACCAGGTGCGATTTCTTTAAGACTGCAAGGGAAGCTCAGTTTGCCCTATAATGTCACTAAATTAATGGTCAAATTATGTACTATTGTATTAACATTTTATTGACTAAAAATTCCCGTAGCGTCACAGTGCATTTCCCTGTTGAAGCCCAGCGTCCATTGACTTCAATGCGGCCGCTTTGAACGTTTTTTTTTTTTTTTCTTCAGTGCTTTGAAACTAGACGGTCATTGGATAAACGCTGCGATTATGGGGCCCGGACGCCGAGCTTCTGCGTGATGATTGGAGGGTCTGTCGAAAGACTGCGTCTCCTTTTGACTGGCAGCAATTTTGTACTATAAGGAATCGCTGAAGTCCCATCGCGGATTTCTGAAGTTCAGTCGAAATAAAAACTGCTGCAACCTATTTCTTTATATTTGCTTGGCGAAATTGCTTGATTTTCATCATACGTCTGGCTGGCCATTGAGAGGACACCGGTCAAGTCACTGGAAAAGACGCCTAGTTGGTACAACAGGGTCACAGACCATTTTCTTGAAAATTTTTCTTGAAAAATTCACATAAAGTGGGACCTGCGTTTGTATGCTCTCATAATTCTGTTTTCTTAAACCGTCTTGTTCAAACTGAAGACACGGAACACCAAACTGCCCCACTAATACTGGATTAACACCTCTATTTTGGTCTGCCTCAATACCTCATGGTATGGTTGGATCCGTTCTCATTGACGCGATAATACCAAACAACATCCACATATTTTTTCAGTTGCACATCAATGTCCTGTTTTACCACACCCTACACCCTAGTGGTGCTCTTCTGAATTCAGATCTAAAGACTGTAGAGACCATTTAGATACACGGAACCTGTTCTCACATTCAAAGTTTATACTTGTTATGGTTAAGAGTGCATTCTGGCTGTAAAGAATGGCACAAGGCCAGCATCAATACGATCTGGCAGTCAAACTATAAACGCTTGAAAGGTAGTAAGGGGAGCGCAGGTACAGTATGCCCAAGCAATCATTCCTTATACTATTATAGCACAACCACCAACCTAAACTGATAACCCGTGGCAGAGTGAGTCTGCAGGTTCAGAAAGCACGATGAATTAGACCATACGACATTTTTTTCCCACTCCTCATGTTATTTTGCACACACCGGTCTTTCTTCTTTAACTAATACCTACAGTAACAAAGCTCTAACAAACCAAACCACATATCGTGCTCCATCACACACAACCTTTAATGAATGACCCACAGCATACAGTATTCCATACAGGGAACAGTATTTGATTTGTATTGAAAAACCCGATCCATTCATGCTCCGGTTTAGTTTCTCCGCTACAAGGTCATGCTGATTAACACACTTAGAAGTATTCATTTTAGATATAAAAATAAATAAATAAATAAATAAAAAATCATGACCCCTATCTCCGACTGGGTATCAGTTGAATAAGCAGCCCTGAAACCAAGGCCTCGTGCACAATTTATTATCCTGCTGCTTTGATTAATGCAACTTTTCTTGCTGGAGAAATTCTGCTAAGAAATAAATCCTCATACAGTTTACCATGATCGGCTTTGCCTGTATTGCGGTGACATTATGATGATATATGAAGAGGAGTGTTAGTCCAGGATGCAACAAAAAGTGCGAAAATCTGACACATTCACTTGGTCACAGTGTGAATCCTTAACAGGTCCACAATCCTTATAACTGGGCTTCAGCACGGCCCCAATTAATGTCACCAGCCGGCTCAGTGTGTCATTCTGGAGGAAGAATAATCACTGCCAATGAACTCCAGCAAGTGTTTGACAGCACAGGACAAGTAGTAAAACTCTGTGACAAGTTCGGGGGGGGGGGGGGGAAAAAGTATTTTAACTAGGGACAAGAAGTACCTGTTGTCCCGAAGGAATCATGACAGGTCGCAAACAAATTCAGCTAATATCAATAGCCAGCCTTCAAGCCCTGACGCGTTCATTACTCTTCTGGATTTAATGTTCAATTTGGCTGACGGTTCTTGTATTTGTCGGTGTCACTTCCATGTATGCGCCAGGTGTTGTTGTTATTAAAGGCGTCCTATGCAGTGAGCGCTGTAAAATTGTCATAACATGGCAAATTGCTGAGGAGTGACTGGAGGATTAATAAGGCAGCTGGCGTCTGGCGTCTACTGTATTACTGCCGTGTAACTCTGCGTTTCGCAATGGGTCCAGAAATAAAAAACTGAACGTCCTAAAGATGTGCCAGTGTTTGCACTTACATTCTAAACAGGTCTAGCTGCGAAAACATAGTAAAATAATAATAATAATAATAATAATAATAAAAAGGCTTTTAAAAATCCACTGGAAGTTTTGCACCTTGGCTTATAGTTATTAAATTGCCAGAATCCAGACCCGACACCTGTCCTGAGATGGCATGAGATAGCAACTCTGAACAGCTGTAAAAATTATAGTAACCCTAGTGACTGTTTGGCAGCAATGCGCGCCAATGATGTGTATAGTAAAATTATGCTTAATGTTGAAATATTTACGCAATATCCAAAAGGAATCGCTGCCATTCCGTCTGCCATTCTGTCTCTGCTCCGGTGTCCAGAGCAAGGGCTAAAATCTCATATCTATCAATAGCTTGACAATAAAATCATTAGGGATGAACTACACAATATATCACAAGGTTTCATCAGTGGAATGATGACCGTTACATAGAGCGCACTGCATTCGTAACGGCCTGAATCGATTGAACAGAACAAACCAGAGATTCCGGAAACTACCGGATTTGGGTTAAGGATTGTGTAAAGTGTTATTAAAACTTGGAATGATGGTTGTGAACCTTCAGATTTGTCGAAGAAAAAAGTGGGTGATGGGACGTCACTTAAACATGTGGTGAAGTAGAAATCACTGTTGTATTTAATAGTTAAAGCAAGAATGAGAACTCACATGATCTAGACTAAACTGCTGTGTGGTCATAAGAAAACCACTTGTTCTGAGTTATGGAGCCACACTGTATTGGACTGATGAGTCCAGACTGAGTCTATTCCAGAGCGATGGGCGTGTCAGGGTAAGAAGGGAAGCGCATGAAGCGGTCATGCATAGCGTCCACTGTACAAGCCTCTGGAGACAGTGTTATGATCTGGGGTCGCTTCAGTCGCTCAGGTCGAGACTCTGGGGCAATGAAAGGAAGTCAGCTGACCACCTGAATGTACTGAATGACCAAGCGATCCCAACAATGAATTGTCTCTTCCCTGATGGCACGGCCATATTCAAGGAATCAAATAGTGAAACAGTGGTTCTAGAAGAAGTGTGAGGAATCATTTTCACAAATGGATTAGCAACCATATTATGCACCCCAATCAAAGTTAAATGCAGTCGAGGCGGCTCAATTAGTTAAGACTCTGGGGTTACGGGCCCTTCGGGGTTCAAGCACCAGCACCGCCAAGCTGCCAGTGTTGAGCCCTTTAGCATGTCCCTTAACCCTGTCTGCTCCAGGGGGCGCTGTATCCTGACTGACTCTGCACTCGGACCTCAACTTTCTAACTGGCATATGCAAAAAATTTTAATAAATAATAAGAATTTTAAATAAATAAAATTTAACTTCGCTTTACGGTACATGTGACGAATAATTGAATCTTAATCTTAAAAGAAATATTGCTGCCTATTTTTTTTTATTTTTATTTTGGCCACACAATTCAAGTAATACAGGCTGGGTGAAAAGTTAATGCATTGAAAAATTATAATAAAGTCCATATTTCTAATACAGATTTATTGAAACAAATTGCACATGTGCTTTATTACGTAGGAAAGCAAATCTTTAAATTTCAAAAGTAGACACCGGTCACCTGTTCTTTGCATTAATCACAGAGTCTGTGCTCATCAGCTTCGCATGACAATTCTTTACCATCTCCAGACGTGGTGTTGCATTCCTGCCTTCCACTGTACACCACCATCTCTGGACAAGAAGTCCACATTTCATAGCACGCAGCGATCTTACTGTAGCTCGCTTCTGAAAAGTCACAAGTGGTCAGACGTCTTTGTCGGAAATGCGGGAAATACTCTATGAAAAACCTTTTTACTATCGTCTATTTAAAAGACTGTTTTCATCATGACGCCAGTGATGATACAAGTTCTATAGTCATTAAATATAGCCTAGGTCATTTTCAACCACTGTGTATAAACACCGACATTATGATTTTTAAATATTTCAATGAATAATTTCAAGACCAACTGCATTCAGGCTTAGTCTGTACATTTTCAATTTCTCTCCCAACAACATTAATTTGGGATAAAACTGTGTACAGCAAGTAATCCACCTTATTCACACATTTATTCCGCTCAGGACCGGATTACACCTGCTCGGTCTCTGCTGATGAAATTTTTTGTATGTCAGCAGAAGTTCTCTGAACACTACGAGTGCAAATGGAAATGCAGTCTAGTACAGTAGGTGTGTGTTACTTTGTGTTGTTGCATGCATCCACAGTGTGGGCTAGAAAAGGTTCTTCATGCCACTGTGGATTTAAATTTTTTTTTATTTAACTACCGGCAGAGCTGTTGCACTTGGTTTCACATACATTTTAACAATCTTATATTTGTTAACAATAAATGATGACGGAGTCGCCTAATATAAAACCTTACACTGCTGTTCTGTTATCTTTGTTGTCAGCTCTGCTAGTGCATTTACACCAACATCCTCTGCTGATGTCCCTCCATTAAACCAGCATCCGTGGACAATTCGTGTGTGTTCAGGTCGCCACAGCTACGTTCAGAATATCCCAACACCTCCCTGAGGCAAGGGCTAGCTGTCACAGCTTGACACACCAAGCTCCAAGTATTTATATTACCAACATAGAGAAGTTGAAAGCGACAAATCTCTTACATTCTTTTTTCACTGACATCTGACAGCACATTTAATTTTGTAAGTTGGTGTTTTTCTCTAAGCAAATCTGGGCTGACAAAGCAGACTGGAGCAATGAGGCAAAGGACTAGACAAATATAATACTAATATAATTACTACTGAACGAATATAATAAGAATCCATTGAGGTTCATAACCATGCCTAGACCAAGTCATCACAATAGTGAAAAGTTTCCCCCTTCCGCAGTAAATATGTCTCGAATCTATAATCCACCCACGTTAATTGGCTGCCAAAAGAATAAATGCGACCAGTTTACGGCAAAGCATGATAACATTGTAAGCGGGCCAACTGGGGGGAAAAAATATTGTTTGCATTATAGTCTGCAGTGAGAATATCCATTGTGCACACAGTATTTGCATGATCAAGGATTTTGCTTTGTGTACTTAATTTCAGGCTTCTTTTTCTCTCCATATTAAACATTCTGGAATCGGAATCTTACTCCTTCTCCCAGAACGAAGACTCGGCTGCAATGGACTCCCAACATGCATGCTTTAACTTCACCCGATTACTGACTCTGCACCTGAAATGAATCACTTACACACACACACACACACACACACACACACACAGCCTTTCATTCAAACTACTGTATATACTGGCTGCGTCCAATACGTGGAAATGAGATCATAATTAAAGATTAATTCATAAACGCTACAAAAAAAAAATTAACAAGTTATAATAATATTAATTTGATGTTATCTTGCAGTTTTTACAAAGTGTCTGTCATTGTATTGTAAAGGCTGTGGACTGTTGATCTACATAGTATGATTTAAGTTTTATAAATTTTTTGTTTTCAAATATTGAATGCATGAACAGCACAGCAATTTCGTAATAAATCTTCACAAAGAAAAAGTAATCCAAGCATGTGATGTTAAATTATTTAGGTTTAATTGGCTGTTAAATGATGATTGTTTTTATAATGTTTATAATTATATAATTGTTACGTACAGGTACACTAACTGTGAACTTTGTGATTTATTCAATTCAACAGATGGTCCCTTCTTCCAGACCAGTTCTAACAGTTTAACCAGTTTCTACCATTTAAGTTCTATCCTCTCCTGTTGGTCAAGGTGAGAACACCAAGGCCGACTCCAAGGCCGTCCCACAGGTAGCCTGTTCCCCATCGTAGAGCTCACTGAAAAATGTGTCTTGTCTGAGCCCCTGTTTGTGTGGGATATCACCTGGGACCTGGGCGGGGATTAAGAGCAAAAATGATTGACCGGCTCTTGAAGCAGTTACCTTAAGGGAAAAGGGTTTCCATACTGCATGCGCCCTGCATATGATCAAGTGCCAACAGACTTCCCATAACACCCCTTCCAGTTTGCCCGCCATTGTTCCCATGAAACTCCACCAACACACCAGCTGTTGAGAAGCTCAGAGAAGTGCACAATATTAACACCTAGTAATACGTAACTAAAATGTTTGCTGGCCAACACAGTGGAGAAGCCACACTGTAACGACCAGTCGATAGATGTGTAGCGCATTGACTGAGGGGTTCAGGCTCCTGTGAGTCTACAAAGTCTCTTACCATCTCCGTCTTCCACAACACACAGACACCCTCATTCTCTGTCTTAAACTGGTAAAGCCAGGTCCCTTAGTAGAGGCTACAAAGCCACTGGCCACAACGGCAACCTCATCTACTGTACATCCCTGACAAGTGAAGGACAACCAGCGTGTCTGGTCAGGGCTACAAGGGTTGTAAGCTTCAGTACCTTATTGACTGGGAGCGATATGAACCTAAGGAGAAGTGCTCAGCATCAGCCAATGATGTGCTTGGCCCCCCCTTCTGAGCAAGCGTTTAATGCATGTAAGGAGGAACCTTGCACCCAGAGGCAACGCCTTGGGGGTATTTTTTCAGGAATCGTCCTGAAATCCATCTACCAGGACACAGCATGGGCAACCAACATGCCCGCTTTGAACTACCACTCCCAAATTTCATGCTCAAGTTCACCTGATTACGAGATAAAAAAAAAATACTCACTCATACTTTTTGGTTGTACACATTCTGTGAGCATTAGTTCCAGTAAAAACTGAGCAATTATTTCCTTTATCCTGTGCTATTACTGTTTTGATGCTGAGCATGTTTTTCAGATTGCCTTTTCAGTGCCATTTGCTGATCACCTGAATATCCCATTTCAGGATTCTAGATCCAGCGTTTGTCTTCAATTTGTCTTTTAAATTTGTCTTTAATACATTTTTATGATGAAGCTGCAATTCGTAAATAGATTATGATTTTGTTAATGAATATATATGTATATAGATTCATTACAAATGATTATCATCATCATGCATTATTAATATGATATTAACTTTGATAGTAATAAATGGTGCAAAACTGATTTGTAATGTTTCTTTTTCTTGTCCACTTCCATTTGAACAGAGTTCTTTTACCCTGACAGTTTGGAATCTTACTTAACATGGCGAATACCCTGTGCAGTCTATACTAATCTATATCGCTTAATCCTGTATTCAGGGTCACGGGGGCCTGGAGCCTATCCCAGGAGACTTGGGGCACATGGCAGAGTATGCCCTGGACAGGGTGCCAATCCATCACAGGGCACAGACACACACATACACTCACTACGGACAATTTGGGAACGCCAATTAGCCTAACCTACATGTCTTTGGACTGTGGGAGGAAACCGGAGTACCCGGAGGAAAACCCACCAAGCACAGGGAGAACATGCAAACTCCATGCACACAGAGACGGGAATCGAACCTGGCCGGGGATCGAACCCGGACCCTGGCGGTGCAAGGCGACAGTGCTAACCACCACTACACCACCGTGCCGCCAGTCTATACTAATAATTAATATTCACTTTGCCTTTAGTGGTTTTAATGCTATGGCTGATTGTTGTATAATTAAATGGGGTGTGCCATATACTTACATACTGTAGTTTGTGTTAAAGAGTGACCCCAGTGTATTGTTTATTAGGCTAATGTTTCTTTGCAGTTAAAGGATACTTACAGTATTGCTTAAATTTAATCTTTCTTCAATTAAAGTTTTAAAATAGCTCCCAATTGAGGGGAAAAATAATAATGCCTGAAGCATCTCACAATCACTTTCCATGATTCAGGAATCATTTGCAGTGCTCAAATCTCATTTCTTTGTAACTTTAAACAAATTAATCTTTTATTTTGACCTTTTTATTATATTATATGATAATATGTAACGATGGGAAGAAGCTGCTTGTGTATTCATTCACCTTCTATACCACTTCATCCTGTATACAGAGTCGCAAAGAGCCAGGAGCATCTCCCAGGACACTTAGGGCACGAGGCGGAGTATAGGCCAGACAGGGTGCGGATGCACAAAACGGCCAATTTGGGAATGCCAATTAGCCTAATTTGCATGTCTCCGGACTGTGGAAGGAAACCGGGAAAAACTGTGTTTTGGCCGCAGTAACTATGTGAGATATATTCGTATATAATACACTTGTAATATAAAACTGTTTTTTTTTTAACAGTCGTTGAAGCAGATAATTTATTGGAACTGAATTCTTTTCACTTTGTTTCTTTTTGATTTTGTTTTGCATGTTCCTAAAATGAGGTTTAAACAAGGACACGCTTCATGAGAATCAAACAGGTTTGATATGCAGATTGTGTAGCATCCTGTCTAATTAAACACCTCCCACTAGTCGTTTTAATGCAAGCGAATCTCAGTAGAGGGTCGAGTAAACCTCGGATTAATTCATCATTCAATAAATAAAATCTCAGAAGTATTGCATCTCCATTTAAGGCTCCTGCTCCGAGCAAATGCGGACCATCTGCCATAATTCCTGCAGCAATTAAAACAATACTGTTCTAATGAAAAGATATAAATAAAAGTTCCAAGTTCCATCTGGTTAACGCACAGCATGTAACAAGTCAATGTCATGTGCGCTCCTTTATCGGCACCAATTTGCTTTTCCCCTGTCAGGAAGCAGGTGTGGTTGTAGGAGGTCATGGGGTTTCCTCGTCCCACGGGATGCCTCTGAAGATTTTTAAAAATCTCCTTCATGTTTTTTTTTTGTGTGTGTGTTTTTTTCGTGTGCACTTGTTATACTTTACCTTGTAATAAAGTAAATTATGGCGATGCTTATAAAACTAATGCATGACAGAATATCGTCAATTACACTTAATTTAAAAGCGAGTTAAAGACAGTTAAATTACTAGAGCAAATATCTTGCTAAGCACCCGATGACAGATGCTGTCCATTGATAGAATTAGTCTGAACACAGCCGAGTTTAAATGGAAGCTGGAGCAATTAAGTTGTTTTTACACTGGCACTGGGGCATGTAGAAACTGACCACAAGCAAAAATAATTAGACCTCAAGGCTTTGGCACCACCGATGAATCTCCTTTGCCAAGCTGCGTTAATTGCCTTCTTGCTTGGAGGTTTTTGCACAACAACCATTGATAAACCCATCAGGATGTAAACATGCAGATATGGTGCCAAATTTCCCTTCTTTCCCCGGAGCTGTTGCTCAATGGGCTGGCAAACAGCATTCGTAAGAACTCCTTTGGTTTAGACTAGAAGGCTATGATCATAAATCTTGACAAAGAGGCGGTTTGGGGGACGAATGGATAGTAATCACTATCAGTACGCAGAGAAAGACATGATACATGGGGGATACGTGGGATGAGCCGATGGTTTATGAGACGGTAAAAGCTGCTCTGTTGTCTGTTGGTTTGTTTGTTGTTAACATCAGGCCCAAATCTGATCTTTCCTTCTGATTTGTTATTTCAAATGTGTGGGGAGTTGAATTTGACGCTTTTACATACTCCATTTTGGGTCAGGTGGTAGAGTGTGTAGGAAGTCTGAACAGATTGGAATTCATGTGACTTTTATGTCAATCTAACCCAACATTAATCATAATTCTGTACTGCCAGGCAGTAAAGATGGAGGAGAACAGTGAAGTAGGATATCAGTGGTGGGATAGTGAAGTAATAGACCTTATAATAAATGTAGGGTGATTTTGCTGTGCAAGAATAATTAAAAGGTTTCTCTTCCTATTGTCATCTCAGGGAGTTGGAATGAAAGAACTGGCCATGGCTGATTATTGTCGCCTTTTTACAGCAAGCTTGAACAAATCACGTGACGCACATGAGAGTCAGCTGATGTGTTCAGACTCATGTCAGATATACAGTACTCCATGATGAATATATGAAATTGAATAAATGTAAACAGAACAACAAACTGAAATTGGTTAACAAATCCGATTTGTGCAACTGCGGGTGCAAGAATGCATGTGGCATCTTTGGAAATGTACTTGATGTTCCCTCCATGCTCTATTCACTCACTCATTGTCTATACCGCTTTAATCTGTACAGGGTGGCGGGGGCCTGGAGCCTTTCCCAGGAGACTTAGAGCACGAGGCGTGGTTACACCCTGGACCAGCGCCAATCCATCACAGGTCGGACACACTTACAAACTTATTCACACACTTTGAGCATTTTGGGAACGCCAATTACGTAGCCTGACCTGCATGTCTTTGGACTGTGTGAGGAAACCGGAGTACCTGGAGGAAACCCACCAAGAACCGGGAGAACATACAAACCCCATGTACACAGACCCGGAGGCGGGAATCGAACCCGGACCTCGAGGTGCAAGGCGACGGTGCTAAATGCTACACCAGCGTAATGCACATGTTATTCAAATTAGCCCAAATCCGTTTATCCAATTTTTTTTTTCGCCTATAGAATGCGAATGTAACAAAAACATCAATCAGCTACATGAACATATCGAGGCCTACACCATTAAAACATATCCAGACGTTTTACAAACAGCTGGTAAATTTCCATTAAAAAAAAAGAGAGTTCATTTAATGAGTATCATTGCTCATTGTTGCCTGTTGACGCATACTGAAGCTCATTAACTCTTAGCATCTGCAACACTAAAATCAACCAGATGTGTTTGGTTTATCAGAGAAATGAGCACTATAACTCTATCATGGATTTCAATGTGTACATGTTGTAACTTCAAACCAGTAAAACCATTGAAACAGTACCTATGTGTACTGTATATTACTTAAAGGTAGATACCATGACAAATATTGAAATCAAATAAATGTTAACGACCAATCTAACACTCCAGGCATACGTGATCATTGTATTGCTGTAACAGACTACAAGCAGCGGTGTTCAACATTGAGAAAACTGTTCCTGATGCCTGTATAAAGAAGGACATACTGAAGTGATTTTTGCATTCTAGCAAACTCATATTCTCATGATAGACGACTAGGGATTAAAAACAAATCTCAGTTAGGGATGTTATTACAATAAAACTTGATGATTATTAATAGATTTAATAACAAAGTGCTATTTGAAGTGGGGTTTGATAAGTGCCCAGAGGTTGGTGGGTGATGGTCCAATTTCGGCTTTCCCGCTAGTCCCCGACTGATGAACATTTAAGTCACGGATTTCCGCTTGGAACAAATGACGAAAGTAGCTCGCGTGTATTTTACAAAAAACCGGGAACATGATGATAGAAAATGTCTGTCCTGTAAAGCTGTCCTGATGGTGAATAATCGTAATTTTGAAAAATCTGCAACAAAACAGAGTTCTCAGTCCAATACAGTGAAAAACAGCCCTGAGACACAATGATGCAGAGACAACACTGTTATATTTGACACGTGTGAGATTCATTTCCTTAGGCGTGGTTGCAATTTCTAGCCACATGATGGCTTTGTGGGGAAAGAGGACAGATCAAGTGGATTGATATGCTTTCCATTGTGTTATACTCGTGGCAAAGGTGTATAAGATCCACTGTGTCAGTCTTGAGAACAAATTGGACTTATGAACATGCTCCCGGAACGGAACTTGTTTGTAAGTCGGGGGAACTACCTGTATAGGCAAACCATCTCTGATTTAAACCTGATATTGGGAGCTACAGGAAGCCAAATAGAAAAGGGCCTAAACAAGCATCTGTATGGCCTCTGTCACTAGTCCTCCATGTGTTAGCCAGAATAGCAATTGAAATGAAAAGGTTATCTGGATCTGAAGACAAAAAAAAAAAAAAACGATGAATTTAAACTAAAATGTATACATCTCTGTCTCTCTCTCTCTCTCTCTCTCTTTGATAAAAAAAAAATCTCCTCTACATTAAGTGAGTAAGGCATCAAAGAATCCCGATAGATAATCAGCAACATAATGCAACACTGTTCTTACATCTCCACTAAGACAGAAGACCTTTGCTACTTCAATTAGTAGAGCCCATTACTGTGCCCTACTTCACATCTTTTGGTCTCAGTTTGAAGGACCTGCAACGCACTTTAGTGTAATGGCTTGATAATGTGGAAGATCCTCATCTTGACCAAAGGGTTTCCACTTCATCGTCAGAGAGCATGCAGGCCGACTGCCAATCAGCCGTTTTGGTACCGATGCTTGGCTCCCAGTCGTACATAGCAATCAGAGACCACACACACTTCAGCCCCAGTTTCATGCTGCTTTTGATTTTTCTTGTTTCTAAGCTACTGAAAGTAGTTAAATGCTGGTGCTGTTTGTTTATTTTTACTAACTGCTTCTCTGCTGTAGCTTCGGATGCCTGTAACCCATGCAGTGATGATGAATGCCATATTTTTCTGTAGCTTGATTCAGAGATATTTTATGCAACAAATGAAAGATTATGTCCTCGTATAGAAAAAGGAATCAACAACAGGGTGATTTGAAGTGACCTGATGCAAAGTGACGGGCAATTACACATCTATTACTACGCTCAAAAAATGTTACCAAAATGAATTAGGTTTGTAATGTACTTCATTCTATTTCAGTAGTTTAACATAGAAAGGCCAATTTTACCATTATTTACTTTGGTCCAATTAATTTTTCTTGAACAGAAATCCTGTCCTTAATTTAAACAACATGATTTATGAATTTCATTTAAACAGCCCCTTATTGATTTTGTTCATTTCCCCAGATAGTGTTAGTACTCTTTTAATCACAGAAATTTTTCACAGTATACTCAAGTATAATTGATTAATTAATGACACATGATGCCAAGATTGTTCCCCATTTTCTGATCAATTTGAATCAAGAATCCTGGAGATGCTGTAAAATTATAATAATTTCTATTATATTCTCTATTATATTCTTTGAGCTGTGATATAGAGCGTAGCGTCACTGGGAGGATTACTTAGAGTCCCAGGTGTTGTCCAGTCGTTAAAGACACTGACTGTGTGTCTCAGCGTGGGTGAGGGTCGGTCTGCGCGGTCCGCAGTACTGAGGAGAGAGCAGCTGCCTGACCACGCCCACATTCACAGCCGGTCACGGAAGCACTTTCAGCAACAACGCACACCTGATAACGTCACGTCGTCTTAAACAACACGGCGGTCTCTGCAGTAAAGTCGTTCTGAACCGTCTCTGAACCGTCAGTGTTTTTGTTCATACATACTGTAGCTAATATGAACTGCAAAACTACATAGCGAAACCAAAACAAGGCTGAGTGTCAAGTCCCTCGCTAACCCCTAATCAGGGCCACTCGATTAACCAGCATAGCACACTAGCTTTCCAATTTACACTGTTTGGGATTCAACCCTGGAAGTTAATGGAGCTGATATTCTAAAACAGCAATAAGTTTAAATCTAAAGAGGAACTTACACGACGTACAGGAATCTCCACCAACTCCACCCTGATGGTTTATTCTCCTTTTGGCTACGTACTGTAGTAGCAGCAAAAATTTAAAACCACTTATATCCCTGTCGACTGGAGTAAAATAACCGGTTAAATAAAGAAACAAATCATAAGCTGCTGATGATAAATGGCGTTTATGGAACTGTTGTAGTGTATCAAAGCAATATTACACCCGAGGCCATGCTGTTGTACTGAATATCAGCACAGTCGTGATATCGTTTCCGTGACCATGTCATGGCCTTGATGATATTCAGTCCAACAACTCTAACTTTTATTGAATTACTTGTTTATTATAAAATGTTGTTAAAATGATCTTCTTTAGGCCATTCCTACTCATTCTCACTCTTTGTAGACAGATAGTAGTAATAATAGCAGTACAGTACACAAAAGTCGATTCTTGAATGTTTGTAGTTTTTGGTTATTAATGTATTACAGTATATTCCTTAAATATTATAAACTTCATTTTGCAGATACGACTTACATCTTTAGAAAACGTTATTAAACTGTATTATTACTTGGTAATATTTTTAACATTGATACCCTCAGGCTTTTTAAAAAAAAATCTTATATCTGCAGTAAGTGACTAGTCTGCCTTTAAAGCTTTAAGCTTAAGCTTTAACTAAAAGACTAAAAACTAATTAGCTTAATTGTGTCACTTAGGTCATTTTAAACAGCACACCAGATCCAGATTTCCACATGAAAGACCATATGGGGAAGTGATTGGTCATTGATCATTACCACCCATATCTGCTTGTTTAACATCCCATTCCAGAGTTGGTTTGCGGTTCACTGCTGTACCAACCTCCACTTTTCTGGGAAGGTTTTCCACTAGATTTCGTGAACATGGCCGTGCCAGTGGGGTGGCAGCTTTTCGGTTAACCCCAAAGGTCAATGAGGACAACTCTTCCACTGCAACCTTGGCAAAGCATTTCTTCATGGAAGGGACATTTTGTGATATCAAGCATATGGAGTCATAGGGGAGCTTTTAGAAATCCAGAAAGTAGTAAATGAAAATCGGACTTTTAGTTGTCGCTCATGTTAAGCCACCTTGATGATCCTTTAGTAATAATTGGACTTTACGCTGATTACGCGTACACCACGGACAAAAAACGATTCGCATTGTTGGTACAAAACGTCCTCAGCGACGCCTCTACCCCACTGACACGGGAAGTACAGCTGAGAGAGTGTAGAGAACATCTTACTTTGCATATTATGAATACTCCTGAGAGTGTAAACATGGAAATTATTGCTTGTATAATCAAAACTGAGGCTGTAGTAAGTGAACCAGTTAATATTAGAAATGAGTCTTTTTCCTTCTTATGTCTTATCACTTCATTGCTCCCATAGCAACAACTAAAAAAGCAATCGGAGCTGTTATGAATAGCGGTCGACTATTATCTGCATTATTCGGAAATCCAATATTGCTTCCTTACATCTCCGGGGCCCTGCTGCAAGCCGAATGTCTTGTTAAACTGACTGGTGTGAAAATCAATTAAAGGAGTATTTAAATGCACAATAAAAGCCTTAAATTCAAATAAACTCCAGTCAATGTGTTCCTAGATGGTCCACAAAAAAAAAAAAGGAAAAAGAAAAGAAAAATGCTGACTGCTGTCTTATATTAAAAAAAGAGAAGTAAAATCATTAGCAGAGCTCAAACGCTTTATAAATGGGAATTATAAATAGTGTCTTTTCCCCCCAAACATCAACCTGGACGCTCAGTTAGCCTGGTGGTGATTTCCTCCAATATACCGACTGTCTTCTTCACTGCCACTCCACATATTTGACACAAGTTTCCTAAAAGCAATGCAGTGTTGCGTCAGAAAATTGCATTTCCTTCTCAGGATCCACACCTACAACTCAGTTTATTTATTTATTTTTTTCCAGTCTGCCATATCAGATTTTTGTATTATTTTTATTTTTTATTTTTATTTTTTCAAAGAAGAAAACTGAGAACAGTAACAAGTGAAAACGACCACCCAGTCCCTCGTCCGTGGTCTAAATCCTGGTCTATCCCGGGTCATGAGTGGCCTGGAGCCAATCCACTGCAGGGTGTGTGGTCGCACAAACACACTGCAGGCCATTTGGAAATGTCTGGTAGCCTAATCTGCATGTCTTCGGACTGTGAGAGGAAATCCGAGTACCTGGAGGAAAACCACGGGGAGAGCATGCACACGCAGTCTTCAAGGCGGAATTCGAACCTTCAGCCGTGGAGGTGTGAGGTCACAGTTGCCTTAAGGAGAAAACTTTAATGTTGAGAAACATCAGGAATTAATCCATGAAGTGTGATGTTTAAATCGCCCGCACTCATGTTGGAGGATAAAAATGTTGCCACAGTGTACGTTTTCTCACTTAGCGTCCCCTGAAACTTTAGTTCTCTCTAATAAGCAAGAAAATTTTTCAGCTTTAAGAGATCGCTTGCTAAGGACAAAGCAACTGTCTCTCTCCCTCTCTCGTTCTCATCCCCTCTCAGAGGACTACACTGCAGCTGGATGGAATGTTTTAAAGGATGCATCAGACTCAGCAGTTTCCCTTGGTACAGTCCCAGATTGCACTCAGACAGTCTGAAATACGCTTGTCTTAAACGGAAGGAAAAAGAATCAGTTACAGGAAGATTTACTGAAACAGTGGAGGAGTTACAGTTTTACAATTAACTGTCTGCCATCTTAGATAGAACATTCAATACCTTCATTTACAATGCATTACAGATAATGACCTACATAATAAATCATTTTGTTTTATATCCTGGAACTCTTCTTTAAATAAACCACTCATGCCACTTTAAAAATTAAATATATACATATTTTTTAAATCACAAAAACACCACTAGGAGGACATTAGATTAGGACATCACATGCATGAAGGCGTGATTTGTAAAATATTTATTTGAATAATTTGTTCCAGAGCTTTCGTTTCATATAGGTTTTTTTTTTAAAAGCAAGTTAAAAAAAAAAAAAAAAAAAACTCATAGCATCCCTTGTGTATGAGTGGTCTATTTAATTTCTGGAGAATAAAAATAAAAATCTTTGTGCATAATGCCAGAAACATTTGCTGATAATAATATATGATATATATATATATATATATATATATATATATATATATATATATATATATATATATATATACATTTGCTAATAATGTATATGAAAATGTATTTATTAAGTGATGGTAAAGATTATTATAAAATTATATCTTGTAGATTATAAAAAAGATTTTTCTTCATTAATTTACCAATTGAAAAAGCTAGAGAAGGGAACTTTAGGAAGTAAAGGAAGGGCCCTCTGGGGGAAAGAAGTAGAAACAAAATCTACTTTGGAGTAAAGAATAAAAAAAAAAAAGGCACTCTCAAGTAAAGAAATAAAGAAGAAGCATTTTGTAGTAAAAAAGGAAGTAAATTAGAAGAAGTGCTCCTATCGATGGGTCCATGTTGTAGATCATGGTTCAATGGATCAGATAAAATCAGTAAGGCATCTGCACAATCGACATGTTTAATAAGAATGGCAAAAAAAGAAAAAAAGAAAAAAGAAAAGTTATCTAATCCAGAGTGTGTCTTGTGCCAGACAGAGAAAAATCAGATCTCATTTTTCAAATCCCCTGGACACTGCACTCATTTATAACTGGGATATGAAATCAATCCAAGCTTTAGAGTTTCGATCTGTAAGAGCCACATGAGATTTATTAAGTTTGAGATTGCAAACTACATTAATTTTTAGTGCAATAATACAATTATAGTGTAAGATGCCTAGAATAATTGTAGTAGTTTATGGGGAAAATTTCTATATTAAATATCAAATCATTGAAAACATTCTGTGAAGTAATCTAAATGCGAATCACGTCTTAGTGTGTAAAGGTTTAATAAAAGGCTCATTTTGTCAGTGTTTTAGATCTTATAGCATGTTGAATGAATAAGATGCGTGCAATAGCATTCTGTTGTCATGTACAGTAAGTATTTCAGGCAACAAAATATCAAACACAAACATCAGAAGACAGTTCGCCACATTGTTTATCTATAAAGAGAAGCTTGAATGTGTTTTGTTAAATCATTTGGGTGGTTTAAATGCACCACTGAGTTGTGCCAGTTACTAATTGTCAAACATGTACGGAATATCAACCTGGACAACAATCTCAGATAGAAGGAAACACTGTCCTGCTCTCATTAACATGCAATAATGACTTTGTTTCAGGATTGCAATGTAACGGAAGGTTGCATTCAACAAGCCACATCAAACAAGAAATATATAACGAGTTTACAAACGACGCATTCCTACAGGTGGTTGGTAAAGGATGCTCGAAACAAAACAAACATACAGAGTTTAAAGACATACAGTTAAACACCTCAGAAAAAGTAGAGGCATAACAAGGTTTAAATAGTAGCTGTCTCTTCTTATTTATTTATTTACTTATTTATTTATAAATAAATAAATTATAAATTATATTTATAAATAAATAAATAAATGATGTAACTAAGCAAATAGTTAAAATACATCCATTGTATAATTACTGCAGTGATTAATATGGTTCAGCTGCAACAAGTTATTTAACCCGAACTGATGCAGTGAGGAGCTTCTCACTTCTTAAACCTCCATGTCAGACGACACGTCCTGTGGGCGCGGCAGAGATGATACTCTGTTTCAGAAGCGTCAAATTATTGTCCTGCATCAAGCAAAGAAAACAACTAACTACTTTTTACTGGGTAAAAAAAATAAAAATAAATAAATAAATAAATAAATAAAAGATGCATTATTAAAACCTTGAAGGATGACTCTATATTTCTTCAAGGAAGTCAAAATATTTTGAATGAGTGTGATGGGAGATCACTTAAACACTTAGTGAAATCAAATAGTAAAAAAAAAAAAAAAAAAAACAGTCACACTTTTTCACATTGAAATTAAAAGCATTTACATACACACACCCAGCGTGAAGACAACCCAAGGGACTGGGACTAAACAGCTGTGTAGCCTTAAAAACAAACACATAATACTGAGGATAATCTGAAAACAAACAAACGAACAAAAAAGGTTCCAGTTGCTAGCGAGCATAAAGACTGGACTTTGGAGCAATAGGAAAAGGTCCTGATGTGTCCTGATGAGTCCAGACTGAGTCTGTTCCAGAGTGATGGGCGTGTCAGGGTGAGAAGGGAAGCGCGTGAAGCGACGCTCCCATCATGCATAGTGTCCACTGTACGACCTCCGGAGACAGTGTTATGATCTGGGGTCGCTTCAGTCGCTCAGGTCGAGACTCAGCAACGTCATGTGGCGATAAAATGAAGTCAGCTGACGACCTCCATCTATTGAATGACCAGGTTGTTCCATCAATGGAATATATTTTTTCCTCCGCCCATGTTTTTCAAGATGACGATGCCAGGAGTCATCCATCTCAGATTGTGAAAGAGTGGTTCAGGGAGCGTGAGACACCATTTTCACACATGGATCAGCCACCAGACCGTAACCCCATTGAGAATGGTGTGCTGGATAAGGCTTTACGCAGCGGTCCGACTCTCTCATCGTCAATACAAGATGTTGGAGAGAAATGAATGTGACTCTCGACGGAAATAAACATTGTGACATTGTGCAAGCTTATCGGAACGATACCAGAGGTGTAATTAAAGCAAAATGAAATATTAGCGTAGTTCCACCTGGCTGAGCCTTGACTATAACTGCGGCACTCGAATCGTCCTCCCGAAAAATGTCACGCCACATCACGTGGAGTATGGATCACTTGTCTGTCCTTAATTTCATGTCCGGTAATGTGGTACCTAACACTCAAACACACGACCTGACTCATTCCAGCTGAGATGCTCTAGTTCTCCCTCAGATCCATATTTCACGCCCGTCAGCCTGAGGCGTACAGACCTCTGCGCCTGTCTAAATCCTACTCATATGATGCCTATAAGCTCCAATTCTTATAGTGAATCCAAAAGGCTTCAAGCTCCTGCTCCATTTTCATTGATGGAATATTCAACCTGTCTCTTTGCCCTAGGAGTCACAGCTACAGACTAAATTTGCACACTGACATACGTATATTTCTTATAAACTAATAGGCTATATAAATTCATAGACTGTATAATAATGTAAGTATTTCATGATTCCCTGTGCCTTCAAGTGACGTATGTGCTCTTTCTCTGTATGCCTGTTAAGACTCTTTCCAAGATTTCTTCCTCTTGGACAGTTTTCCTCGTCACCGTAGCCCTTGGCGAAAACACTTGGCAATAAAGCCTTGATGTCTGTAAAGGAGCGTCGACAACACTCTCTGCTTTGTAAACAAATATCAAATAAAATCACATTGTGAATTCAATTCTATGACGGGTGTTCAAGTCAAACCGGGACTTCTGATTAGCCAGGATAACAGGACACAAGGAAAGGGGGATATGGGGGATGGGGGGGGGGGGTGGTCAACATTTCAGCAATGATGTTGACCTGAAGCTGGCAGTCCGATCACATTACTACAACTCATGATGGTATCCTAGCACTAGTGAAACACTGCGATACTATAAGTGCATTAGAGTAGCAGAAGATGAAGAGTTTTTACTTTCATAACTGTGTTCTGTTATTCTGCACTATCAAAAGTCCCAGTTTGACTTGAACGCCTCTCGCATCACTGTGCATGTTCATAGAATTTTATGATCATTTTCTAAATAATAGGCAAAAAAATGTAATCCTTTAATAATCACTGACTGTGTTCACTGAATCACTGCTAGATGGCAGTAGTGACTTGAATTCCCTTCTGTAAAAGGCATTTTTCCATTTTTCTTTCTCATCGTCTTCTTGTTGTTACACCAATAATTAGTCTTATTTTCGTGATCTTGCATTAACTCGCATATCTGGACTGTTATTTCATGTGGAAAATTTTTTTAATCTTATTTATACTCATTCCTATGAGTCTTTATTTATTTATTTTTGGGCAGTGGTGTACCAGTGGTTAAGGCGCTGGGCACTGATTAGAAGCTTAGGAGTTTAAGCCCTGGCGCTGGTGAGCAGTCATTGTTAGTCCAAATTAGCTAAACAAGCCCCTTAACTCTCTCTGCTCCAGGGGTGTTGTATAATGACTGATTCATGGCTTCCAAACAAACTCAGACATGCAACAGTACGTCAACACAGTATTTTACTGCTCTTCAGTTTGACAGCAAAAGGGAGATTTTGCAGTTTTAAGATTTTTTTTTTAGTGACGCAGAAAAAATCAAAACTGATAGACGACGGTTTTCTGCGTTCTCTCTTTTTCCCTTGAGTCACAATGAACAAAAAAACCCCACCCTCCTCCAAATAAATAAATAAACAAACAAACAAACAAATAAATAAATGGAACTATTTTTCAAAATGAAATTCTTTCCATTTTCTCTTTTTCATTGATTCGCAATGGTTTCAAAATGATGAAATATTATGTTCGAATTGTTTTGATTTTTTGCAAAAAGCTTTAATTCCACCTATAGCGAACTTCATGTACACAGACCTGAGGTGCTGTAGAACTCGAATTTCTCTCTGCTACAGATTTAAAAGGATGGAATTTCTCAACAAGTGCTAAAAAACAAAAACAAAAAACAAACAGTGTCCATTCAAACATTTGTGTGTTGATTTGGGTGTGTGATCCTGTTTTATTGAAAATCTATTCAGCCAGGGTATATAACCTACTAGCAGAGCAACCAGGCTTTTGTCTATCCAGGGAATATGCATGACGTGATTGCATTTAATAGTTTCGGATAACCATAATCAAAAATGCATCAATGAGCCAACGATATGTTTTATTGGTTTTAGTGGCTTGTATCCACTCCACATTTTGTTACGAGCTAAAAATTCTGGGTCTCATCTGACCACTTGATTCTGATCACAATCTGTCAAGTTTGAGTGCCGTATTTTCAGATATTCACCTTTTAAAAAGAGCTTCTTTCATGCAACTCTTATGCATAGCTTGCTGTCTCATACACTATATATGTGTGTGTGTGTGTTTATGTACTGTAAGTACTGTATGTGTGTTCAATTCATTTTTCAATTCTATTTGATTTATATAGCGCTTTTAACAATGGTCACTGCCTCAGAGCAATGTGTACACCTAGCCAATCAGGTTGAACAACATATTTTCAGTCCTTAAAGCTACCACTTACCAGGACACCCTAGCAGAGGTGGAGGTGGAGGTGGAGGGTAACTACAGTAAGTACTGTACTTACAGTAAGAATACCTACTTTACTTGGATAGATGATTTTTTTTCCTTGTACTCTACTACTACGGTATATCTTACAACAAAATATATTGTGCTTTCTACTTCAATAAATTTGTGCATGTAGTAGCTGAAGCAGTAATATCGTCACCTGCTGACTATTATATGCCTTCCCTCTTTGAAATGCTCAGTCATGTTGCAGGTGTTTGACATCAGAGATGGTTTTGGGCAGCAACGAAAAAGCATGTTCATAAGAGAGAGAGAGCGAGAGAGAGAGATTCATTTACAGCGACTTAAAGGCTATAGTAAGCTAATTAATGCAAGCTCAATACTTTTGATACTTAAGTAAATTTGTAGGGAAGTATTTTTGTACCTTTTCTCAAATAGAAATGGAAATGCAGAACTTTTTAAATTGAGTAATATTTTTTTTCCCTAGGTTATCTCTGCTTTTACTCAACAAGATTTGTGTGCTTTGTCACCACTGCGTCCTCAACATGTGGGCGCTTTAAAGATTTATGATTGAAGAAGGCTCACATACTGTATATATATATATATATATATATATATATATATATATATATATATATATATATATTATACTGTATATATAACAGTCCCAAAATTCAACTGCAACATTTTTGTATAATATACCTGTGTATTTTGTTTCAAATGTATAATATAAATATTGAAATACATTTTTAAGCAATAAATAAATAAATAAATAAATAAAGGCTATATTTGGTCTCTGTGCTGTATAAAAGGAAGTGCTATTTTGCGCCAGAACCTTTTCGGGTTCTTTGTTAATGTGATGGTTAACGCCTTTATTTAATTAGCATACATCTCTGTTGTTTAAAAGGGAGCCGTTTCCAGGTTGTCTATGCTGACATGTGTTAAATTGGCACGTCGGGTGATATTTGTTTTACGTTCCTTTGTGTTCGCCGGGTTGATAAAGCCTCACGGGATTTGTTATTCCTGCCAGTGTTTCCGTCATTGATCCAGCGCTGTGGCTAAACAACAAGACTGTGTTCGAGCTCCGAGTTTGAGGTGTCGGTGAAAGAACACTGCTGTAATTGCGCTCCCTGGTCATGCTACTTCCTTGCTCACATAATAAGAAATATACAAGATTTGAGATGATATATTTATATCTCTATTTCCGGAGTGGCAAGTGCCTATTTTTTTGCCATGTGCTTTTTTAAGTTTTTTTTAATTTTTTTTTTAAGATCCCCGTGCACCTTTTGGCTTTGTAGCGCCACGAGCCTTTGTTTTGGTTTAAGTCTCGCCTCCACACCTCTTCCTGTCAATGGTCTGTTTTTCTGTTCTGCTTGTGTTTTTATTAAATCAGTCTATTTATCTCCTGCTGTTTCTTCACAAAGTCATGCCATGTTTTTCATACCAAGTATTTTCAAGCCTTCTTTTCTTGTTCCTTGTTTTTCTCCATTTGTTCTTCTTTTGCGGTATGGATGCTTTGTCGTTAACCACATGACGTTAACCTTATTCTAAATCAAGAAAAATGGTCTTTGGATAGAATGGTCTCCTGATAAAAGCTATGCTGAGTGACAAAAAAAAAAAAACTACCCAAGCTGCCATCCAAAATGGTGCTGTTTTGAGCCTTTGACTGGATAACGACGGCAGGCTTTAATACAATATGCTTCATCTGGCAACCGTCCTTTTAACCCTAAATTTCAATTGTTTTATTTGTATAGCGCTTTTAACAATCGTCATTGTTGGATCAGAACGAGGGCGACGGTGCTGAGGGAAAAACTCCTTGAGATGGTAAAAGGAAGAAACCTTGAGCGGAACCGGACTCAACAGGGAACCCATCCTCATCTGGGTGATAACGGAGAGCAGAGATTGATCTGCACTCAGACTGTGTGTCAGGAGGCTGCAAGTTCAGTAGAACAGGAGACGTGTTTAAGTTCATGTGGATTCCAGTTCGTTATTGGAGGCTCGGGTAGACTGTAGGAAACTCCAGGAAACTCCATCCATTCTGGATGCTAAATGATGCTGCGAGTAGCCTCACCATGCCGGAATATATCCTGTGGTCATCTGGATATGTTCGAAAAAGCTTACCTTATTCCCCTGGATCAAACGAAGAAAACTGCCGAGATTGCTGACATGGCTGGACTGGTTTAAGAACTGTCAATACATTATTAAAACCTGTAAGGCATGGACTGCAGTTCCCCAAAACACTCTGTTCAAGGTCAGCTAATTATTACTCTACAACACCTGCTCTTCATCACACATCTATTTAAAAGAGACTCAATGCCTTGGTTCAGCTCAGTGTCTTTCAGCCATATTCTGACATTACCGTCATTGTTTTTGCTCTTGTTACTCTGATTGCTAGTTTTGCTTATGATATTCTGATTGCACCTGTTGGTAATTATTAAACCAACACTGATCTGCACTTTCATTCATCTAATTATCCTACAACTGTGACACTATTTCACTATATTTGTAGTTGTGAAAATAAGAGAGTTTCCAGATACAAAATATAAGAAGAACTCACAGTATTGGGACTAAAAAAATATATGAAAAAAAAAAAAAACATTGTTGGTGAGGCTAATCCAAATCAAAATGCTTGAATTTGTTGGGGAGCATAAAGACTGGACTTTGGATCATGTGACCTGATGAGTCCAGACCGAGTCTGTTCCAGAGTGATGGGCGCGTCAGGGTGAGAAGGGAAGCGCATGACGCGACGCTCCCATCATGCACAGCGTCCACTGTACGAGCCTCTGGAGACAGTGTTATGATCTGTTATGCTTCAGTCGCTCAGGTCGAGACTCAGCAACGTCATGTGGAGATAAAATGAAGTCACATGACCACCTGGGTGTATGTATGTACGTATGGAGGGTTTTCTTTTCAAGATTCCAAGATGAATTTTTCTCAAACGCTTTTCTCAATACTGATTTTAAATGTTAGAGGTTTGAACACCAGCACTGCCACCTTGCCACTATCGAGCCCTTAAGCAACGCCCTTAACCCTATCTGCTCCAGGGTCACTGTACTGTATCCTGTCTGACCCTGCGCTCCATCACCAGCTTCCTAACTGGCATAACGTGAACGAATCATTTCATCCTGCCGTGAACTTTTTCGTGACTCATGTGACAAATGCTCTGAGAGAATGAGAAATCTTTCTCTTGGATCTCTCTTTTTTTTTTTTTTACAAATGAACTGACCGTCGACCTTAACTCCATCCAGTCTTATGCGTGTGCTGGAGACGACTTCATGCTGTGGTTCAACTCTCCTGTCATTAATACAAGATCTAATTAGTGCATCTCTGGAAAGAAAGAAATGTTACGACCTTGCAGAAATTTGTTGAGACGGTGCACGCTGCAATTAAAGCTCAAGGGTGTCCAACAAAATATTAGGAGTTTGCACCTTTTCTGGCTGGGAGGTGGGGGGGGGGGGGGCAATGTATACTAAAATTAGTACGGGTAATGAGCTGGATTCGTAGCATTCTGCCACCATAGATCTTCATTAGTTCTACTGTAGTGGAAAGGTACATGATGCACAGCCTCCTTAATATACGCAAACAACTCCTACTGTATTTCATCCACACGTTGGCAGATTTGCTGCCCTCCTTTCCATCCTAGTGCGTCACCTCTTTATGTTCCATAATAATCATTTGTGGTAAATACTGTACCTCTTCATAGCTGCCAGCGGTTACGGCTCTTCCTCTTACGGCTCTTTATTGGTGGAGGTGATCATATTTTAGGGTCAATATACGCAAAGAGTGCAGACAGCTGCTTAGCATAGCTTCATCAATCTCTGCTGCCATGGCGTCTCTCCAGTGACCCGATGATAAATTACAGTAAATGTTGAGCTTTATGCTGCTTCTGAAGGACAGAATCAGATCAGCGGACAACACGTCAGTACTCATGCAACGTCAAACAGGCCTCCATGCTCTGGCATTTAGGGAGGATTTACCAGTGATCGTACACATACAAGGACACAATTGGGTGCGTAAATGTGACCGTGCCAAGGCTGCCTTGCTGTTTGCGAATGATTGTGGGTTAAGTCAGTTAGAATAGGCAAAGAGGGCAGAGACACAAGCTGGATGCCTCCGATACCAGACAGTTCTCAGCCAAATATAGAGGAGTTTAAGGATCGTCAAGGGCATTGTGGGACAGAAATGGCCTAAATGGCGAAAACGTTTGATGTTTTAATGACGTCTTGAACAGGGGACCTGTGCAACCAATCATGTCTAATGTTTATGCTCGATTTCAGTTTGGTGTTACAAGTGTCCCGACTGTATTTTCTGGAAGATGGAATTGGATGTTCCTCAGCTAGATGGGGAGTGATTGGGTCATCATGTACAGTATTTGCTGGATGGGGCTTTATTCCCAAACGTTTGCTTTTTCTGTTTTTCCCTCCTACTAAGCTAGCACTGTTACCTCGCACCTTCATGGTCTGGGTTCAATTCCCGCCTTGGATTTCGTTTGTATGTGTGTGTGTGTGTGTGTGTGCGTGGAGTTTGCATGTTCTTTCCATGCTTGGTGGGTTTCCTCCAGGTCTTCTCCCACAGTCCAAAGACATGCAGATTAAGAAAAAAAAAATACTAACTGGCGTTCCCAAGTTGCGATGCGATGTACAAGGTGTACCCTGCCTCGTGCAACTCTGTATACAGAATACAGCTGTACAGACGATGATGAAACGATAAGTGGTGTCCTGACCTAACATGCTCTAGCGCCATTTCTTTTTTTAAGAACAGCTTTTGAATTTATATATCTGCAAAGCCTGTATGATCTTGGGTAAGAGACTGGGAATCACAACTCGGAGTCAGGAGGCCTAAAGGAAATAATATGAGCGCACGCTCTCACGTTTTGACCTCAACATTGTTTCATGTTCTGACGTGAGGCCGAGATCAGAGTAAAGAGGATTCATTAGCCGTAAAATCAAGCACAACATTTACAAAAGGTGCAGCGGAAAATCTACAGAGCCGCAGAGGTATAAGAGCAATGGTTTCGTGCATTAATTGAGATGCTTTTACGCATCATTAATCATGCATGAACATGCACGTTTCTAATGTGCATAGAGATGCATCTATATAGTAGATGGGTTTTCTACGGTAGTTCCTTGGATAAACTGGATCACAGCTGCTAATGTGACAGAACTCCTTATGAAGATCTTGTCATTAATTATAAATATTTGATGATGGTGGGGGAGAGCGCTGTCTAACATGGATACAGAATCTCCCCTACTTCAAATGGGTTGAGATCTGTGGGTCTGTGTTAATTGGGCTGGGGACTGTGAAGGTCAAAGCATGTGATTTACATCATTTTTGCACCAAACGCGATTGTTTTAGGGGTTTGGTGCCACTGCAGCAAAGCTTTAACAAGAGCTGAAACGTGACACGACTGGAAACGACAATGCCTTTAATTGTACGCCTGGTAAACAAAAATGGGTGTAAATGTTTACCGTCGTGAGCACCAACAAGGCACAGATTCGAATAATAATAATAATAAAAATCAATCAATCAGTTACCTGTCTTTTGAATTCAGAATTCATCAATTCTAATGTACACCTCATTGAATCGCACATGTACTGTAGATGCCTACATCAATCACACTGCTGTTACATCACGCGTGAATTCACTATGTTTAATGCGTTAGACAGAACGCTAAAGGAATGATAATGTTTGCTTATGCCACTGTTAAAGCACAAAATAGAAACGAAGCAATCATTAATAATTGATCGATCTTGAAAGATGGCGCTATAACCGTGCTTTATTCAACGTTAGTTTGCAGTTATAGGGCAGTAGACGTCAGGATACTGTGGCGACTATTTGTTCCATTAAATCTTTAATAAATAAAGCTAGACCGAATTTCAGTTTGGTTTGTGGCATCGCAATCGTCTATGGTTTGTGAGATGTCACTGCTTTTGACTGTTTTTTTTTTATTTATTTATTTTTTTATATCTTTTTGTCAGATGTTATTCTGGGATACTGAAGGATAATTACAAGCATTTCATAAGTGTCAAAGAAAGGTTTTACATTAAGAAAAGAAAAATACAAAGAAAATACATTAAGGTTATGCAAAGAGTCAATATATATATATATATATATATATATATATATATATATATATATATATATATATATATATATAAATATAAATATAAATGTGTGTTTGTATCCCTGAGAAGAATAAATAATATGTATAAACATATAACATAATAACATAATAACATAATAACAACAAAAAAAAGTAGATCAGGATATCTAATGATAGAAAGGTGTAATTCTCGCCTATTACCACCATGTTATTTTAATCTTGTTTGTAACCTTCAATGTATTCCATGGCAGTTTTGTTGTTAATATGGAAAACTGTTTGATGGAAGACTTGTGCTAAAACTGATTAAAAAAAAAAAAATCACTCCCACTTCTGTCCAATTTTCATCTTTAATGCATGAAAAAAATGCATTTTTATTCATATTATTATATTATTAATTTATTATTATATTATATTGATTTATATGATATTATTTCCATTTTTACTTGCACTCATTTTATGTCAATCCTAGTTCATTTTTATTATTTGTTTATTAGTTAAAATTTCATGATTAATACAGAATTCATAGCAGATCTCAAAGAAACCAGAAAAAAGAAGCAATCTGTAACAGTAAATAAAATTACTTAAAATTTGAGTTATGAGTAAAAAAAAAAAAACAGTAAATAAATAAAGCAAGAAATACAGATCTAAAATCAAGTCCAAATTTCCAACAAGGTCTAAGACAGATTATTGTCTGAATGATTAAATTCCAGGGTTATTTATCCAAGTAAATAAACTTGGAGAAATAACCCTGGAATTTAATCATTCAGACAATAATCTGACAAAATATAATGTCTGAGCAGAACAAAAAACATTAATATTCTCATTTGAAGTCTTAATGGTAGCAAAGGTCTTAATGGTAGAAAAGGACAAAACTACTAAGTTATTTTATTTGTCAAATAAAGAAAAATATTAAAAGACGATTGATTTTGTGCTGCCTCAATTAAAAAAAAAAAAAAAAAAAAAAAGGAGTTAATTACACCAAAGGTCGGACGCCAGTAGCTGAGGGATTGTGTTAGGGAAACCAAATAACCAAACAAATCATAATTTATTGATGATAATTAGGGCTCAAGTGCCCAGTGTTCCCATTGCACCATTTGGCGCTGGTGCGTGTTGCTGGGGCTCGCTCATCTGTATTTGGTATTTGTGGCTCTGCTGTATAAAAGCAGTATTACTGTACACTTGAGGTCATGCTGTTGTACTGAATATCAGCATGGCTGTGATATCTTCGGCTGCACCGTTTGGATATTCAGTAAAATGTCGCCACTCCCTTGTCTTCTCTGACATTGTTGATGCTTTTTTTTTTTTTTAGCGCAACAGTAATGTCATTATAACTCGTCTGTCCTAAAGACTTTGGCGTGCTGGGAAACTTATATAAAATACCAAACCATAACGATCGAACCATAACCAACAACAAAAGGCAACCTGTTTTTTTTTTTTTTTTTTTTAATTGGTGATTATAGCCACAGACGTCCCTGTGCATCCCTGTGGCGTCCCTCTTTGTCCTACTACCTATAATGCTAGAACCAGAATTGGAACGTGTTTATGTAAATCTATGAACCTAGTTATAGCTGGTACTACTGTTTGAGCCATGTGATTTGAAAAAATGTAAACTTTTACAAATTCCTTCCTTTAAGTTTACTAATAAAACTGTGTATGGAAGCAGAGACTGAAGACATTTTCTGCACATAGTTAGCACCGAGGGCACTCATTTTGTGTTTTCTTACTCTTTCACAGAAAAAGAAAGCCTGATGTTAAAAATGGCTTATGTTGCACCTGAGGACACCCGACACCCAGCCGAGCTGAGCACTGGGGACCACTGCGGCCCAGAAGCATTTCCTTGAATATTCCTCAGTCCTTTCTTCTTTCACACGATTCCCCGAAGTAATTATGAATTCAGTTTGTGGATAAATATGTTATACACAGCAGTAAAGATCTTTAATGATCTACTTATTATTAACAAATTATAGTTTCATAGGAAGAGCCAACAGGTGCAATCTAAAGAAACATATCTTGAAGTTACTAAAATTGAGATGTGTGATTCGGTCAACAACAATGATGATAAAAAAATAAAAAAATAAATAAAAAAAAGTAACAATGCTTCTGATTATACAGAAAGAAGCAAACTAGCCCTGGGCTTCCCAAACTTTTGTTAGAAAACTACCCCAAATGGACATCGTCACATTTTCTTTATTTTACTTTTCCCTTATTTCATTATTACATCATCACTTTTAAAATGCAAGCCGCAAATAAAATGTATTCTGCTCATAGATGTCTGTGATATGAATTTTTTTTTAAAACAAACAAACAAATAATTAGACAGGTGTGAGGTAGTCATGGGTGTAAGTGAAAACGTATCATTAAATACATTGAAAATAGTAGAACAAACAAACAAAAAGAACAGAAATAGACACCAGGAATGACACAGGGAACTATGATGGAAACTCAGAGCTAGGACTAGCATTAGCATGAGCGTAACATTACCTGTAGCATGAGAGCATAAAAGGAAGTGAACAGAACATATAATTTAACAGATGCGAGACAATTAAAGTCTGGGACATAAAAAGACAAACTGTTTGACTAACAAGGTTCAGGTAAAGTATTCATGGCCATGATTATGCGACTATGCATGCAACTATGGAAAAACCTCATTTGGGAGGAGCTAGCCTCTTAGACAGGCCTTTTCTACAGTACATGGTGAGCCAGGTTGAGACCAATTGTCCTTTTGCATGGACTAATTCAATTGGACACATCTATTCTCCAACTAATGGCATGTTTGGTTTAATTTTGCATGACCGTGTTTGAACTGAAAGTAGTACATTAGATAGTCGTTTTAAAACCTTCTGCTCAAAACGTCTAATTTTGATGCTACAGCTGCCTTTTTTGTGTTGATTGGTATTTTTCTAGACTTGATCGCACCTTGTTCCACTTCCGGTACATGAACACACCACCTGAACCAAACAGAAGACGTTGTTTCCTGCTTTAAGATGATGATGTCTTGCCATCATACGATTACAAGATGTATCCAGGTTACATAAACGGTATATAAATACTTCAGCGTCGACCCACTCTGCATTTGGCCAGACCACTGTTTTAATCTACTGCAGAACGTTGAAACAAAATATAGTTTTGTCGCATTGGATAAAAAATAAATAAATAGAAATTGTGTCATATTCCATCATCAAAAATGAGACATAAACATTTTACTTGTACATGAAAATAAGGCATGCGATATAAAGGACTACACTGAAGTATTAGTAGATTTGACTTTTTTTTTTGATTGTGCTAAAGTCTCAGGGGAGTGTAGGGATTTCTTGCATGACTGCTCTCATCTATCACAAGAGTCCAAATGTGATTTTGAGAACTGCTCTTGCAAAAGAAGAACTGTCATTTACATTCAATGAAAAGGAAGCAGCTGGGATTGTTGCTTTTGTTTTTTCCTCTTTTTTTTTTTTTTTCCATTGGTACCGACTGCCCAAACAGCTTTATTTCAGAAAAACAACAACACTTATATACACAACAACAACAACAACAACAACATATATATATATATATATATATATATATATATATATATATATAGACAATGTTGGAGTCTTAAGGTCTCATGATTGTGCATTAAATGGATGGCAAGTAATATGGATTGTTGGAAAACTGCATCGTTCTTTTCTACATGTCTTTTGTACAAAATGCAAGTATCCTACTGACATTTCATGTCATGACCATTCTATGTCCTATTAAACTATGACCTCGCATTCATACGGGAATATAGTGTTTATAACTAAGTTTATTCATCTAACATGGTTAGTCCCCCATTCCCCCCTGCCTCCCTGTGGCATTTGCATTTAGGCATTTGGCAGACACCCTTTATCCCATTATACATCTGAGCAGTTGAGGGATAAGGGCCTTGCTCAAGGGCCCAACAGGGACGATTTGGTGGTCGCGGGATTTAAACCTGGGACCTTCAGAACCGTAGTCCAATGCCTTAACCACTGAGCTAAGTTAAGTTAAGCCTTTATTTGTAATATATACATTACACAGGGTCAGAGCGCAGGGTCAGTCATGATACAGCGTCCCTGGAGCAGATAGTTAAGGGCCTCGCTCAAGGGCCCAACAGTGGCAACCTGATCAAGGCTGGGGATCGAACCTTCAGTTACTCAGTGCCTGAGTCCTCTGAGCCGCCACCCTTTCCTTGCCTTACCCGTGTGACTTACCCTTACGCACTGCCTTCCTGCCTCAGCGCTTAAACTGTTTTCAGCATGGAGATTAAGATCCTTTGTTGTGCACTTGAAAAAAAAACAAAAAAAAACAAAAAAAAACATCTGCATTTTTTGACTGTTTATGTAAGCATATTCTGCATAAGCATTCAGAAGTGAGATTTCATTAAGCAGATCAACAGCCTCTATTCTTCTTAAAATCCTTGGATTAGTGGGACAGGGATACTCTTTGACCTCTGCTCTCTCATGCCACTCAAATTATCATGCATGTTCAAAAGGTCTTGACCTCTGTAGCTGAGGTGAATTATTCAGATATAGTAAGGTCAGGATGATTAGAGGTAACAAAGCTATGGTTGTTTGCCTGCTTTACTAAATATTACATTTTAATTCTGCTTCTTTTTTAAAATTTTTTTTTTTTGCAGTGGTAGATCTCATTTGCATAATCCGAAAAGGGAGCACAGAAAATTGAATTACTCGCAATCCGAGGTTCCACTGTATATGTTTTTCAGCATGCCATTCAACTTGAACGTTGTCAAATTGTTGAAAATTTATTTAACACAAATGTCAAAAAATGTGCACCAAAACAACAACAACAACAAGAACAACAAGAACAACAACAACAGTACAAGGTAGGTATCATTTATCCACCATAATTGGCCTACTACAATTTAGAGAGAAGGTTACTAAGTGTTTATTAATTGGACATGCAGCTCTTTACAATCATTGTAATTTTTTTCTTCGTACTGTTTGACAGAAAAACATCGAAAGTCGGGAAGGTGTTCGAGTTGTATTTGGTCAGTACTATGAGCACTGAAAGGAATTCAACTCCCCAAGGTATACATGGAGTACTAAGGTGTTCCATTTAGTGGTCCATCCATCCGTCTGTGCATATTTTTATAGCACCTAATGTAATATTATAACACCTCATATAACACCTCTCATAATCATTTCATTCTTTGCTACTGCGCACGCAGTCCAGCTCTATTTAAACATTTACTGCTGTCATATTAAGCATTTATTACAGCTGATTTTTCACACTCCCCTACTTGAGAATCTCCCAGGAGTCGCGCCATAACGGTATTTTAAATTACCCTAAATCACTTAACCGTGACTCAAGGGTTCTTTTGTAATTTTCACAAGGTCAATGATTCTGTGTTTTATCCAACGAATACATGGATAATTATTTATTGAGCTCAGGATTGACTCAGGGACCCTGGAGCTCTTACGTGGCAAATGCATTTCTTGTGCATGTGTGCTATTAGTAACCTGATACCACCTGTTGCGTCAAATTTATTTTAGTCTCGGCGACTGCTTAGACTGTCAGGTTGAATGCAGTCAGTCCACATATCGGCATGTGTTTTAAGAGGTGGGCGGGAACTCAAAGCTTCGGCGCCAGCTCCATGGATTTTGGAGCTCAGGCAATGTAATATTTGTGATAATAATAATGTGTGTGTGTGTGTGTGTGTGTGTGTGTGTGTGTGTGTGTGTGTGTGTGAGTGTGAGAGACCATGAAATGAGCAATGTCAAAGCTGAGTGTGTTGAAATGCTAGACCTTGTAAGATATTCCTGCTGTAAAATTATATGACAAGAAAACTTTACTTTTGACACAGAGTGAGGAGTTTATGATTAGACAAAGAATAGCGTCAGATCTGGTTCCTGGCAGGATTGTGTCTGCCAATTTGAATATTTAATAAAGATTAAGCTCATGGTTATATTCATGTTCATGACACATATACAACAGTATTCATAGGCAAATATAAATAATTCAAACCCACAACAATAACAACAATTATATTTAAATGGTCAATTTAAGTACAGTGTATATTGTCACAATTTTTGAATACCTACTATGATCACACCTCAAAGAGAATAGTTTTATTTATTTTAGTCAATAAAATAACATTTAAAAGGTTAAGTTCCTTAATATTTACATGATTAATAGATCAATTGAATAAAGCAGGTACAAATGAATGAAGCAAAATGATGCATAATACTGTAATTGTAATATGTACGAAATATATTTTCCCTAAATCAGATCAAGCTACTAAACTACTATCAATCATACTTAATAATACATTTTTAAATAATATTTTTATTACTATTTCCAATTTTTATTTCCTTGAGTCTATGATAGCAACAATGCTCAATGTTTAGTTTGTTTTGTAATGGACCCCAGTATTGGCTTCTTCAAAACAAAGTTGTTGCTTCACGGTAAATGTCTCGATAAATTTACAAACTAGTGCAAGGACCTGTTATTGCCGGGTAAAGAGATTTTAAAAAGAGTTAAAACTAATAAAAATCTTCTGATCTTTAATGTAATGAGTGATATTATTATTATTATTATTATGATGATGATGATCATCATCATCATCATAATAATAATAATAATGATAATAATAATAATAATAATAATAATAAGCATCATGATGATGATGATGATGATGATGATGATTAATATTATTATTATTATTATTATTATTATCTGAGGTTGAAGTCCACGTACATGTGTGTGTGTCTCTCTGTACAGCAGAACTCTCTGTCTCACTTATTAATACACAGAAATCACATTCTGTAAGGTCGAGTATCTGACGCCTTGTTTACACTATGTTGTACTTCTTTAGCGCTCAGACAAACACACTCGCTGTTCGGTAACCGGAGAGAGAATCACAGATGAGAAATGGAAAAAGTCGATCGGATAAAGATGAAGTTTCGTCTTAAAACGACTCCGGCGTGTTAAAATCCACTTCTACCACTTCAGCGCTGTTATTTCAGCCAAAGTGACAATATGAACTAATCCCAGTCAAAATATTCACTTTATCTTTTCTCATTAATATCTATTGGTGCAGGTGTGTGTTTACATTGAGACAGTAGTGCATTAGTAGATTATTGTAACGTAGATTATTAAATCCCACACGTAACTGTTCATAACATCACTTTTACTCCACATGTAGATTTCACTGATGGTGCAGATTAAACTTCAGCCAGAGATCGAAGTGCTGCAGGAGATTCAGTCAGTTCTGTACAGTTAGTTTTGTGTGATGCTGAGACACAGTCTGGCTGGAGAGAGACAGACATTTTTGAGAAAGGTTTGGGGTCTTTCAAATGTTTGAAACTTACAAATATCATTAAAAGAAACAAATAGAAAGTCATAAACCGCTAAATATTTGTGTGGTGATGAAACAGTGCACACATTTTTGGGTATTAACTACATAGACTTTATTTATCATTCTATGAAGATATTAAAAGACATACTATGTAAAGACAGCATTATTTAGTGGATGTAACAAAATGTGCACTACCTATTTTTTTTTTGCAGAACAGTAAAGGGTTGTGCAGTGGTTTCTCATCTCCAGTCCTGGCACCTTCCCCCCACTTACAGGATTTCTAATTTAATTGACCTAATTCTGCTGATTAGCTAATTGGCAAGACCTTCACAAGTTGCTTCAGGTGTGCTTGCAATGGGAATAAGGAAGACTTGAATCTCCACAGGGTGATTAGATTTCTGGGACTGAGAGTTTTTCACATTTTCTCTCGTTCTTTTCAAAACTACACTGCAGATTGTCTAGTCATTGTATTTCATAGAAATCAAGTCAAACATGGTCCATTTGAAAGATGACAAAAGAGGCAAATGACCTAGTATTTAACTTCTTAAACTGAGTAATTTAAATATTCTTAGTGCTTATTAATAGTATTATAAGAAGATGTTTGGAGTTCCGTCATAGCAAAATAAGATCTTTTAAATGATTAGTACATACTGTATGAACTGAACATTAAAGTTGATTTTTATTTTTATATAGGCTGAAGTTGGTCTCTGTGTGCATATTTTCTCCCTGATAAACCTACAATCAGGACTAACAGCATCTTTACTCCTAACAAATCTGTATTCGTAGGTTTGTCTCTATGCACTACATATTTATTGCATTAACTCTCCATAGCGGCTTCGTTAAGGACTTATGGGGTAAATTCAGTGTCGTGACATTTCAGCTCAAGGCTTGAAATGTAATTTAAGGCAACCGTGGACCTCATAAAACATCCTGCACCACGGAGGGAAGTCTGAACCAGAGGAGGATCGCAGAGGATTCAATTCTCCCACTGATATTTATTTCTGTTCTCAGTCGATCTGCTCTCTCGTTTATTTCTGGCTCGTTCTTGCTGCTCTCTAACTGACTCTCCTGGTCCTGGTTAGGATCCTGTAAGCCTTTTCCCCCCTAATTACAATGTTTGATACGTCACCTGTGCGTTCAGAGGAAAGGCAGTCCTGGTGGCAGGTTTTCAAAGGCCATGCCATGATTGTAGCTTCTCTACAACCGTGATTGAACAAAGCAGCTATAAAGTAAGGCGTTTGCACAGGACAGCTACCGTACACGTTTTGCAGTCCAAAAATAAGATTCACACTTTTTACAGTCTACCTACAGGATTTCATCATAACTAAAATATCTACAAGACGAAATCCAGCTTCATAAATACAGTAGGAGTCCGGGTGCTGAATTGGCCGCCTGCAGTCCAGATCTTACACCAATGCAGAACATTTGGCGCATCATTAAGCGGAAAAATACGTCAAAGACGACTCCGGACTCTTCCTCAGCTGGAAACCTATAGCAAGAAAGAATGGGACCAAAACCCCAGAAACTCGCAACCGTAACATCTTAACATCTTCAAACTGTTTTAAAATGAAGAGAAGATGCCACACCAGGGTAAACATTCCCCCGTCCAAACATTTTTGAGACCTGTAAGCAGGCATTAAATTTTGTGCATAAAATTGTAAAATTTCCTAGTTTAGACATGTATCTTAATTTCAAATGTGTTTTATTGCGAATAAAATATTGGCTCATGTACTTTGAAAGTCTTTTTGTTTTCATTTTATTTAAATTATAATAATAATAATAATAATAATAATAAAAACGTCTCAACATCTCTGGAATTTGGTTTGTAAATGATTTCTTTGAGTTATACATCAAGATTAAACTTAAATCTAAATGTAAATGATAAATGTAGTGTTGGTAAAGCGAGTGGTGATTTCCATAACCCTGAACAGCTACAGTTGTTCCTCATGTTATTTAGCTGTTTAGTTTCTTTGTTTAAGGAAGACAAGGTTTTCCTAAAAAAAAAATGCATTCATACATTCATGAGTTGTTCTGGTAATGTACTGTAGTAATACGGCAGACATAATTCCTATTATGCATTTTATACGTACAGTATTATTATTACTCAAACAGCTCAAGCAAAAACATTTATTCGGAAGCGAAATGTAGTTGTCTTGCAAAGATGACATTAATGTTGGAAACATGTGTGCGCTCGCTGGGGCGGGTGACGCCGCACACCCACCGCCAGTCACGGGATTATGATCTCTCGATTCAAAGTGCGACGACGGACTCCTTCACGCTTTGCTTTATTTGAACTGAATAAAAATAAAAGGAATAACTTTGTGATGAAAGAACACTCTCGTCTTCGGTGATGATGACCCACAGCACCTGTATTTCTTAAGGACACTAACAAAGGCTAACCTGTCTCAGCTGCTACTGGTCTCCTTCTTTTACTGCTTTATAGAAAACATCTCTCCTACAGTCTCCAGTCGCGCCGTGCGCCCGCTGTCCCTCCGTTTGCTACCCGAGCTTCCGTTACAGCTGAGTATGGAACAGTGTTGATGCACAATAACTTGTGATACCATATGTGCAATATACTGTGGTAGGGATGCATGTTATTAAGCAATAACACACAAGACTCGAGAGAGCGAGGGAGAGCGAGTTGCACTCAGGAGTCTGGCTAACGTAGGACAGTTGGATCGCAGCAATGCCATGCAAAGAGCTGAACTTTAGACCACATTAATGCTACAAGGTTACTCCCCAGCTGCAGGCCTCCACTAAAAGGGTAGTGCCTTGGGCAGTCCTCCTTTCAGTGTATAATTTCTCAATAACTTTAGGCAAAATGCCCTACAGTGGATTCCATCATGCTTACCAATGCATATCGATCAGTCTTTTTTTTTTTTCCTCCCTCCACAGGAGAATACTCTAAATGCTCAAGTAGCCCAGAATGGTTTCACTTCCCTGCAAGATTTCATTTATTAAAATGTCATATCTCACTATTAAATTTGCCAGCTGCATGGAGTCAAAGCTTTTATAGGTAATAAATGCCAAGACGTGAACTTATTCACTTGGATATGAACACTGTACTGTACTGCAACGTTGCAGGTGCAAATACTCTATGGTGACTTGTTTGGTGAGAAGTAAATGACTTTTATATTCCATTCTTTGTTATAGCTTCTTTATTATTATTATTATTATTATTATTAACTGCTTTAGCTGTAAAAAAAAAAAATCTTTTAGATTTAAATTACTGGTATTTTAATCTGGTTGAATACTGTCTTCATTTCATCTCAAATAAAAGAACTGAGCTTTTCTAACCCTTGGTCAAGCGTATGCACAGCTCTTTCTGCTATTACCTTTAGACATCCCGGGACATTATACAGAGCTCTAAGGACACAAGGCAGGATACTCAGTAGGACTTTAAATTCATGGTTCATAGGAGATAATAAACAAATGCTAATACATCAATGCTCTGGGTTCATGTCAGTCTGGGAAAAAAAAACAAAAAAACATGAGAAACATAAATGCATAAATTATTTCGAAATGGGATTATTCATTTTTTCGGGCTTTCCTGTGAAAGTGTTGTACACACGTGGACAAAATTGTTGGTACCCTTTGGTCAATGAAAGAAAAACTCACAATGGTCACAGAAATAACTTTAATCTGACAAAAGTAATTATTTAAAAAAAATTATATGAAATGTTACCTGTCACGGCTGGTCCAGTCGTAGGGTCTGTGGGGCGGCAGAGACAGAGCACGTGTCTTGCTGAACACTTGTGTGAGGTCCTGGTATTCAGAGGGAACATTGGAGAGATCTAGGGGTTCTTCCTTGGAAACAGGGTGTGACGAGTGGGCTCTGGCAGAGTGGAGGCATAAAGACAGACAGGCAGGGCTCCAATCCAAGATGGTGTTCTTGGCCCAGTCAATGCTGGGGTTATGTCTGCGCAGCCAGGGAGCCCCCAGGACAACAGGAGCATGAGAACCCTCCATGATGAAGAAAGAGATGGTCTCAACATGGTTACCAGAGATTCTTAGAGTGAGAGGCGGGGTGCGGCGAGTGATGGATGGTAAAGAACTTCCATCAAGAGCCTGGACTGACAGTGGGGTGTCCAAGGCCAGAAAGGGTATTCTTAGTTCCCTTGCAGTAGCAGCGCACATCAGGTCTTGGTCAGATCCAGAGTCAATGAGTGAATCATGACGGGTAGCAAGGGGCGTTGGCCTGAGAGATTTCTCTGAGAGAGGTCCTCCAAGACTCCCAGTTTCATTGGAGGGCCTATTGTTTTAACGGGCACTGAAGGCGGAAGTGGCCTACTTGGCCGCAGTAGAAGCAGGCCTCTTGATCCCGCCGCCGTTAGCGTTCCTCAAGAGAGATCCGGGCCCGGTCTATCTGCATAGGCTCAGCGGGGGGATCGGTAGTTTGTGGATGGGTGATTGGTCTCATTCTTACAAGGGGTCTGGTGCGTTCTTGGCGTCTGAGCCGGAGGCGTGCATCGATGCGACCTGCTAGATCCATGAGACCATTCAGGTCTGAAGGGAGCTCCTGAGAGACCAACTCATCCTTTACGGCCTCGCTCAGTCCATGAAAAAACACGCTGCACATTGCGCATTCATTCCATCCACAAGAGGCCGCCAGGGTGCGGAACTCGATGGCGTAATCGTAGACTGAGCGTGCTCCCTGACGGAGTCTCAGCATCTGCCCAGCTGCCTCCTTGCCAGAAAGTGAGCGATCAAAGACTCTTTTCATCTCTCTGGTGAATGCGTTGTAATTAGTGCAGCAGGGGTCGTCGGCGTCCCATAGTGCCGTTCCCCACTCACGTGCTCTTCCAGAGAGAAGTGTGATGACATAGGCTATTTTTGAACGTTCCGTGGGAAATGTAGAGGTTTGTAACTCGAGAGACAGGGAGCACTGTGAGAGGAAGGCTCGGCAGGTGCCGGGTTCTCCATTGTAGGACTGAGGGGGTGGCAGACGGGGTTCTCTGATCGGAGGAGGTGGAGAACGAACTGGAGCTGGGGGTGATGAGACCTGGAACTGTTCAATCCGAGAAGCAAGTGCAGTGAGGGTGTCCGCCATAGACCTTAGGTTCTGATTCACTTGCTGAATCTCCCCCTGGTGGGTGCCGAGAAGGGTGCCCTGTGCCTCCAAGGCGGTCCTGAGTTGACCTAAATCCGCTGGGTCCATGTTGGCCGAATTATTCTGTCACGGCTGGTCCGTGTGAGGCAGGCTTGGAGGACCCAAAAGCAGACACAGTAGGTCGGATTCAATATAACAGAGTTTATTTCAAAATGAGGAGGTGAAACAGAGAGAGAGATGATCAAAAGAAACCAGTACTTGGGGTGCTGTCTGAAAAGAGCTGTGGCGTGGCTTGGTTGTGGAGGTGGATGAGAGACAGAGCACTGAATGCACAGGTTGAGCAAGCACGGCAGAGGAGTGAGCGTGGCTGTGTGGAGAGGTGAGGGCTGTGGTGCACGTGTAAAATCTGATGTGCAGTTTGAGGGAGAGATTGGAGATTCAGCAATCCTGAGGATAAAGGCCGGGCTGGAGTCAAAAACAGAAGCAAAGGTTCAAAGCCGGGTTATCAATCAATGTAGTGAACAGTTCCAACTCGTAAAGCTAAGGGTGTAACCAGAAGAGAAAAAAGGGTCAATAACATGAAAAAGGTAAAAAGGTATTATTTTCACAAAACACTAGACACAAAAAAACACTAGGCTTGTGGCACGCAATAATTCGGCACTGGATGGTTGTTTGTGGCTGGTTTAAATAGGGAGAAAGTGACGAATGAGATGCAGAGCAGGTGTGCTCATGCCGGTGAATGAGGCGGCAAAACAGAAGCCGTGGGATGGAATGTGGAGAGGAGTTGCAGGTGATCATGGCTTGGTTAGAGCGGAGGGCGTGACATGGCGTACTGTTACAGTACCCCTCCCCCTATGGGCGCCACCGGGCGTCCTAGCTGGTGCTTCTGGGTGTTGCCGGTGGAAGTCAGATATTAGAGTTGGGTCGACAATGAACCTGGCAGGGACCCAACTTCTTTCTTCTGGCCCATAACCCTCCCAATCGACGAGGTACTGTAGGCCCCTCCCTCGGCGTCGAGCTCTTAGCAGTTTGTGCACTGTAAAAACCTCACCCCCGTCGATGAGTTGAGGAGGAGGGGGAGGGCGGGTGGGAAGGGATAGGGGGCTGGGAACCAGTCGTCTGAGCTGCGAGACATGAAATGTCGGGTTGATGCGGCGCATAGAGAGGGGTAGGGAAAGTCTGACCGAAACAGGGTTAATTACTTTGGTGATCGTGAATGGTCCGATGAATCTGGGAGATAATTTGTGGGAGGTTGTTTTGATGGGAATGTCTCGGGTGGACAGCATCACCCTCTGACCCACTCTGTACCTGGGGGCTGCCGAGCGGCGTCGGTCAGCTTGCCGTTTGAAGGTGCAGATGGTGCGTAGGAGACGGTTTCTGGCCTGGGACCAAACTCTCTTGCAGCGGCGAACAAAAGACAGGGCTGAAGGTACGTTTACTTCCTCTTCTAACTCGTAAAGCTAAGGGTGTAACCAGCAGAGAAAAAAGGGTCAATAACATGAAAAAGGTAAAAGGTATTATTTTCACAAAACACTAGACACAAAAAACACTAGGCTTGTGGCACGCAATAATTCGGCACTGGATGGTTGTTTGTGGCTGGTTTAAATAGGGAGAAAGTGACGAATGAGATGCAGAGCAGGTGTGCTCATGCCGGTGAATGAGGCGGTAAAACAGAAGCCGTGGGATGGAATGTGGAGAGGAGTTGCAGGTGATCATGGCTTGGTTAGAGCGGAGGGCGTGACATGGCGTACTGTTACATTACCCAATGAAATTCAGACATTGCTTTTCAACCATGCTTCAACAGAATTATAAAAAAAAAATGAACTCATGGAACAGGCCTGGACAAAAATGATGGTACCGCTAGAAAATACTGAAAATAATGTGACCAAAGGGACGTGTTAATTCAAGGTGTGTCCACTAATTAGCATCACAGGTGTCTACAATCTTGTAATCAGTCAGTGGGCCTATATATAGGGCTCCAGGTCGTCACTGTGTTGTTTGGTGACATGGTATGTACCACACTCAACATGGACCAGAGGAAGCGAAGGAAAGAGTTGTCTCAGGAGATTCGAAAGAAAATTATAGACAAGCATGTTAAAGGTAAAGGCTATAAGACCCTCTCCAAGCAGCTAGATGTTCCTGTGACTGCAGTTGCACATATTATTCAGAAATTTAAGATCCATGGGACTGTAGCCGACCTCCCTGGACGTGGCCGCACGAGGAAAATTCATGACAAATCAAAGAGACGGATAATCCCAATGGTAACAAAAGAGCCCAGAAAGACTTCTAAAGAGATCCAAGGTCAACTTCATGCTCAAGGAACATCAGTGTCAGATCGCACCATCCGTCGTTGTTTCAGCCAAAGTGGACTACATGGGAGACGACCAAGGAGGACACCATTGTTGAAAACTAATCATAAAAAAGACAGACTGGAATATGTCAAAGTACATGTTGACTTCTGGGAGAATGTCCTATGGACAGATGAGACAAAAATGGAACGTTTTGCCAAGGCACATCAGCTCTATGTTCACAGACGGAAAAATGAAGCATATGAAGAAAAGAACACTGTCCCTACTGTGAAACATGGAGGAGGCTCTGTTATGTTCTGGGGCTGCTTTGCTGCATCTGGCACAGGGTGTCTTGAATCTGTGCAGGGTACAATGAAATCTCAAGACTATCAAGGGATTCTAGAGAGAAATGTGCTGGCCAGTGTCAGAAAGCTGGGTCTCAGTCGCAGGTCATGGGTCTTGCAACAGGACAAAGACCCAAAACACACAGCTAAAAACACCCAAGAATGGCTAAGAGGAAAACATTGGACTATTCTAAAGTGGCCTTCTATGAGCCCTGACCTCAATCCTATTGAGCATCTTTGGAAGGAGCTGAAACATGCTGTCTGGAAAAGGCACCCGTCAAACCGGAAACAACTGGAGCAGCTTGCTCATGAGGAGTGGGCCGAAATACCTGCAGAGAGGCGCAGAAGTCTCACTGACAGTTACAGGAATCGTTTGATTGCAGTGATCGCCTCAAAAGGTTGTGCAACAAACTATTAAGTTAGGGGTACCATCATTTTTGTCCAGGCCTGTTCCATGAGTTCATTTTTTAAAATAATTCCGTTGAAGCATGGTTGAAAAGCAATGTCTGACTTTCATTGGGTAACATTCATAGAATTCTTATTTATTATTACTTTTGTCAGATTAAAGTTATTTCTGTGACCATTGTGAGTTTTTCTTTCATTGACCGAAGGGTACCAACAATTTTCTCCACATGTGTATTTGTTTGCTCATTTTGTGATCTTTACAGTATTTAGGAATCATACATACAGGGTCCACCTCCAATCTACGCTCACAGTCACCAGAGTTCCAATCACACGCACACCTGATCCTCATTAACCACTCGCCATAAACACACCTCACTTCCCCTCACTCGCTGTCTGACTTTGTCAATGGACTATAGACTACGTTACATACCTGCGGCACGCTTCGCCACGTCTCGTCTCGTCTCCTGGTTCGTGATTCCCCTGTGTTCTGTGTTCTCTGTGCTACTGCAAACCTCCACCAGCTCCTTCACCGCCATTCCAGTCAAGACACTCCGGTCTCCATATTCACTGTTTCATTTTTCTCACAAAATGTTAATAAATCGCCCGCTCGGGTTTTCTCACGATCTCTCCCTGTTTGAGTTTGTTTTCCATAACAACATATTACTACAGTGTAGTCAAAAACAGGGGAACATTATACAGTAAATCTATTATGTACATTATGATTTTTTTTATGTTTATTTATTTTATTTACTTTGCAATGTCCCTGTGCAAACTGACCTCTTACAGTACGTATGGTGTGCAGGTTGTGATCTAAAGTCAGGTGTCTGTGACCGTCACCGAGTCTGTGAGTGTTGGCGATTGTTTCTGAAGGTCATGATCGAAGGTGACTGTGGCTGTGTTACATTCCGAAGTGCACTTCACAGGGTGCTCCCTACTCCCTGCTGTGTCTACGAAGGGAACTTTCCTCGACAAAACTGAATCATTCGGAACACCCTATGAAGTCACCAGCGCAGATGTCACTTTCTTGGTAACACAAGCACCATGCATATCTCTGTCGCTGCTGCCGTGAAAAATTCACACTACGGACATTAAATATTGAATATTTATTGAAACTGATACCAGTATAAAACATATACCGTTGAAACGTGTATAACTTGTAAATGAATCATTGATTATTTGATTATTTATTATATATATATATATATGCGAGTAACACGGTTTACGAGTGTAAATTTTGACTTGAAAAACGAGCATGTCTTGGTTTATGAGTGCCGAGTTATTTTGACACTGATACACACACACAGGAGGAGTTTTACTGTGTAAGATGAGGCGAGGTAAGGGGCTAATTACACACACACACACACACACACACACACACACACACACACACACACACACACACACACAAATACACGGCATCTGCGCGCACAAATGGAAACAAATCTGTTGGGATTTATTTTAACTTTTTTTAAAGGTAAAGTGCAGATAAATTTTTTTTTAAACAAATGTTTGTTTTTATAAATTATTTGTATGTATTTATTTTTTTGGGCTGTGGAACGAATTATTTGAGTTTTCATTATTTCTTATGGGAATATTTACACTCGTATATTGGTTTACGAGTGTTTTGGAATACGAGCCTGCTTCTGGAACAAATTATGCTCGTTATCCAAGGTTCCACTGTATATATATATATATATATACAGATTACTAGCCTACATAATGTCTATATAAGGATATCCTGCTTAATTTAAAATGTACATTTTTATGTCCTTTTAATATGATGTCATCCTCGATAATAATAATAAGAAATATATCAATCCTTTTTGGAGCTCCATTTTTTTTTTCATGCATCAGTAAGATGCAATGACTGATGGGCATTTTTTCATTCCCTTTTCACCATTCGCAGTTCCCTTTGAACTGAACATTTTCGTTCCCGGCGGTTTGGAATCACACTTAACATGGCTGAACACCCTGTGTAGTATACTTCACCCTTAGTATACTATCGCAGGGTACTTCAGGCTGTTTGGAATGCACCTTGTGTGCTCGGAATTCGCGATAACTGTCAGGCCAGAATTTTCACTCGGAGTAGGAGAGGTAAGTGAGAAATTAACTTACAATAAATTAAAGGTTTGGGCTATACACACACACACACACACACATTATATATATATATATATATATATATATATATATATATATATATATATATATACATATACATACATACATACATACATACATACATACATATATATAGAAAAGCTGTATTAGGTTAGTTGTGTTAGATTGCGTTGAAAGTAAAAGGCATAGTATGGTACCATTAAGCTGTCATTGCTTGAGCCTTTTCCACATATTATATAAAACCAGCCCTTTCTTAAAGTTACAAAACAAGTTGTCTTTCCACTCTGATGTCACTCTTGAGTATTATGAATTCATCTACATCTCTTCTTAATTTCATGGTTGGCAGACTTGTTCAGGTAGGCCATTAGTGCTGGTCTCAATAGAACAGTCTCATAATAAACTACTACAAAGGTCTGGAATACACACACACACACCCACACCCACACACACACTATCCCAAGTTGTTATATTAATTATAAATGCATTAGTGGTACTTTTTTTGTGTATGTATAAATAAAAGGCACTTTATCTGCATTCTAAATATTTGTCCAAGTTATAGTTTTGGCTCACTATATCTGTCAATCTTTGTTTCAAAATTTGTTTCAGTTTCTCCTGTTTAATTAAATATCTGTTTTTTTTTATTCTTCATGTACACTACAGGCTAAATTTTCAAGTTTTTTGTCATGTTGTCCCGAATATTGAGGCCAAATCAGGTTCAAATCTGGTCCATTTACAGCCCATCTGTCCATTTAAATGCCACTCTGTCCACGCTCTTTGAAAACTTATTTCCATAAAAGTCTAGAGAATTTCAAACCATTTGTATGTGTTTAGACCCTGCACTGTTTCTTTTAGGGTTTTTTTTTTTTTAATTGAATTTCTCGTGTGCCTAAAATACTTGTGGCAATGCTGAGTTATTGTACTTTTGCTTTTCAAACACTACAAAGCCTCACGCATGCAGTCGTGTGTGGAAATTTGGTGGTTTTACGCGATATCCTACTTCTGACTCACACATACAGTACAGTAAGCCCTCAATAATATTATATAGGCATTATAAGGATCTTTGACCTACAGAAAGAATATGCTAAAATAATGAAACTATGTAATTTTGATGAATTCTGATAAATATATAATTTGTGGCTGGAGTAAATGTATAGAAGTTTATATACATCATGAAACGTGCTGTACACTCATCATGAACCAAACTTGCACACACTCACTGTGAACATGAATGGCACACTGTCCTTGTTATATACAGTATATATCATTTTTCCCCAGGTAGAATGACTTTACATTATACATCTTTTTTGTTTAAGTTTCTACTGTCTATCTGATAATTTAAGGTTATGCTTAGGAATCATGTACAGTAGTAGTCCTCCTTTATTATTCTATCCACTTTGTGTGATGTCTGACAATAATCACTCCCAACGCATGATGCTACCACCACCACCACCACCACGGTTAACCATTGGTTATGAGGTTTTTGGGAGAGATGAGGTCAATCATACCTCTGCCAATGTGGTCATCTGCAACTCCTAATGGACCTTAGGAGTTTGGAGCAGCGACTTCTTTCTTGGAACGCAGACCATAATGATGTAAAACTTGCTTGAGCGTAAACATTGACGCAGGTGTTCCAGCATCTTCCAGTTCCAGCAGCTGCCTTGGTGGTTCCTGTGATGTTCCTTATGATTCAAACTAATTTAATGTCAGATGAAGAAGAATCAAAAGATTGGTTCTTCTTCTAGGTAAAGTGGCTACAATTGTTTGAACCAATCTTGGAATCTGAAAACTGGTTAGAAATGGCTCCAAGAGACATCTACTGTGCCACAAAGAGTAAATCTCAGATTGGACGTTCCCCATTGTACTATAGCTATAGTCCAGCATGACTACTAAGAGGAAGTTGAGAGTCCTTGAGCTTTACAAATTAAAAGACATTTCAGGATTCCAATTGAATTAATAATCTACAGTAAGAGGGTTTAGGTATATTTCTGACCCTGCATGTATAATTTTGACCCGGTGATATCAGAAAACCCAAAATATGTTGTACCGTCAGTTGTTATTTTGATGTTTTCATTGTAACAATATTTGTATTTTTGAGAAATGTTGTCCGCAGTTTATAGAATAATAATAATAAAAAAGTCTGAATGGTCTCTCTCTCTCTCTCTCTCTCTTCCCCACAGAGCTGTATATGCACTATATGCACACATGACTTTGCTTTGTGTAGTTTCACAGCATTGCCATGCGTCAGTGACACACTTTTTTTTAAAACTTGAAGTTTTCAATGCAAATAGCCTAATATTGTTTGAGTGTTCAAACTACACCACTACCAAATTGCCGGCGCTGCGTCCTTGAGAAATAACCATGACCACGGGGATCTGTGCATGTACCCCAACAAAGCTTTTATTATAGACAGGTCTTCAAGACAGCATGGCCAAAATCAGTCCTATTCAAAAAGAAAAGGTCAACGCTTTGAAACATCCAGAGTTGTAAAAACACCAGCAGGCTTACCTGACTAAGGGAGACAACCACATACAGGGAATGAATAATAATATACCTGACAGGGAGACAGAAATACAAAGTCCATTGAAGGTTAAATAACATAAGCTTGATGCCACTTATTCGTGATGGCGTGGATGTGATTGTTGGCATACTGGGTCTTGTTCCCAATTTAGAACATGTAATGAGGATGTATGTTTCAGGAATGATGGATTTGCCTAATAAGTAAATAACCAATGCACTATAGGAGCATGCCAGTTGTTTTGTGTAGCATTTAAGGACAGCACTGTTAGAGTTTACGCAACCTGAGCCTTGAGAAGCCAGTGCTGAATTCATCATTCATTCATCATGTGGCATCTAATATCCTCTGGATTTCTTTTGACTCTTATTAAGCAAGAATGCATGACGTCAGAGTTTTATTCATTCTATTCCTATACATGAATGAATAGGTACAAGTTGTATGACATCCTGGATTTCAATCAGGTTCCATGAAAAAACATACAGTTAGATGATAATGGATTCAAATGAGATCAATTTAGCACCCTCAGGTTAGAATTATACTGTATACAAATACAGCTGAATGCTTTATTACCGAAACCATCCTTGTTCAGGAGTTTTATTAACCGGTAAACCAAAGCGCATACGACAGTCCAGGTCAATACAAAAAAAAACACTCATCATAGAAAAAAAAAAAAAAATCTAATTCAAAGCATGGCCAAAGAACAAGTGGCTCAAAATACAAGATGTCGAAACTGAGACACGAGGCGAGGGCAAAAATGTGGCAAAGCATGAGAAGGTCATGCAGACAAAAGCAATCTGAATAAACGTGACTGAGGGTTTGCAAGAATGACTATCAAACCTCAAGGCTCCACAACTAGTCAGTGGAATCTACAGAAATTTATTGTTCGGAACTGAAGCTGTTGGCGATTTCATGCGATTCCAACTCCAGTCACATCAAGCATCCATTCAACCCAGACCTCATTCAACAACTTAGTGACAGGAAAAAGAGCAACTTTTGATAAGTTGTGTCCTACAAGAAGTTATGAGTAGATGTTTTCTATATGAAGAGCAGATGAGTACAGGGCGGGCCATTTCTATGGATACACCTTAATAAAATGGGAACGGTTGGTGATATTAACGTCCTGTTTGTGGCACATTAGTACATGTGAGGGGGCAAACTTTACAAGATGGGTGGTGACCATGGTGGCCATTTGGAAGTCGGCCATCTTGGATCCAACTTTTGTTTTTTCAATAGGAAGAGGGTCATGTGACACATCAAACTTATTGGGAATTTCAATTTTGGGAAGAAAAACAATGGTGTGCTTGGTTTTAATGTAACTTTATTCCTTCATGAGTTATTTACAAGTTTCTGACCACTTATAAAATGTGTTCGATGTGCTGCCCATTGTGATGGATTGTCAATGCAACTCTTATTATAATTATTATTTTTATTATTTTATTTATTATAATTACTGTGTTATCTGTGTAATATATTTAAAGCATTATATGTTACACGAATAACCCGGTTTATATATATATATATATATATATATATATATATATATATATATATATATATAACTCTTTCAATGATTTCTTTGTGTTTTCTACATTGGAGAATCTGAAACCAGTCTCAGAAAAAAAAAAAAAAAAAAGTCTGTATGTCTGTCTGTCTGTCCAGTCTATTTTGTCACAACAATAAATGAATACTTCAGTCCTTCTTCACCATGAATTAAATTAAAAAAAAAAAAAAAGAGTTAAGAGCTATAAGGTATTGGCTGTTTTGTGCCAGATTACGTCACAGCATCTAGCACTTTTTTTTTTTTTTGGTGGGCGTGGCTATATGCGTCACTGAACAGAGCTAATCAACGCAATAGTTTAGTGTAAATACACAGAGTGTAACGGAAGACACAGAAATTACCTTAGTGTTTATTCTTCCTAGGGAAAGTTTAAAACCAGTTTCTTATTTGTTCTGAAACCGTGGGGCCAATAAAAATCAGTCATGTGACTTCATTAATCATTATGTTGACTTTTGTATAGGTCTTAGATGCTTTTGTTAATTCATGGTGTTCATTTGTTGTGTCTTCACTAGTCAGCTAATTAGATGTCTTAGTTAGCTAGTTAAATTCTGTTCATTTGAGTTGTACAGTATGTAGCACCGTGACCCTGGAGGAACATTGTTTCGTTTCCTTGTCTACTGAACTGTACAGTGCATGGTCAAGATGACAATAAAAGCCCACTTGTCTTGACGTAACTTGACACACCTTGTTTAATAAGAACTTTCACTGTGACATATTACCGCCACATCTGTCCCTAATTCGAGAGAATGTGAATCAGGTAGCCAAAAGCACAAAAAGTAGAAGATGCCAGATAAATCAATCATCCATTCTTATTATAGGAAAGAATCTACCAATTTCTAAAAGTATAAAAATACACCTCCCCGGCTCATAAGACAGCTGCTCATTATCTTTTCTATTCGATTTACTCAGACACTTTTAGCAACTGCTTATGCCTGTCAGGGTTGCATGATTTAGAGCCTATACTGGGAGCACTGGACATAAGGTGAGCTAATTCACCACAGATGGGATGCCAGTCTATTGATGGGCACCATGATTATTCACACCTAGGAGCAATTTAGCATCACCGATCTTACCAAGGTGAACGCGGGACACAGTAGCCTGAACTCAGAATCAAAGCCACGACCTCGGTGTTGTGAAGTGACAGCGCTACCCACTGCCCCAATTAATATGCTAATTAATTTATCCAGAGATGTCTAGTGACCTTTTAAGAATGTATTAGCTCCATTTTTTGTGTGTGTTTTTGAAAAGTACTGAACAGACAGCTCAAGCCTTTATTTCATACGGCAAGTGTAACAATCCATGCACAATACATGACGAAAATAATGTCTTCTGCAACCCAGCACAAGCACATGGAGTGCACACTTTAACTATGTGACCTACTTGCACTCGCAGCAAATGGGGCAGAGAAGTTTTGACCAATTTGATCCACTGTGACCAAAATGGCCCAGTCATTTTCTCTCTGCATAAAATCACATTGCACACTCATAGCAAAGTCATGCAGTGGAGATCATACAATATAAAGCAACTGATTTTCTAGATATTTCTCCTAGGAAAAAAATAAATAAATGCATGAGACAAAGCTACGCATGTACAGCCTTGAATATTGAATCAATAATTTTAATGTTTTTTTTTCTTTCTTTTTTTTAAATATTATTATTATTTTAAAACAATGACCATCATGTGTATATTTGGTCAAAACATGATATTGGTGCTAAAAAGTGTCTGATCTAGGTGAAATTTCAGATAAAGTGAATTTTCAGATACTGTAGGATCACATACAACAATTACACATAACAAGAAACACATTTGCTTGTGTATTACAATAAAATTTTATGTCCTTTTATGTTTTAGTAACTTTTTTGAATTCAAATCTTTCAGTGATCTTAACTGTCATTCAGATGAAACTTGACCAATTTAGATTTCACATGAAAAGACATAAACCTGAAAAAGTGTATTACTATAAAATACAAAGTTGTTAAGATATTGCAACAAGAATTTTACATGGTTACAGACAATACAGGTTTTTTTTTTTTTCCCTTTTTAAGCTTTTACCAAAAACAATGTGTCAACAGTGATTATTGGGTAGATTACAACATCTTCCCCGCCTCCCTTTAAACGAGCTTACTTTGTCAGACTTAAGAAAACAAATCCAACAACTTACGGAGTGTGAGCAGTGGCATGATCAACAATTTCAACTTTACCGTTTGTCAGTAACCTCAAGCATCCATTAAACAATCTATCACAATCTATTTACACATTTCTGTAGCCAACCAGTCTGTCAACTGTAATTACAAAGCCACTCGCCTGGAACTGGTGCACGAGACCGCGGGCCGGAGAACAACATACAATATTTGTGCTTATTTTGATTCCTGCTGTGGTGTGAAGCAAGTATCATAATGTAAAAGAAACACTTGGTTATGTAGCTACAGGTTGCAGAATCATGCCGTCTTTATCAATTCCTATTTTAAATGAAGTTCTAAATATGAAATAAACATATGATTTTGAGATAACAGTGGATTTTAATGGTGGTTATACATTAGCTATCCATGAAATGTGATGGAAAAATAAACCCTTTAAGCATTTAAAACAAGGGAATCGATGTGCATGAGCTGGGATATGGTTCTACATGCCGGCAATCTGAGTTGAAGAAAAACAATTACTGGGTCAGAAATAATAACGTAGAAGTGTGGGGAAGTATGCATGGGGCGACTTGAATAGACGTTTAGATGTTAACTGCAATGTTAAAGGTCACAATAAGGATTTTATTAAGGCATATTTGCACCTATTATATAATAATAATAAATTTTATTTATAATGCACTTTATATTTGAAGCAAATATCAAAGTGCTACAAATATATATATATATATATATATATATATATATATATATATATATATATATAATATCTATTTATTTATTTATTAAATAATTTATTTATTTTTTACATGACCCCTTATATTAATGAACCTTAATTAATTTTGAAACTGGCAGCTCAGTTGTTTCTTCACTGCTTGAGCATCACTGAAATGTTTGGTCACACACACAATAGAGCTGATAAAGTAAACTTGACTGATTAGATGTGACATTTGCATTTGCAGCCTGTTGCTTGCATTTGTCTACTAGAGCAAAACAGATTGATGATGAAGCTGACAAATCAAGTCAAACAGAAACACGGGCAAGTTGTTAGAGGTGTCGGCTTTACACGTCGGTGCTGCCGAAGTCGGGGTTTTATAGTGAAGGTTTCACAATAAAAAATATAAAATAATAATAAAAAAAAAGCTATTAAGTTCCCTTACCTTAATGGAATGTACACAAACAAACTTGAACTGCAAACTCAAAGAGTTATCAACAAAAACGCAAAGATTTAAACATTTATTCAGATATGTATATACAGTAGGAACAATAATACCGAATTAATATACACAGCGAGACACAAACATTTTAGTTACATGTTACTGTACATGCATCAGTCAGCCATGACTTTACAATGTAAAACGTTATGCCCAGCATTGTGTAGGTTCTGATTGTGCCATCTGGGCAGCTCTTGCCCCAAAGGACATGACTGCATAAGACTTCTGATGGTTTCCTTGGGTGTCTGGCACCAGGACATTGGCAGAATCCTTTGTCTCAGATTGGTTTGTCTGGTGTGTCCCATGGGTGCTCTGTCAAATTGGGATCTGGAGAGTTTGGAGGCTGGGTTGTCAGCCTTGGGGAGCCCCCTGTATGGCCCTGTGTGTGGTGGGCTGTGAGGCAAGGGGTGTTCGGGTACTTTTCTGTGACAGTCAGCTTTGACCTTTGTTTTTTTTTTTTTTTTTTTGTCAAATTGGCTTCATTGGCTTTTCTGTGCGATCAAACTGTTATGGAATTTCCATCCAGTGATGCCTTTATTCTGCGGATGAAACATTTATTTCTCTTCCTCTCTCCAGGAGAACAAGCACATAACCTTCACTTACTGTAAGGTGTGATGTTACGATCGCGCCACCAAATCATCCAAACCGTACAAATAAATAGATTGTTATTTGAATCATCACTATGAATTACATTCAGCAAGATAAACATTACAACCATTAAAAAAAATAAAGTGCTTTGAACAATGGACACTAATCACAAAGCTGCTTTATTTCTAGAATATATATGACATTTACTGACAAACATCTGACTGCCTAGTTCAGTTTCTTTTTATAAGTTCCAGGATGTTCCAGGATTATTACATCGCAAACACTAAGCTAAGCACTTATGTTTAATCACAGCAAACTGTTATCACTATGTTATGTCCTCTTAACTAGATCGAATTACTAGCCATGTTAGTAAACAATGTTTAATAGATTATTCTCTTTCATTTCAGGGATTTAATCTCAGATTAAATGTCTCAGTGAAATCACGCAAAGGTTGAAAGTCCAGTACGAAAGGAAAATGCAGTGGACTGTTATTGACATTCTCATACGATCCATTTCAAACCTGCCATGTTAGATGCCTTTAGGTCACCTTTTTATGATGCATTTATTCCAGTTCTATTACTAGCCCGAAATGCTGTTTGCACTCACACATGAATAAACATCCAAACAGGGGGAGCAGAAAGAGAAGGTGCACAGCAAATCATGGCATACAGCAGTGGTTCTCCACCCTGGTCCTGGAGTACACCTGCCCGACGCATTTCTGTGATTTTCCTGCTCTGAACCAACCAACCAACCAACCAACCAACCAACCAACCAACCAAACACTCTCTTCTTTTCAAAAATGGTTCTTAACTAGATGATTATTTAACATCAGATGCGCTGGGACCAGAGAAAGCCCTAAAACGTGCAATGCAGTTGTCGTCCAGGACTGGATTTGGGCACCACTGGCATATGATCAGTGTAATATAGAGTACAAGTTTAAGTGTGAAGTGTCTGTCGATTAGCCATAACATTAAAACACAAAACATTAATTCCATTGGATATTAACAATCATCATTAATATACCAGTATATACCAGTAACTTGTGACAGAATCATGGACAGCAAAGGCCCACCCGTGCTGAAAAGCCAGCCCGTCTGGTCTGATCACACAGAAAACCCAATGCAGCACAGATTATAGAAGAAAAATGAATAGAAGGGCACCAGAACACTCAGTGCACCACAGATCGCTATTCACGGGGCCGGTCAGACAAATACCCCAAGGCCACTAATATGGCGTCCAAACTCGCCAAACTTTAGGCAACCGACAGCACCCAAATGACCCCCGACCCCAATCCCCCCCTACCGCCCCCGCCCACTACCGCCACCTGATCACCCCCTTAGCTAAATTGAAAGAAAATGCATAGATAGCAGCATACTGTTATTGATTTTTTATTTTATTTTTTACAGCACACCGATACAAGTTTTATTTCTTACCTAAAGAGACGCATTCGATATTCAAAAGAACTTTATTAATCCCGGAGGGAAATTGCTTTTCCATGGGCTCGTGTTATACTGTAAATTGTTGATGAAATTGTACACTTCTATTGTGTGCAAATATGGAAATGCTCCTGCGAAGCCATAAAATAAAACTCTAATAAATCCAATAGTTGTTAGTTTAGGTTGAGGAAATAATAAAACATGAAATTACGCACTTTTCACCTCCTTTTCAATCTTGTTCTGTGCATCATAAAATGCTTTTAAGATGTAGGTGTCATTGGGATGCACAGAGAAGTGGGTCATCCAAAGCACTTTGCAATGCAAGCTGAGATGAACGATGCAAAATGTTGCTATTATCTCTCACATACTTCATTAAACAATAGCAGTATTGTGTTACTTGAGAATGAGAATAGGCATTATGGTGCTTTTTTAAAATTTATTTTTTATTTTTTTTACTTCCTTTATGAAATGTGGTGCTTTTTTTTTCTTCTTCTGCTGAGCAAGCGCAACAACACAATAATTATTGGATTTCATTACTGTCGATATCAGCTCTGTAACATGGGTAAGATGCTCATGAATAACATGCGCTTTTACTGATCATACTCTTAGTGGGCACCATAATCCTGAATTTGTTTTGTACATTTTATCCAACGTTGAGATTAACATGAAATCATATTGACATACAGACAAATCATTGCAACTTACAGTACAGTACAGATGTGTGATGCATTAAAGAAAAAGCACCACCACCACCACCACCACCAACAAAGACAAAGTCTCTCATTAATGTTTCAGACAACAGGAATGGAGTTATTATAGAGTTTCTTGGCCTACAGTAGGATCTACAAATATCTGAAACTGTAGCTGCTTGGAGAGATGAGGTGTTCATACTCAGCTGCTGGTTCGATGATGGTGCTGGGGTCATTGTAGAAAAGATCACTTCCACCAGAATTAAAATGATCTACAGTGTCAAAGAATAAAGATGATCAGTCAGAAGAGCACTTTACTGATCGAACAGCCTCAACTAGACATTCTGTTCTGTGAAGCTCAGCTGATTACAGTGATATACAGCAAGTGATTCATAAAGACGAATCTCAATCTTTGCCTGGTTCCAGCGCAGCGCGATCGTGCAGGGAGCAGCATTGCCTCGAGTGGTTCTACAATAGGTACAGTACTGTAGGTGCAGTAGACTATGACATTTAAAGAATGCTCAATTGGTGTTAAAGGGTCCGACAGAATTGTTGATGCAAGCAAGGACGGGTCCATGTTTTCATGTTGTTTTTGACGAATTCACACGGGACAAGGCAACATGTTTCAATCTTCCGAATTCTGCTCAATGCTGATGAGTGTGGTGAGAGGCAATCCAGTGTGGTCTTCTGCTTCCATCTGCTTCAAGGGTCAGCTTCAGCACGAACCACTCAGGCCGTTCTCCTCTGACCTCTGGCATCAACAATTCATCTTTTTGTCCGGAGAATCGCCCTCACTACTGCGGCAGGATAGTTTCTCTTTTTCAGCCCATTACCTGGAATCCCTAGAGATGGTCGTGGGTGAAATTCCTAGTAGATCAGCAGGTTTGAGAATATGCAGAATGGCTCGTCTGCCACCAACAGCCATGCCATGAAAGTCAAAGTCGACTAAATCAGCTTTCTTCCCCATTCTGATGCTTGCTTTGAACTTCAGAAGATGTCAAAATGATGCCATGTGATCGGCTGGTTTAGATATTTGTGTTAACAGCTTACAGACGAGCAGCTTGAAGACGTCAACTGTTATACTGAACCTCCGGTCCCCTAACACACGGCATGACTGCAGATCAATCGTTGTCACCCAGATGAGGACGGGTTCCCTGTCGAGTCTGGTTCCTCTCAAGGTTTCTTTTTCCTATTGCCATCTCGGGGAGTTTTTCCCCCCAGCACCATCGCCCTCGGTGACAGGGACAATCTCATCATTGTGATTTGTACACGTTCACATTTCATACAAAACGTCCATGATTTCCTTTGATCGTGTAAAGCTGCTTCGCGGCAGTGACAATTGTTGGAACGCTACACAAATAATTAAATAGTACTTGAGCAAGCGGTTAAACACGCGCGCCCGGTGAAGTGCTCGGTGAGTCTGTATAATATACACAGTACCGTGTAAAAGAATTGAGCCACTCCAAACTTCTTCATATTTTGCTTCCTCAAGGACATTTTTGGTCTCGTATTCTCACTCCAGTCCCTGTACCCCCGAGCAGTTTCAGCGGAATGTTTGTCTGACAAGCCACACAGTGACCTGTGAATCATTCAAGCGTGTAAATACGTCCTGAGCCAGTGAGAAACAGGTGCAGATGATGATGAGAGATGATGATCAGGAGGTGATTAGTTCACTGCTGATGCTGAACGCCGAGGGGTCGGAACAGACGAGAGGGGGAACGAGGTCGCAAGCAGTTTTTAAATTGTATTTTTAGGCACTTTGTAGTCTGTCAGAGTAAAACCTTTGTTCCAGTCTTTTAAATTTAACCTCTCTCTCTCTCTCTCTCTATAATATATAAATCTTTATTCTACTCCTCGGGGTGTTAGGGTGGTGACAAGGACAGTAGTCAGGGGTTGTAATGGGAAGGGACGCATCTGGAGAAAAAGTGGTTGTCAAACTCAGGGAAATCATTACTGGGAAACAAAAGCAGTTCTTGCAGCTCTACTTGTTTTTTTTTTTTTTTTTTTGCACTGTTTTCATTAGCTGCACAAAGGAAAGTAGAGCGTGATTACAGGGTCAGTATAATTGGAACAAGGACAATCCTTCCTGCACTTGTGTGATGAGAGCAAGTAGGATCGGTGCAGATACTGTACATCTCAGGGGCGAATATATTGATTACAGGAGAGATCTATTCCCTGAAACCACCAGCTATGAGATTTACATAACAGTGCCTCAGTGGCCAATTATATGTGATACTGCTTCCTTCTGGCTTACTGGTTTTTTTTTAATTATTATTATTTTATTATTATTATTATACTGTAGTACACACAGATTATTTGCATATCACAGAATATTTTCTTTTACGGAGTTTTGTAGTTGTCCTGGCTACCAGTAGCACACTCTTGGTCACAACCCACAGGCCTGGCTCTAAGATCTGGTCCGGGTAACCTTATTCCAGGCAGGGTAGGTGGAGTCTTTTTGTACCTTTCAGGGTGATTTTTTTTTTTTTGTGTCTGACTTGCGCTTCAGATCTCTTCACCAAGCTCCTGGTGTATTCAGCTGTGCAGAATACAAAAGTATTTCTTTACCATAAAAGGCCTAGAAATTATACAAATTTGGTGATATTCAAAAACATCTGCAAATCGTACTAGCTTTGTCAAAGATCTGGGTTCACATGGAGGCAGGAGAGGTACAGTATATTCCTAGAGCTCTTCTTGGAATTACTTATTCAAAAGGATCTGCGAGTTATTATTTGTCACGTATCAAAAAGCAATTGAAAATAGAAAGAATAAAACATTCAGTCCAGATATTTAAGGAGTGAGTAAATGACAGAATGAAGAAACAATTGATTGAACAGCGGTGCTGTCGGTTCTTTGTTCTTTCCCGAGCTCCGCAAGGTTTTCCTTCTGGTTCATGTGCTAGTCGGTGGATTTCTACATTAATTTACCATATGAGTAAACATCTCTAAGCGTGTACGTGTGTGTGTGTGTGCGCGCGCGCGCGCGCGTGTGTGTGTGTGTGTGTCTTTGTGTGCATGCTTTCGGTTCAGGTTCCCCTGGGACTCAGCCAAGGATAAAGCAAAAGGAGTAAATGATTCAATCCATAAATAACAGCTTACAACTCTTTATACATGTTTTGTTTTGGTAATGTGTCTAAATTTATACCGTAATCATGTCTACACCAACTCGTACATTAATCCTAGGAAATTACGGCGAAAGCTTTTAGCAGTATGTCATTACACGGATATTTCTTACTGGACCAAAAAAATGGTGTTTCATCTGTTCTCTAAGAAACACACACACACACACACACACACACACACACACACACACACACACACACAAACACTTTCCAACACTCCAATTCCTCCCCGTCACTAGGGGGCTCCCACATTAAGGCTACTACTACCACTCAGCCGGGAGGGCCGAAGACTATCACGTGTTTCCTCCGAACCACGTGACGCCAGCCGACCGCATCTTTTCGAACTGCTCGCTCGCGCACCGTTGGGGACGGAGTAACACACTCGGAGGACGGCGCTATCCGCTCCCTCCGCCGCGCAAGCTCACAGACGCCCCTGACTGGCTGTAGAGCCGTGATTAATGTGGGAGCACTAAGTACCTCTCGTCCCTCCCCTCTGAGAGAGCTCGGCCAATCAGCTCTCTCTAGACCTCCGGCTGCGAGAGGTTACAGCACCACCCGGGATTCGAACTAGCGATCTCCGGATGATAGGGCGAGCGCTTTAACCACTTTAAATACTCTCTATCACATGAGATTCATACTGCTCACGCCTCCATGAAGCATTTGTTGCTTGCAAGATACCGTGTAAACATTTCCAGCGGAAAAAAAAAAAAATTCAGATTATTTAAAAGATATATGTATTTATACAGTATGCAATTAATGTTACTGCAATCATATGCACAAATTAGCTTTTTAATTAACAGTCTACTGGCTGTATATTTAATGATCTTCAAAAGTAGCCATCTGGGGGGAAAAAAAAAAATAACATCATAAAAAAAACACCTCTGCTTGGATTTATATATATGTACTGTAAATAATTAAGAGCCTTTGATTGGATAGTGACTGGTGTGATTACTATGATTCATATTGCTAAAACTGAATTGGGTCAAGCACCGTCCAACACTGGACAATGTGTGGTGAACCATGAAATTCACGGAAGAAGAGTTGTCAGAAAAAACGTGAATGCACACTTTGCATAGTAAAAAAAAAAAAAAATAAGACAGTAGAAATCAATGGCATGTTTAATAGTAAAAGTAAGAGCATCATCCCATGCACACTGTGAGGAGAACTCACAGGATTGGAACTAAACACACACATATATACATATATATATATATATGTGACATCACTTGTTAGTGAAAAAGGCTTCAGTTTGTTGGGCAGCATAAAGGCTGGACTTTGGAGTGATGGCAAAAGGTCATGCGACCTAATGAGTCCAGATTGAGCCTGTTCCAGAGCGCATGAAGCGATGCTCCCATCATGCATAGCGTCCACTGTACAAGCCTCTGGAGACAGTGCTGTATGTAATAAAATGAATTCAGGTATCTACCTGAAATGTTCTGAATGACCAGATCACCCCGCATCTGTGGATTTCCTTTTACTTTCCTGATGGCACATCTTCCAGGATGACAAAGCCAAGAGTCATCAGGTTCAAACTGTGAAAGAGTGGTTGAAGAGGAAAGAGGCCGAGGAACCATTTTCACACATGAATTGGCTGCTACAAAGTCTTGACCTTAACCTCAATGAACGTTTTTTGGCATCTGCTAGGAAAGAGTTTACAGAATAGTTCAACTCTCCCATCATCAACGCGAGATCTCTGGCCAGAAATGTTGGCAACTCTGGATGGAAATAAAGGCTGCGATGTTGCATACTGATGTTGAATCAATGCCAGGGAGAATGCACGCTGTAGTCAAAGCTAACTGCAGTCAACAGGAATGGTAGAGAGTTTGACCTTTTATAATGATTTAATATTACATAGAAATCATTTTCTTTATTATTTTATTATATTTAGAGCTGTCAATCAATTGAAACATTAGAAAAATCTAGTTCATCACAGTCATAGTCTGTGATTTATCATGAGCAACGTTGGAATAAAGAAATGCGTCGGACAACCTGGTTGGAGGAAAGAGATTATGCCGTTTTATAATATTTCAAACTTTAACATTGGGGGGGGGGGGGGGGGGGGGGGGTGAGTGGGGGTGGTAGACTCGATGGCGGGACTCGAACCTGGATCATCAGATCCAAAAAACAACAACCTAGGGAACTTCAGGCGCCTGAGCCACCACTCCCACGTCTCACGTTTAATGCATTCTCTAAAAATAGTTTCCCTTGAAGGTCGCTCGAGCGTGCAACTTCCAAACTTCTATCCAAACTTCCACCTAAAAGCTTTTTATAATGAAACTTGTTGTTTAGCACCTGCTGATGTCTCCTCGGTCACTTTATTATCCACGTCAAACATGCCGTTATCTCACACAGACGGTAAACTATGCTACAAGTATGGGAAGCCATTGTGATAAATTTTCATCAAAAATAGTAACGCGTCACAAATTCTAGATTAAATCACATGGTTTAATGGATTAATATTGACAGGGCTAATTATATTATATTATATTGCATTACATTACATTATGTTTTATATTATATTACATTATCTACACCTAGGCATTTGGCAGACGCCCTTATCCAGAGCGATTTACATCTTTATCTCATTAAACATCTGAGCAGGGCCCAACAGGGACAACTCGGTGGTAGTGGGACTTGAACCTGGGACCTCCCGAACCGTAGTCCAATGCCTTAACAACTAAGCTACCGCTGACCCTTGACATTAGATATTATATTACATTATAGTGGTTAGCACTGTGGTGTTGCATCTCCAGGGTCGAAGGTTTGATTCCTGCCTAAAATAGAAATATATACAATAATGACCACTGGCATTCACAGACGCTCGTTGGTCTACAGCGGTTCTTAGTACAACGGACAGAACAGTGAACCTGATCTATTTATTGCACCAGAAGTCTTCTTGGTTGAATGACCTGACACAGGTTTGTCGGATATCACGTCATATAACAGGTATGTAGCAGAAAACACCAAGGTGAACCACAGACGTGAGAGATTATAAAAATGGACTTTATGGCCGGGTTGCCCTGGGCACTGCCCTTAACTGAGTGAGCTGCAATCTTGATGTTAAAACTGGCAGCAACACCACTGGAATTTCACGAGGGTTGCGGCACTGGGTCCCCCTACAACATCGGCTCGCCGTGCAACGTTCCTGTGTAATGTGCTATGTGTGTGTGTGTGTGTGTGTGTGTGTGTGCGCAATGTGTAAAAAAAAAAATCTGTGAGTTCGTTTTCTTTCTCTTGTCTTACAGAAGATTTTTAAAAATTATTATTATTATTACTATAACGTTACTCATTTATTTTTTTATTTATAACTATTTAAACATGATTTTTGTAGATTTCATGAAGCCTTCAAAGCTTTTCGAATATTTTATGGGAATATTGATGTTAACTAGTTGAGGTTAGTACACGTGGAGGGAATTTGTGTGACCGCCGTTCTTTATTTTGCTATTCTATTACAGATCTGTAATTTGGTATGAAAACATTTAAACACATTCAAACATTTTTTTTTTTAAACTAATATACAAGTCACACACTGTCTTCTGTTTACTGCTGTATGAAAATGGATGTGAAATCGGATTGTGCTGTAATTAAGCTATAATTAAATATTATCATTAAACGCATGACATATGGCAGAAATATAATTTCCTGTAGATTATAGTTTCTCGGGTGCAGAGAAAACAGGATGTACGGTTGTAAGATAACACAGAGTCGATTTTTTTATTCAGTCGGTGCGAGTGTATGTTCTGAGGCCTGATGTATTTATCATGGTTCATATGAATTCATGCCATGATTTCATGCCAGATGAGACAGGAAGATCCAGGGGATCACGCTAAGTGAGGAACAGTTTCAACATGACCTTTATCATGCAAAAATATGCGTAAAGAGAAAGAGAGAGAGAAAATTCAGAGAGGGACAGGACTAATAAAGATGTTAATGTCAAACCGATTCAACTGTTAAACAAAGCAAAACCAAAAAAAAATCTCACAGCATGAAGTGGAACAATTAAAAACTCTAAAGCAGAGGTATTTGTCAATTTCCAGCGACATAAAAAAGTAACCGTCAGAACAGAATGGGTTTCATTAATTATCTCTAATGTTTAATCATGAAGTATTGAAGGATGCAGCGTGAGCGGGGTCAAAATAGAAAAAAAATAAATGTGGATTTATCAATTTCACGCTTCCTTCCTAGCCGCGTCCGTATCAGGTCCTCAAAGCGTCTATCACGTTGTCGCTAATTCTCGATTGTACACAATGATTATGCGCTCAACAGGTCCGGATTAAGGTGATTAATGTCATGGAGTCCGGTGGGTTGGAATAACTCCCATGACACGTGCAAGGCTTTTCATCACGAACAACTGATGGTGTCAAAAAATTTGGATCCAGTATTGATACTAAATTCTCTGAACGTGAAATACAGCACTGCAGCCGCGCTGATCACCTCCTTCATGCATGCCGTAAAACATGACAAAAACATAATAATATCAACTTAATGTGTTCTTCTACAACGTACTGTAACGTGGACCTGCCTGCCATGGTTCATAGCACATGCCTGAAGAGGGCGCTGTGACAGCTCCATTCACGCAGCCATAACGCAGTGACTTTCCCTTCTGCGCCATGCTTGTCGTCCGTTAATGAAAATCAAATCATTTCTCTTTTTCGTTTGTTTCTTTTTGCAGATGTAGTGTTACAGAGCCTTATTATGCATATGAAGGTGGTTGGTGAAGGTGTTAACCTGCACCATCATGCCTTGTTGAAGTGATGAAATGTAATTTTCTATATGCAGGTCTGTCAGCAACATCTCCAGACATGTAATGATCGGACTACATGTAATAAACTCCTAATTATGCTTAAAGCTCTCGCGCTGTCAGTCGCTGGTCTTTGTAGACTGCAGCCCGTTGCACTGGAACACTACGGCATAAAACATGTTCAGCATTCTCAAGCATTCTGTTTGTTGCAGGACTTCCAGATCATGGATCGTTTTCAAGAGATTTTCGACCGTCTTTAAAGCATTCGTGTGTTCAAGCTTTAGTGCAAACGTCAGTCGTTTTTGAATGCGACGGCCAGGCAGTGCACGTGCTCACTCGATGGCATTAACGTCCCACTGACCAGTACAGAGACGTGAGTGTTGTTCACGCAGGCGTATTTTAGTTTTCTCTCCTTGGCTGCCGGGTTACATCCATGTCGTACAAACGGCAGGACTGGAAATGACAGACCTCGTCTAGTGCTCTTTCCACCATGCTGTGAGATCTAAAGGAGAAATGTTGCTCATATAAGGGCCGCGGCTGAATAAGTGATAGCATCGGAGCATGTAGAAGAAATCGTATTTTTTATTTGCTCTAATTTGTGTTTGTTATGCGTGAACTAATTTCAGTCTCCAGTTCCAGGTTTTCCAGCCTGTCCTGTTCTGATTTGGAGACCTTTAGAAGCTGGCCTAAGCTCCACCCTCTCTCCGTCTTCGGCCTGGCAGGCAGACCAGCAGTATGGATCCTCTCCACCACCTATTCAGCGGTCCCTTACTGTTGTCTTGTTGTTTTATTTACCCTAGACATTAATAAATTATTTATTTCTTTGGTTAAACCTTTTGTTGGTGTCCTTTATGTTGCACCCCCTGAACCAGGGCGTAACATATTGGGGGCTCGTCCGCAGGTTCAGATGAATTTGGATTTTTGGGGTTTTTTTTTTGTTTTGTTTGTTACTCCATGTTAAATATAGTTGTTATCTTGGGGGTTAGTTTGGGTGGAGATGTTGTTTAGTCATTAGCTGTAGCTGCCAGGTTCGTCTCCCTTTAGTTTGTTGAGTGCTTAGTTTGATTCCTCTGGTTAGACCAGGGAGTGTTCCAGCAAGATTGAGTGTCTCATCTTGCCATCGGTTCACTCATTTCTTATTTTTCCTTTTTTATTTTCGAGGTAACTCTGGGTGGGGAGTTCAGTCCCTGTCAGGGGTAAGCATGTCAAGGCCTCATGGCTTCTGACGTTTTGCTTTTAAAGCCACCTCAAGCCCGGCACGCCTCAAGAAGATGAAATAGGGGATCATTTTGTGTATTTTGCAACTCAATCTGGTTGAATGTTGGGAGCTTAGTATAAGTCCTTGAACCTAACTTTATGCAGCATTTGTGTTGTGGTCTGGTAGTTTTTTACCCATGTAGACTACTTTGTTGCTACTATTGTGGCTAGTTGGTTGAGTTTTGGGCCTACTCGTATAGAGAGAGAGCATATATCTGCTTTTGTTTGTGGGGACACTTGCTATTGCATGCAGAGTGCAATTTGTGTTTCTTTTAAGTTCCTCAGTGTTTGATCTGTAGCTTGAAGTATATGTTATGGCTTCTCTTGCAGATTTTCTTGAGTCTCCTTCAGTGGAGTTGCTTGAGAAATTTACAAGAGATCAGCTACTTAGTTTAGCTGATCAATATAAAATCGATACTTCGGGTTGGAGCAAACGTCTGAAAGAACAAATTAGAGACAGTTTTAAATTTTTGTGTAAAAAAGTGCAAAAGTATTACTGTGACTGTTCCTGAACCAGCTGATGTATCTGTACCAGGTTCTTCTAATACCAATATGTAGGTAAGACTTGAGGAACTGAGGGTGCAGGAAATGGAATTAAAGTGAAAAGCAAATGATGTTGGAGCATGAACGTTTTCTTAAAGAACTAGAGTTCAAAAGAGCTTCAGTAAACATAAAGCCTGAGCCAGCAGAGTTTGATGTTATAAAACACATTAGATTGGTTGAAAAAGATGTTGAGAAGTATTTTCCTCATTTTGAGCGAGTGGCTACTACTTCTTTTTTTTTTTTTTTGTGGATTTTTCCCCAATTTTCTCCCTAATTTAGTCGTGTCCAATTCCTCCCCGTCACTAGGGGGCTCCACATTAAGGCTACTACTACCACTCAGTCGGGAGTCTATCTCGCGTTTCCTCCGAACCACGTGACACCAGCCGACCGCATCTTTTCGAACCGTTGGGGACGGCGTAACACACTCGGAGGACGGCGCTATCCGCTCCCTCCGCTGCGCGAGCTCACAGACGCCCCTGACTGGCTGTAGAGCCGTGATTAATGTGGGAGCACTATGTACCTCTCATCCCTCCCCTCTGAGAGAGCTCGGCCAATCAGCTCTCTCTAGACCTCCGGCTGCGAGAGGTTACAGCACCACCCGGGATTCGAACTAGCGATCTCCGGATGATAGGGCGAGCGCTTTGACCACTGCGCCACTCGGAGGCCCATGGCTACTACTTCTAAATGGCCTAAACAGTCTTGGACACTGCTTTTGCAGAGTGTTTTGGTTGGAAAGGCACAGGAAGCATATTCGTCTTTAATATTGCGAGATAGTGAGGATTATGAGACTGTTAAGAGTGCTACGAGTTGGTTCCTGAGGCCTATCGTCAGCGGTTTCGAGGCCTTGCCAAGCTTGATAAACAATCGTAAGTAGAGTTTGCTAAAGAGAAAGAAAGCCTTTTCAACCGATGGTGTGTCTCTTTGAAGGCTGAGTCAGCACAGGATTTGAAAGAATTAATTCGCCTTGAAGAGTTTAAAAACTGCCTTCCTGATGTTATTTGCACTTACTTAAATGAACGAAAAGTTAAAACTTTGGATAAGGCAGCTGTTCTTGCAGATGAATTTACATTGACACACAGGGTTAACTTTAATAGAGTACAGGATGAGTTCAAAGTAAAATCGTACAAGCCATATTCATCCTATAGTCCTAGTTTTAAAAAGTCATCTGTTCACAATAGTTCAAACGAGAAAGTTTGTTTCTATTGTAGAAAGCCAGGACATCTTATTGCTGACTGTCCTACACTGAGTAAAAAGCAGAAATCTAAACCTGTAGCTTTTCTTAAGACAGATAAATGCCCAGACTTCGGTCAAGAGCTAAAGTCAAGCAGTGAAGTAGCTTGTTCATCCTCATTTTTGATGGAAGTGGTCCGTTTCACTTGCGTTTGATCCAACTGCTAAATATCCAGTCAAAATCAGGAGGGACAGTGGTGCTTTTCAGTCTGTTATTTTGCAGAATGTTCTTCCATTTTCTGAGCAGTCTGATTTACAATGTATAGCGCCGTGGTGCAAGGTTTTGGGGGTTACTTAACTCTGCCTATGCACACTGTTGATTTAGAAGCTGATTTAGTTTCCGGAGTTGTTCCTGTGGCTGTGTGTTCAAGCATTCCCATTGAAGGGGTGTCTTTCATTTTAGGGAACGACCTGGCTGGTGATAAAAATTCTAGCTGCTCCTGTAGTTGTTTCCACTCCTGTGGTGTCTGAACATCCAGATAAAATGGAGCGGCAGTACCCAGATACATTCCCAGCGTGTGCGGTCAACCGTGCCAAGGCCTCCGTTAAGAATGATGATGCAGATATTGATCTCTCAGATACCTTTTTTTGTTAAAGGTGATACTTTTGGCTTTAGTGACTATTTTCCTTCTCGTGAGGAGTTAAAAACTGCACAAAGTCAGGATGCTGGTCTATCTGCTTTGTTTGAAATATGCGGTTTCCGAGGATGAAGTCAAAGACCTCGCCTGTGCTTATTTTATCAGTGATGGTGTGCTGATGAGAAAATGGACTTCCTCTGAGCTAACCTGTGAGGATGATTGGAGCAGTGTCTATCAGATAGTCGTTCCAGACATTTATCGTGCCGAAATCCTCAAACTTGCTCGTGATCATAGTCTAGCAGGTCATATGGGTGGAAGAAAAACTCTAGATCGAGTGAGAAGACATTTTTATTGGCCTGGTGTAAAGTCTGATGTTGCGCAACATTGTAAATTCTGTTATGTCTGTCAAGTTGTGGGGAAACCTAATCAGACGATTACCAAGGCACCTTTGCATCCCATTCCTGTTATTGGGGAACCTTTTGAACACATTTTAGTTGACTGTGTGGGTCCACTTCCACGGACTAAGTCTGGAAATGAATATTTATTGACCATCATGTGTGTGGCTACACGTTTTCCAGAGGCGGTTCCTTTCAAAAGAATTACAGCAAAAACTGTTTCTCAGGCCCTTGTTAAGTTTTTTTTTTTTTTTTTTTTACAGTGTTTGGCCTTCCAAAAACCCGTTCAAACTGACCAAGGATCTAATTTCATGTCTTGCGTTTTCTCTCAGGTGCTTCAGCAGCTGTCTATTCAGCATTGTACATCATCTGCGTACCATCCAGAGTCGCAGGGAGCCCTGGAGAGATTTCATCAGACTCTGAAAAACATGCTGCGTGTTTACTGCAGAGAGTTTGAGAGAGAGTGGGATGAGGGGGTTCCATTACCCCTCTTTGCAGCCCGAGAGGTGACCCAAGAGTCACTAGGATTCAGTCCTGCTGAATTAGTGTTTGGTCATACAGTGCGGGGACCTTTGAAACTGTTAAAAGAGAGATGGTTGGAAGAGTCATCTTGTCAATCTAATCTTTTGCATTTGGTGTGTAGTTTCAGGTCCAAGCTCCAGAGGGCATGCGAGCTTGCTAAGGCAAACTTGGAAAAAGCCCAAGGTAAAATGAAACGGAGGTTTGACCGGAAAGCTAAGCACAGAGTTTTCTCACCAGGAGACCAGGTGCTGGTTCTCCTGCCACTTCCTGGGTCTACGTTACAGGCTCAGTATAGTGGACCTTATGTGATCGAGTGTCAAGTTAGTGAATGTAACTACTTGATTAAAACTCCCGACAGAAAACGAAAAACGCGTCTGTGCCATGTTAACATTCTTAAACCATATTTTAACAGGAAGGAGGTCCTTTTGGACAAGAAGCCTGTTACTGTGTTGGTAAAACCTGATTCGGTATATATATATATATACACACACACACACACACACACACACACACACACACACACACACACACATATACACACACATACATACATACATATATACATATTTAGTTCTTCTCTAAATGCTTCTACTAACGAGCTACAAATAAATCTATTCATATCCAGCTTAATAAACGAGCCATTATGTAATTAAAAATAGTCCGAGGTTTAATGAGCTGTGACAGAATCTCGAGACTGCTTTGTCCATTTGAAGGATTTAGAGGATGAGAATCTTATCTTGTAAAAAGTGAGTTGAATGCAAGTCAGTTCCAATTACACGTCCAAGTCTGAACTAATCGGCATTTCATAAAGAGGGCGGTGGTGACCTCTGACTTGTTCTGAGTATGGCAAGATTCTTTCTTTGATAATTTGTACTTTATAATTACATTAGATGTATTGTGTGTGTGTGTGTGTGTGTGTGTGTGTGTGTGTGTGTGCGCGTGTGTGTGTGTGATTGAGTGTAGAAGGAGATCTAAGAAAGAGAGAGAGACTCAAGTTCCAAAGATTACTGCGACCTAACCAAACCTACTGTGAAAATTACAGATGACGCTGTGCACTTGACTAAATTGCACTGCAAATGTGGAGCACATTTGTAAAACATTATTAGATCTAGATCTAGTTGCAAATTACTACAACAGCAGCAATGGTGTTGATGCAAGAGAGAGAGAAAAAAAAAATCCTACAAGGTCTGTGTTGTTGGATGGAAATTACGACCATGAACATCATTACAATGTGTCCAGACCTGTAAAGGACTGTCTGATCAAATCTCCTTCATGTCAGGTTTTTATCATGATTGTAAGATTCTGAGTCAACTACATCGTTTGTTATTGTGAACTGGCTGCAGTAATGAAACACGTTCCCTTCAGGATTAATGAAGTACATCCCTCCTTCCATCCATCCTTCCATCTATCTATAGTAACAATATATTCATTCCATTACACTTAAAGATACTTTTTAACTCGGCCAGACTTTTGTTACATGCGCATAGAAAACAGTCCGATCGATAATAACGAAAACTAGGCACAGTGTCATGATGCGGCACGCTCGGTCACACTGCGCTGCTCAGTCACAACGTGCAGCACAATGAACATTTCACCCCAGGAACTGATGTGCAAATCCTGTAGCAGGGAATTGTCCTAATGTACAATGAAAATAAGAATGCGATGTGCACTTCAACACTAGTGAATTAAGTGATAGAACACCAACAGGGAAAGAAAATATGCACTGAAGAAGAAGAAGAAGAAGAACACCATACTGTACTATATGAATGAAAAGTGGCAAAGTTCCTATATTAATGGTTTCCACACTAACCAAAGAACAATTGAACGCAGTAAGGATGTGTTTTTAGCACGTCCTATTACTTTGCATCAATTTATTGTATATTTAAGGAATATCACATAATATGCAATGCAGTCATAAGCACTAGGGCCACTAGGACTGTGTATTTGCTCCGGCAACAAGTATAAATCTGCGACTGGCAGAATGAACTAACTGCGACTGGCAGAGTGATTAACAGGGTTAAAAGTAGTTTTGAATTCTTTGAGTCCTGAGAAACTCACCAGATTTCCACTTCAGGATATCAGCTCCGTTAACTTCCTGGTCCTGGCATCGAATAGTGTTAAATGGAAAGCTAGTGCACTATGTAGGCTGTATAATCCCTTGTTCCACACACCACAAGTAGGGCCCTTGATCAGGGGTTAGAGAGGGGTTTGGGATTCAGCCTCGTGTTAGAAGCTAGTTAGCTTTGTAGCTAAGTGTTAGCCGTGAACAGAACAGCACGGACGGTTCAGAGGCGATTCAGAAGGACTTGGAAGTGATTACTGCAGAGACGTGAGGCGTGTTGTTTGAGACGACATACTGTAAAGTGATCAGATGTGGTGTTGTTGCTGAAAGTGCTTCTGTGACTGGGTGTGAATGTGGGCGTGGTCAGGCAGCTGCTCTCTCTCTCTCTCTCCTCAGTACGGCGGACCGTACAGACCGTCTCTCACCCACAGTAAAGACACACAGTCAGTGTCATTAACCACTGGACAACACCTGGGACACGCCCAGTCACACACACAGTCAGTGTCATTAACCACTGGACAACACCTGGGACACGCCCAGTCACACACACAGTCAGTGTCATTAACCACTGGACAACACCTGGGACACGCCCAGTCACACACACACAGTCAGTGTCATTAACCACTGGACTACACCACACCTGGGACACGCCCAGTCACACACACACAGTCAGTGTCATTAACCACTGGACCACACCTGGGACACGCCCAGTCACACACACAGTCAGTGTCATTAACCACTGGACAACACCTGGGACACGCCCAGTCACACATACAGTCAGTGTCATTAACCACTGGACAACACCTGGGACATGCCCAGTCACACACACAGTCAGTGTCATTAACCACTGGACAACACCTGGGACACGCCCAGTCACACACACAGTCAGTGTCATTAACCACTGGACAACACCTGGGACACGCCCAGTCACACACACAGTCAGTGTCATTAACCACTGGACAACACCTGGGACACGCCCAGTCATATTTGTGCAAAATTTTGTTTTTGTTTTTTTGCACAATTTGTGTTAATCGTGCAAACAACCACAGCTAATCTTAAGGTGCTAATCTTTATGCTTTCTCCTGTATTTTGAGTTCAAAGTTTAAGCTGGAGTTGGTCAGTGTTAATGCTATGCTGTTTAGACTGTATAAAGAAACAATCCTGTTTTAATTATGAACTCAATTTATCATCATATTAGGCATTTTAGTTCAACCTACAGTATATTAATCTAGCTCCTTGAATTAGTCCCTAGTTTTAATCTGAGGGGAAAAAAAAAAAAAAAACGTGTCTGCAAAATGACTAAAACCAGATAAAATGTGAATATTAAGACTCATTGCTGCATAGTAAATAATGAAAAAGATTCCATCTCTTTTTCGCTCGGCAGCAACGTGGTACTGTGTTCTATAAGATTCACTGAAGTGGAAAAAAAAAAAAAAAAAGATGACACATTATAAAACACGAGCAACTCAGGAAAAAACATGCCTGTGAGGCATGGCTATAAAAAAAAAAAAAAAAAAAAAAAATGGTTGTACTGATGTCTTTAAACATAGTTGTGTGTGGGGAACTGCAGCCACAGAATTTGTCCAGAACTTACGGTTATCATTTTGATGTCTTGCCAGAGATCATAATCATCTCACACTGAGCGAGGCTCCTCCAGAGGCCAGGCTTTCTCTGCTGTTCTGAGGTCAGGTACGATATGTCTTCCTGCTGGTGTTGATGATGATGATGATGATGAACGATGATGGATGGGCACCTTGTGTTGGTCGATTCTTAAAAAATGGCATCTGTAGCATCTGGAGCAATGGCATCCCGGCGACAGCGAACGGAGCACAGACGGAATGCGTCTGGCGGCCGTACGCTGAATTAAATGCCACTTTTGGGATGAAGGAAAATGATTCTCATTCTCACAGCCTGAGCGGTAGCATGAAATTGTTGATACCTACACTGTATATGACCACAGCAGGCTAGAGATATAAAGCACTCTCCACTGCTGCTTTAGAATGAACCATAGCATCATTTTCAAGTCTCGTACTGAAAAGCTACCGGTGATGGAGATGGAGATGAGAAGTCGATGCGTCATCGGAGGCTGATGGCAATAAGGTTCTCTCTCTATAGCTCCTTCAGTCCTGCTGTTATAAAACAGTCTTGCACATATGCTGTACAAGTTTTAGGGTTTACCACGGAGATATTACAAAAGCCATTTTACCGTTTTGTGCATAACTTCTGTACCGTATGTGCAAGTCACGATTGTTCAGATTTTGTTTTTGTGTTGTTGTTTTTTTCTGAAAAGTTACAAAGATGTTGTTTTTTTGGTTTTCATTTTAAAAAATGGCATGGTGTAATTTTGATTGTCTATAAATAATATATTAAAATAAATTGTTTGAGTTAAAACATAATGGCTGAAATAACCTATACAACATGTTTAAAAACGAACAGATATAAATAAAAACACAAACAACAACAAAACAAAAAATGCAAGTCTGGCACAAAATTTTTTTTATTATTACTTATTAAAAAAAAAAAAAAAAAAAAGTATTCTTTTCTTGTAGTAAAAAGTTAAATCAAGAATAAAAAAATCTTGAGCTACCGAAGGTGATTTATACGTACATTATACAATCATGAGAGTCTGATCCCATGATTGTTGGTGGCTCAGAGGTAGGCTTTTCATCTGCCATGGCGAACGCCCAGGTTCACTTTACAGCCAGCGCTGTTTGGATGTCGATCAATGATCTGCTGTAGCGCCCTCTAATGGGAGAAAATATCCCAAAATAACAACAACTACACCGATTGAGTACAGCCACCATCCATGAAAGGGTTAAAAAGATAAAAAAATGGCTAGCATCTATCCATATATGGCTGAAGAGAATAATAAAATCTTTACAAGGATTTTGATAGTTATCCAACGTTTAGCTTGTTTGATAGATGTGAAAGGAAATTCTCTGTTTGTCAATAAGGTTGAATGGACGGTACGGTTCGTGTTCTACAGCTACAGCATGTAATTTGCTGTACATCACTCACTCATCGTCTATACCGCTTTATCCTGTATACAGACTGGAGTCCATCCCAGGAGACTTAGGGCACGAGGCGTGGTGCCTCCTTGACTGGGTGCCAGTCCATCACAGGGCACACACTACGGGCAGTCTAGGAAGGGCAATTGACCTAATCCGCATGGTCTTTGGGCTGTCGGTGGAAACCGGATTACCCGGAGGAAACCCACCAAGCACAGGGAAGAACATACAAACTCCATGTACACAGAGACGGGAATTGAACCCGGACCCTGGAGGTGCAAGGCAACAGTGCCAGCTGATGCTGTACATTTTTAGCATTTTATTATGTTAATACAACAACAACAGCATTTTCCAGCTTCTCACTCTCACTCATCATCTATACCGCTTATTCCTGTATTCAGGGTCACGGGGGCCTGGAGCCTATCCCAGGAGACTTCGGGCACATGGCAGGGTACACCCTGGACAGGGTGCCAATCCATCGCAGGGCACAGACACACACACACACACACACACACTACGGGCAATTTGGGAACGCCAATTAACCTAACCTGCATGTCTTTGGACTGTGGGAGGAAACCGGAGTACCCGGAGGAAACCCACCAAGCCCGGGGAGAACATGCAAACTCCATGCACACAGAGACGGGAATCGAACCCGGACCCTGGTGGTGCAAGGTGCTAACCACTACACCACCGTGCCGCCTCATTTTCCAGCTTTCTGTAGGAAAATGTAGAAAATATATAAAAACGTAGCTTCAAATCTCTTGTGAAGTTATTTACAGTTTAGACATTAGGTGCTGCTATAAGATGCAGACTAGAGCAAGGGGAAAAAAAAAACGTTATTTCTCCCAGTGTGTGTGTATGTGTGTGTGTGTGTGTGTGTGTGTGTGTGTGTGTGTGTGTGTGTGTGTGGTAGAAAAAGGGGTTATGAAGGGCATTCTGACATTCAAAAACACTAGGAGTAATTTACATTTACAGGAACCTCTGGGTATAGGATGCTTGTGAAACACATTCAGCTTAAGATACATTTTGTGTCTCCTTTCAGCAAAGCTCTCTCTCTCTCTCTCTGTGACGTCTCCCTGGAGTACGGACACCGCCTCGGTTCTCTGGATTGTTTTCGTAATAGAACTGTATATTTTTTTATATATTTGTAATAGAACAGTCGCGACTCCCATAATGCTGTTGATCACCGTTTAAAAGGATGCAACACTGATTGTTTGGAGTGTGATATGAGGCTTTGTGCCATACGGTACTCCTAAGCACCAACTCAGCAGAGGAAACTCTCTCTTCTCTCTCACACACACACTAGAACACTGAGAAACACAAGTGTGGCACTCAATATTCTCCTGCCACCTCAGTATGTCATTTTAAAACTGTTTTATATATATACACACACACACACACACACACACACACACACACACACACCTTCATGCTTCGGAGCCCTCCAGCTCAAATGTCATGTGAATTCTGTTGAAGCAACAGCCATGTGACAGCAGCACAAGCTTTGAATCCTTGGTCCCAAAACAATGACTACTGACTCTGCATTGTAGTCTGCTGCTCCCTGCATGCTTTATGAGCACTAACACAAAACATGGCTGGACATTAAAGGTGATCTTTGCCGAGTTAACTGGCTGTGTTGAGGATTTTATACCAAAATGCTTACTGTAAGTACACAGAGTTAAATCAAGTTGTTTCAAAGTTACGTTGGATTTAGTAGCTTTGTTAGCCATATCAGAACTAGCAAAATTTTGTGTAAATACAGCATCGCTTTGAAAGATACCTACTCGATTTGGCTCAGTGGGACCGCAGAAGCTTCGAACGAGTTTCAACTTGGAAACTTCGGAAAACATTTTTGCATGGAACGAAGGTTGTGGGCTCTGGCCCTGATTACTCACATTGTACGTGCAATCCTGGTAACAAACTTCACGGGTGATGTGCAGAGCAGGAAAACGTCTAATAACCAAGACCTATGGTAACGCACATACACTATATTGGTTAGTTAATTAGTTTATTTATTTATATAGCACATTTAAAACAAAGTGATTTACATGAAAAATATAAAGAAATTAATTAAAAACAACAGAAACATCAAAATATCAATTAAAAAACAACAACAACAAAAAAACCACTACAACACATGTTTAAAAGCCTCAGTAAACAAATACGTTTTTAGATTCGATTTAAAAATTCCAATACTGTGAGCTGAACGGACCTGGAATGGGAGCTTGTTCCAAAGGGTGGGACCGGCCACAGAAAAAGCGCGGTCATCCCTCCTTCTTAGTCGACTTTTCGGAATTGTAAACAAAAGTGGCTCAGATGATCCAAGTGCTCTCTGAGGACAGTATGAATCAATCAAAATCACTCATATATTGAGGTGCTACCCCCTTAAAAACAAATAAAAGCATCTTAAATATAACTCTATATTCCACCAGCAACCAATGTAACGAAACTAAAATCGGAGTAATATGACAAGATTTTTTAGATTTAGTCAAATCTAAGGTCGTGCTGCAGCATTTTGAACCAACCGCAGACGAGATAGTGCTGAGTGACTGACCCCATAATATAGCGCGTTTCGGTAACAAAGTCCAAGCCTGTAAATTATTAAATTCAGGTGTTTCAGTCGGGCCCCTTTTCCCCAGTGAAGGTCAATGTTAATGCTTCAGAAGACCAAAACGTCGTGGACAATTCTATGCTTTTTATTAACTTTGTGGCAACAGTTTGGTGAAGGCTATTCCATGTTTCTATTCCAACATGACTGAGTCCACGTGCATATGTGGACTATAAAAGACATGGTTTAATGAGATCGTGTGGAAGAACTCGAGCGGCCCGAACACAGAACCCTGAGACCTCGACCCCATCGAGCACCTTTGGGATGAACTGGAACGATGGAGATTGTGAGCCAGACCTTCACGTCCAACATCAGTGTCTGACCTCTACAGAATGAGTGGGCACGGATTCCCATAGAAACACTCCAACATCTTGTGGACGGCCGTCCAAGAAGACAGTGGAAGCTGTTAGAGCTGCAAAAGGAAAGAGGGACCGATTCCATATTGAAGTGTGTGTATGTGGATGCAATGTCACTGTAGGTTTGGACAAATACTTTTGTCCATATCGTGTATTTGAGCCGCAGTTTTGATTTAAGACGGACTTGAAGAACTCTATGCGTTTTACAGTCAATCAGAAACAGGGCAGGTGAGTGTGGTTGCGTTAAAGAGCATGTCATTTACAAAAAAAAAACAAAGAAAAAAAAAAACATTTTATTAATAAAATAATTATTTCATGCCCTAAATTTGTCATCTCCAGGCTATCAGTAGTTGTCCATATAACCAACTACTGTATAGGTGCACGAAGAATGTCGATCAAGAACTAGTTTATAATCGTGGAAGTCATATTGATGCATTTACATACATTATGAACAAGAACCCAGTAAATCACCTTTGGAGTCACCTGAGGTTAATGTTGTTCAACTATTAAAAACAAAAACAAACAAATAAATAAATAAATAAATAAATAAATAATAAAGTCCTTGCTGACCGGCGTCCAATTGACAGCATCTCTTTTTGGACGTTAATGCTTGTGATTATTACCCGTCACAGTATGCCGTCGGATTCTCCGTCCCTTCTGCCACTAAGGAGTGTAATGAAAGAAATGGTTGACCCACTGTGATGAGGCATGACATTTGGAAAGACTTTACAAGTAGGCTTTTGCATCGTTAGGCACATTTCACAAACTGGTGCTATCAATTATGAAGTGGCGCTGACATCGATTTCAAAGAGATGATATCACACTGTGTGGGAAGTCTCATCATATTGCATCTTCGCAGCTTTCTTTTTTTTTTTTTTCCCCTCTGGAGGGTCCCAATGAATGTCATGGCTGTTTTATATAGAGTGATTCTTCTGCCATAAACAGAACACAGACACGTCTGTCTGCACTTTTCCTCTTTCATCGCTGACATCTGATCCTCAGCTAGTCATTGTCTGATCTCTCTGAAATGGTGTAACTTGAAGAGATAGCAAGACTGAAACTCGGTTATGGCAGAAAATGGAGTTTGCGCTCTTTTTAAACGGAGTTTTGTTTTAATAAGAGAAGACAAGCAATCGTTTGGAAGGGATCGTTGAAAAGGAGAGCTATAGTCCCTGTCTGATACATACAGTACAGTACAAATTTAAACAACGCAATTTTTTTTTTTTTATAAGCAAATGAACCATTTTAAAAATTAAAATGAGAAAAAAAAAAAAACTGTTCAGACACAACATTAAAACAGCTAAACTTTCCTTTGGCTTCTCCAGTCAAATGGTCGCCACAGCAGACCATCCGATCCGACTTGCCATAGGTTTTATGCTGGATACTCATCCTAACACAACTGGCACTGCATGCAGTGATTGGTCGTCTGGGGTGAGGCAACCGCCAAGAGCAGGACTCAAACCCGGATCCTCAGATCCCTAAAATTAATCATCTAGAGCCTTAGCAGCATCAGCCACCATGATCTTGGAAATGACCTTGGTTTTATGTTCCCAGACTGCCACTAGGGTGGCTCTGGCCCCTTTGGGGGGGTGTGGCTGTGGGATGTGCTGTGGTGTCTGACACCAGGACTTTGGCGACAGTTGCTGTGCATTGTGTGTTCTGGCGCCTTTGTGTGTTCGTGGCCAGCAATGATGTCATGGCCTTTGGTCCGTGTGGGCATGAGTGACCTTCGAGTGCCCATGATCCCGTGTCTTCAGTTTGGTCTATAGTTGTTGATCGGCGCTCTTCAGTTCACATCCTGCCATTAAATTAAATGGAATGTAATCTTGCTATAGATTTTTACCTCCCTTTAGGGTGGATTTACAAGATTTTTAATTATATTTTTTATTGCAAGATTTTCAAACTCTGCATTAAATTTGCATTACATTTTCTCTACGCTACAACCACACTTGTATTTTAACTACTGTAGTTACTGTATAAACTCATTTTTACAAACGGGACCGTGTCATAAACAAGAGTTTATGAGCTTTGTTCCAGTTTCACGCTTGCATAGGAAACTAATGCTGAATTAATAAAAATCACTATAGCACTCTACATAGGGCAGAACTAAGGCTTTTATTATATACCTGTATATATAGAAATTACCGCCACCACTCTGTACTCATGCATACTTTTTATGAAGAGCTTTATTGGAAAAAAGAAATCTATGAGTTATAGATCATAGTTGTTGTTTTTTTCCCTACAATGTCGTAACATATAGCTGTAAACTCTTTACCATATACTAGATTATGGCTTTTGTTCTTGCCATTTTGTGTAGGGATGTGTGGTGGTCTTAACATTTCTTAGATTATTAAAATTATCCACTATAGTTTCATACTTTCATGCACACATACTCTCTTTGTACTAGTGAACAGTAAAGTGCAAAAAAAAAACAAACAAACAAAAAAAAAAAACATCATCATCTATACTGACATCCTGGATTGTGCCACTGGCATAGAGAAGTCTCCTGTTGTATAAATAACTTTACCTGCAGTACGCAGACTGAATAGAAAAGGTTAGAGGTTCTTTTGCATAAACACAGCATAATAATATAACTTGCTCAGAGAGCAAATGCAAACTTTTAATTTGGGCTCATAGTCGGTCATAAAACATTGAAACTTTTTAAACCATTTTTTTTTTTTTTTAAACAACAACAAATTACTTTACGGCGTACTTGGAAAGCTTGGCTTTTGTCACATACACTCATCTCAGCGCTGAGGGAGAAATCTGGATGCTGTTTTATTTCCCACATGGATTCTTGCCAGATAATGTCTTGTCCAATACCCAAAGCAAAAAAAAAAAAAAAAAAAACCCCATGAAGCAGTCAGAGCAGGTCTGTCACATCCCTCCGCTTAACTGGGATTTTCAGTGCTTTTTCACACTAGTCTTTTAACCACTGGCCCAGGTAATAACTTCGCACCTGTTCTACCTGCCAATCATTGCAAAATGCTGCCGTCCTCACAGTGTGGACTTCCAAGCTTTATGTATGAGCTACTTTATTGAAAATATTTTTTTTGTTTGTTTCCAATTTATTGGATTATTATAATTATTAAGCATAAGATCATCTGATGTGTTAATTCATCAACAGTAAACAGCAATTAAATGTGTTGGAATTATTTGAGTTTAGAATTACAAACAGGCTTTTGATTCTCACACCGCAGTTGACGTGGCATAGCGGTCGGTAATCAGGTTATGGCAAGAAACAAGAATGTGATGTATTCGAATATATATATTATATATATATATATATATATATATATATTATATATATATATTATATTTTTTTTTTTTTAAATTAAGAAATATGACCCGAAAATTGGTGTGATGAATATCAGGATTGTAGACGGCGTCATAAACGTGGTGATATTCAGTACAACAGCCCCGCCCCTTGTGTGAGATTGCTTTAATACAACGGTTCCACAATCACCATTTATTATCAACAGATTATGATTTTATTTTATTGAACCAGTTATGTTGCTACGCCAACACACATCCTTCTATGCCTGTCAGAACTAACAAAAACGCAACTGCTGGAGCTGGCTAATTTATGCAGTTAACAGGGGTTCTTACCTATAGCATGTACGGTAGCCAAGTGGTGGTGAGAATAAACTATGGAAGAGGTGGACAGTTGTGTAAATCTCATAAGTTTGTCTTTATATTTTCAAAAATCAGCTCCATTAACGTCTGGGTTCTGAGGTTAAATCCCAAACAGTGTTCAATAGGAAGCTAACGCACTAGGGTATACGATCTCCTGTTTCATACACCAAGTAGTGCCCTCGATTATGGGTTAGAGATGGATTTGGGATTCATCCTTGCGTTTGAAGCTAGTTAGCTACCTAGCTCACAAAAGGTGTAAATAAAATCAACATGTCGGCAATTCTGAATGACTTGGAAGCAATTACTGTAAGGATATTATAAGGATATGAGCAAGTTATTATTTTCCCATTTATTGTAACAACTGTACCTCCACAGATCAGGGGAATAAGATCAAGTTCCCCAGATTACTGAGTTGACCCTTTGTCCCCACCTAGTGTGTCTATGTATGTACTACCAGCACTTAAGCACTAAACACGAACACCTGTGATTCCCTTGTGTGTCTACTACTTATTCCAGTCGAACCCGTAGGGCTTCGCCTGTTCACTGTTGTGCACATGGTTTGTCCTCACCTGACCCTATCCTCGTTTTATGTGTTTTATTTACTGGTTCTATTCTGCCCGTCTCACTCCCAGGATTGAGCAGTGTCTGCAGGTGTGGGACCCTGGGAGGAAGGATAAACCCTCACTAGTCGCAAGGACCTTGCAAGTGTTTCCTTTTGTTTATGGTTTGTTTCCTGAAGTCGAGACTGTTCAGTTTACCCACCTGCAGACCCTGCCTGGGAAGCCCCGCTCGGGAACGCAGTGAGCGCCACGGGACTTTGTGTGTTTGTTTTCTTTTTGTTTAAAAGGAAAAGAAGTAATAAATAAAAGACAAATATTGTACATATGGATTCTGCATCTGCGTCTAATTCTCACCAGGCAGACATGACAGATGAACAGGCCTTTCCAGACGCAGCAGGAACCCCTCTACCTGAGGAGGAAGCCCCCGTCCTCGATTACATACGGGGCCAACAACATGAGATTGACGGGTTGGCCAGAGCCGTGAATGACCTGGCGCGCGAGATGGAACAACTGATGCACCGCTTGCCTTCACTCCGCGCGCCTGGGTCGCGCTCCACGCCGCTACCACCCCGCCCTAACCCCCCGGAAAGGTATGATGGGACTCCGGAGGGGTGCAAGCGGTTTCTCCTGGCCTGTGAGCTGTGGCTCATGGAGTATCCAAACATGACGGATCTACAGAAGATCAGCTTCGTCACGCAACAGCTCACAGGTGCTGCTATGGATTGGGGCGCGGCGGTTTGGAGCACAGGCAGGATCACGCCGTTAAACTACCCCCAATTTCTTTCGGAGTTCCGCACGGTTTTCGACCACCCCGATCAGGGCAGAACGGGGGAACAGCAGCTGCTGAGGCTGAAACAAGGGACTGCCACCGTGGCGGATTATGCGATCCGTTTTCGGGTACTGGCCGCGGAGAGTGGCTGGTGTGACCGCAGTCTCCTAGCGAGGTTCAGGGATGGATTACAACCCGAGGTCCAGCTGGAATTAGCCTGTCGGGACACGGGCATGTCCCTGGACGAGTGCATCTCGCTGGCAATAAAAGTGGACCAGCACCTCCGTAGCCAGAAACGACACATCTCCCCGAAAACCCCGCCCAAACGGTCGGAGTTTAACTATCGTCCCAGCCTCAGCACCCCCGCGACGGAGCCCCGGGAAGGAACTCCGGGAGAACCGATGGACATCGGCACATCCCGCCTAACTGCCCAGGAGAGAAGGCGACGCAAACAAGCGAGGCTGTGCTTATACTGTGGGGGGGATAAACACCTCATTAACCACTGTCCATTACTACAAAAAGTAATCCACATCATACCTCCAGGCACACATCACTCCTTCTGTGTAAAAGCACGATTATCTTATTTTAACCATTCTATGTGTGTCTTCCCCCTTATAGATTCTGGTTCGGCTGGAAATTTTATAACGTCTTCTCTTCTTTCCTCGCTACAGGCTCCCTTGTCGAAGCTACCAGCCCCTATCGCAATTAAAGCTCTGGATGGTAATAACCTTTGACACTCGCCTATTAAACAAATATCTGCGCCACTTCGATTAACTTTTCCCGGTCATTCCGAGGAACTAAAATTCTTTGTACTCCCTCGGTCAGATCATTCCATCGTGTTGGGTCTACCATGGCTCAGCTCTCATAATCCCAATTTTGATTGGGAAAAATCTCGCATCCTATCATGGGCCCCTAGATGTGCTAAAAAATGTATACCGCCGACATTGACGGTCCAAACCACGTCCATTGAAAGCCCGCAAGCCCTAGTATCTACAAAGGTACCATCAGAGTATGCACAGTTTCAAGACGTGTTTAGCATTAGGGCAGCCGCACGACTTCCCCCTCATCGGCCGTGGGACTGCGCGATAGAGATTTTGCCGGGGAAAACACCGCCGAGCTCGCGTGTTTACCCATTGTCCGTGGAGGAGACACGGGCTATGGAGGAATACGTGAGTGAAGCTCTCCAGCAGGGTCTCATCAGTAGGTCCACATCACCCGCCTCGGCAGGTTTTTTCTTTATCGATAAGAAAGGGGGGGGGCTTACGTCCCTGTATTGATTATAGAGGTCTCAATGCAGTAACAGTAAAGTACAAGCACCCACTACCGTTGGTACCGACCGCAATCGACCAACTCCAAGGCGCCTCTATTTTTTCAAAACTCGACCTCCGCAGCGCCTATAATCTCGTTCGTGTGCGTAAAGGCGATGAGTGGAAGACTGCGTTTAGCACGACATCAGGCCATTACCAATACAATGTGATGGCTTATGGATTAGTAAACGCACCTGCGGTGTTTCAGGGGTTCATGAACGACGTGTTTAGGGATATGTTAAACCGATATGTTATAGTTTACTTGGATGATATCTTGGTTTACTCTCGGTCATATTCCGAGCACGTCCAACATGTGACTGCCGTCCTTCATCGATTGCGCAAACACGGGCTCTATGCGAAGGCGGAGAAGTGCGAGTTCCACAAAAAGGAAGTCGCATTCCCCGGCTACCGCATAGGGCCACTGGGGGTCGAAATGGAGACGACCAAGGTGGAGGCGGTGCAACAATGGCCGGAACCCCAATCGGTAAAGGCGCTACAGAGCTTTCTGGGTTTTGCTAACTTTTATAGACGCTTTATCCGAGGATTCAGTATGCTGGCAGTGCCGCTTACAACCCTTCTAAAGGGGAAACCTAAGCGTCTGCGTGAGTTTCCGCCGGAGGCACGCAGAGTTTTTCAATATCTAAAGACCGCATTCACTACGGCACCTATATTAAAAATCCCCGACCCAACCAAGCCTTTTTTGGTTGAGGTCGATGCCTCTGAAGTGGGGATTGGTGCGGTGCTGTCGCAGCGTCATGGCAACCCAGAAAAACTCCACCCTTGTGCTTTCTTTTCGCGTAAACTAACACCTGCCGAGCGCAACTATGATATCGGCAATCGCAAACTGTTAGCAGTAAAAGCGGCGTTAGAGGAGAGGCGGCACTGGCTAGAGGGAGCCGATCATCCATTCGTAGTGCTGACCGATCATCGCAACTTAAAATACATCCAACAAGCAAAACGATTAAACCCTCGCCAAGCCCGCTGGGCGCTGTTCTTTACTCGCTTCTGCTTCACTATTACTTACCGTCCTGGGTCTAAAAATAGAAAAGCGGATGCTTTATCTCGGTGCTACACAGCCCCTGAGGAAACCGCAGAACCCGAGCCAATCCTGCCCTTGTCTCTCGTGGTGGCACCGATCATGTGGGACCTCGACTCGGAGATTGCACAGGCGGCACGGTCCCACGCCGCACCGCGACAATGTCCTCCGGGGAGAACCTACGTGCCGGTGTCCCTACGAGAGCAGGTAATTATTCACGCACACACGAGTGTAGCGGCCAGGCACCCCGGGATCATTCGTACTTTTAGGCTGTTAGAACCAAAGTACTGGTGGCCGAATATGCGGAAGTCAGTAAGAACAGTAGTTTCATCTTGTGCAGTTTGTGCAACATCTAAAAATCCTAGAAACCTGCCGGTTGGTAAATTAATGCCGTTAGAGACACCTAACAGACCGTGGTCCCATATTTCAGTGGACTTTGTCACGGATCTGCCCGTATCTAAGGGCTACACCACTATTCTAGTAGTGATTGATCGGTTTTCCAAGGGATGTAGATTTATCCCCTTCGGCTCCCTCCCGTCAGCCTTCCAGGTGGCAGAAGCCCTATTTACAACCGTGTTTCGTTGCTATGGTATCCCCGAAGATATAGTATTCGATCATGGTCCCCAATTTATCGCAAGAGTCTGGAAAGCTTTCTTTCAGAAATTGGGCACCACTGTTAGCCTAACGTCGGGCTATCACCCCGAGTCTAATGGTCAGGCAGAGCGGACTGTCCAAGAACTCGGAAAATATCTTCGAGCATATTGTAGCAGCCGTCAACACGAATGGGCAGAATGCTTAATCTGGGCGGAATATGCGCAGAATTCGCTACGTCACTCCGCTACCGGCCTAACGCCCTTCCAATGTATACTTGGGCATCAAGCCCCGCTCTGTCCCTGGGATGCCACACCCACCGAAGTCCCTATGGTGGACGATTGGTTTAAGAGAGCGGAAAAGGTATGGGAAGAGGCCCACACCAAAATCTCCCAAGCAGTTCGTCGCTTTAAGAAATTTGCCGATAGACGACGAAGGGAAAGTCCTCCGCTCCAGCAACCCCAGCAGCAGTGGAGATTGGGGGCGCTCCGGCGTTTCGAGTCAGAAAACTGCTAGACTCCCGGAGGAGAGGGGGTTCCCTCCAATATCTGGTGGAATGGGAGGGGTACGGCCCGGAGGAACGGAGCTGGGTGCCGGCCAAGGACATCTTACATCAAGGGCTAATTAAGGATTTCCATCTGGAAAGACCGGAACGCCCAGCGCCGCGACGTCCGGGTCGTCCCCCTCACCGGCCATCCCATCAGGTTGGTGAGCCTCGACTCCCTCCGGTAACACGGAGACAGCCCTCACATCCCCTCCCGGGAGCCGGTCCTGGGGGGGGTGGGGGGGGGTAACAACTGTACCTCCACAGATCAGGGGAATAAGATCAAGTTCCCCGGATTACTGAGTTGACCCTTTGTCCCCACCTAGTGTGTCTATGTATGTACTACCAGCACTTAAGCACTAAACACGAACACCTGTGATTCCCTTGTGTGTCTACTACTTATTCCAGTCGAACCCGTAGGGCTTCGCCTGTTCACTGTTGTGCACATGGTTTGTCCTCACCTGACCCTATCCTCGTTTTATGTGTTTTATTTACTGGTTCTATTCTGCCCGTCTCACTCCCAGGATTGAGCAGTGTCTGCAGGTGTGGGACCCTGGGAGGAAGGATAAACCCTCACTAGTCGCAAGGACCTTGCAAGTGTTTCCTTTTGTTTATGGTTTGTTTCCTGAAGTCGAGACTGTTCAGTTTACCCACCTGCAGACCCTGCCTGGGAAGCCCCGCTCGGGAACGCAGTGAGCGCCACGGGACTTTGTGTGTTTGTTTTCTTTTTGTTTAAAAGGAAAAGAAGTAATAAATAAAAGACAAATATTGTACACATGGATTCTGCATCTGCGTCTAATTCTCACCAGGCAGACATGACAATTATATAGTAGTTATATAGTTTCCCAACTATGAAATTCTTAGAATTTCCCCGTAAATTTAGGACTAAATCTTAGTAAATCTAAAAATTATTCACAAAAGATCTTAGACCTAAAAAAAGCTCCAAAGGTAAAGATTGTTAGGAGTAGAGAGGAGGACTTTTATGAGGCTTAAGAGTTTCTATAGCAGAGGAAAAAAGAAATATTCTCTAAACACTAAACGTAAAGCTAAAAGTAAACACTGCTCTTCTATTCAGTTTGGATTTCTTATTGTTTTACTCCCTTCCATCTCTCTTGGATTGTTGGCTACATACCATCCAAAAGTGCAACTTACTGTAAATAGACATGCATTCATGTAAATTGGTTAAATGTCAGCCATTTTTCTCCCATCGAACCTGAAATGGATCACAAGTAATAAAATCAGTATGATAAATAAATATAAGATCTTAAAAATATAGAAACTACTGTGTGGAAATTAGTTTCTTCAAAAGTCGACACATTTTTCAACATTACTTTTAGACTAGGACTCTCATCTACGACCATTCTGAGAGAATTCTAAGAAGCTTTGTGAATACGGGCCCTGGTAACTAACTACAAGAAACATCATACGTCTTACAACCACCAAGAACTAAATGACATTAAATACTTATTTTACTCATTGAAATGCAAAAAAGTTATAACAATTATATAATTTTTGGTTGCTATTCTGTCTCTATCCTTAACAATAAACCTACAGTATGATAAATTATAGAGCCTTCATTTCTGAAATTCTCACCCAGCCCTCATATGAAGGTGCCTCGAGATGTTTGCACGCTACTGCATGTGTGTGTGTGTGTGTGTGTGTGTGTGTGTGTGTGCACAAAACCTATTAGTATATAGCAATTGTAGTAGTATATCTTCAAAAAGTTTGGTATGTGAGTTATCGAGTCACTTACAGTTTTATTACTATTGCTGGCAAGGGACTCATTATTGCACACATACAGGAAAAGATTTAATAGTAGCAATAAACATTTCTTGTTTTTATGTGTGAAAAGAGTTTAGCTGGAAAATCTCTTAAACGCTTCGGTTTTCTTGTGCGACATTTGCAGCATTTCTTTCACCCAGGAAATAATTGAAAGACTGGGCAAATTAATTCTTCTTCATTGAACATGCTTGCATAGGTGAGGGAATTTTATTTTATTTTATAGATTTGATAATGCCGGCATGTAAAAACAATCTACATATATAAACTGTATTATAAATCTCACACTCACGTTGTTTAACAATAAATATAGGCCAGACTGAACATCGCATCTCAAGGGCAACAAATCGCTGATGTTTTTTTTTAAATCAAAACACCTTGTTACAGTTTATCCTATATTTAAACAATATCACACGAGAGAGAAAGAGAAAGTGCTGTTGTGCTGATTATCAGCATGGCTGTCATACAACTTGCAGTAGGACGGTTCAGAGGCCGTCTGGAATGACTTAGAAGCACTTGATAATTAGACTTAAAAAAATTTTTTTTTAAGATAACATAACATTATTAGATGTGTTTTTTTCCTGAAATGCTTCCCTGACTGGTTTTCAATGTGGGTTTTGGCAGGCAGCTGCTCTCTAGCCGTTGTTTGAGAGCAGCTCTAACCGTTGTATAAACAGTATTTGAAGTATGCAGTGGAGATATACAGTACCATGTATACTATATACAGTACCTGGGTTGGCAAACCCGCGGCTCTTCAATCTATCCACATGTTCTTTGTTTACAATCGCAAGTAATTTTTCAAATGTCAAAACATAATTTTGCAATAAAGAGGTATGTATTTAAATGCAATTGTTGAATCCAATTAGAATTTTTAATACCGTTTCATATATATATATATATATTTTTTTTACACAACCTCTCGCGCGATTTACGTTAGCCAGTTGACTAGCACGTTTGACGTGAAGTTTGTTAGTAGCCTGTCAATCATCATGGCAGAGTCAGGGACGCGCACAGCTAAGCGCAAATATGTAGATGAGCACAGAACCTTTTGATCTGACTGGTCGGATTTATATTTTTGTTGAAAGAAACGGAAAGCCATTCTGCTTGATCTGCCAGACTTCACTCCTTTCTACCGTAACCTGGGAATTTCACAAAGGCAGTGAACTTTGTAAACACAAGCTAAAGACACTGAAACGTCAGTCAGAAAAGCAAACGCAGCGTTTCAGAAAATTAACCAGGCCTTCAGAGATGGTCACGTTAGCGTCACATCAACTAGCATAGAACATTGCTCGTGATGCTCAGTGATGCTGTTGCTAATTCTTTGTCCCGAAAAAATGAAAATTTTAAACGTTCAGTAAAGGACCTTCAGCTGTCACGGCACACTGTTGAACAGAGAATAACGGACATTGACAATTCAGTAGAAACACATTTATTATCAGATCTTCAGAAGTGCCGGTATTTCATCATTGCGTTGGATGAGTCGTGCGATGTTCAAGACAAGCCACAATTGCCAATATTTGTATGGTTTGTGTCAAATAAAAGGAGGTAGGCTGATTTAAATCCATGAAAACTATCGTGTTATGTTATTAGGTGTTGAAGTTGTGATGAAGCTGTTTGCACATCTGTTGTGTGACTCTTTGCAGTGATAACGTTTTTTTTTTTTTTTTTGGCTCATTATGGCAAACAAGTTCACCACCCCTGCTATATACGGTGTCATGAGCATGACGGAAACACTCACACTCATTGCCTATACTGTGTTCTCCAGGATACAGGATTCAGGGTCCAGTATGCAGGGTTGCAGGGGGTCCTGGAGCCTAAACCAGGAGACTTGGGGCATAAGACGGGGTACACCCTGGACAGGGTGCCAATCCATCACAGGGCACACGCACATTGACCCTATACAGGTAATTTGGGAACAGCTATTAGTCTAATCTTCATATCTTTGGACTGTGGGAGGAAACCGGAGGACCCAGAGGAAACTCACCAAGCACAGGGAGAACATGCAAACTCCATGCACACAGTTAATAAAAATGCAAAAAAAAAACTACTGTATCTTGTCAAATAAAGGCTTTGCAGCCTTGGTGTAGCTTCAGATTTGTCTTGCATATCAGTAATTTGCTCATCTATAATATTGTAGATGAGTATTTAGCCAAAACTGCCTTTATAGTGCTGTAGAAGAGCTCGACAAGCTTCTGACAACCTGACGGTTTTGATGTACAGTAGTGGGGCCATTTGGATTCTCCCCATGAAGAATATTATATATATTATGCTTCTTAAAAAAGGATAATCTACTGTAAGTAATCAGAAGGCAGTATTTCAAAGATTTAAAGGCGCCCATATTTTACTATTTCTTAAACAAGTTAACAGCGTTCCCTGGACGTGTGTTGATTAATGGCTCAGCTGAAATACACTGTTTAATGCCTTTTTTTTTTTTTTTTTCAAACTCAATTTATTTCATTTCTCTGTAAATGTTAATGAGGTTCTGCTCATCTACACCCCACCAGAGAACAGCAGAACCAGGCAAGAAGCCAGAGGAGGGTTATCTTTACAATAGGGGGAAAAACATGTCATTGCCCAGTACAAAAATCAGGGATTTTTTTATCCACTTTTTTTTTATTTATTGTTTTTGTTTGTGTACACACACACACACACAACACACACACACACACACACACGCACACTGGACACCCATGTGAATGTCTAAAAATGAATAAAAAGTGAATTTTGCATAAAAGGTCGCCTTTAGGGTTGAATTTATCCGCACACATGTTATATAACTACAGGAATGAAAAGACGTCAATGAGAACAGCTCACAAAAATGAAAATAAAACAAAAAACATGCATGCGACACATGCATATCAGTGGTTTTTTTTTTTTTTTTTTGTGTGCGAGAGAACTTTACATATTGCAGTCTGTGCACATACTGTGATCTGTATATTAACTGTATATTTTGTCACTGCTGATATTAACGCTACAAGACTTGGTATGATTTTCCTTACAAAGCATTGTTTCTTTTTTAGAATATAAATGTGTATATAGATAAGGATGGTAATTAGGGCCTTCTACTATGTATTGCAGTGATGTGATTTGGATGATTTGGATTATTCTGCCTCTCTCATCTCATAGGTACACCGATCCACTACATCTGTGAGCAAGAAAAACAGCAGGTGCACTGGCAAGGAATGAATGGCATGGAAGCTGCGAG